>JBAIAA010000547.1:0-559511 GCA_037893245.1 Crossaster papposus | reverse complement strand
AAATTAATTAAAAAATCAACCGCGTATGATCGGAACTTGAAGTTTGTGGGAATTGATATAATATTAAATCCATGATCTTCATTTTATCTCGTGTGCGTGAAATCCAGTGACCCTTCCTTCCGGTCGAAACCGGAAGTGGCTTATAATTTAAAAGTGGACCATAATGTGAACTTAGTTTCAACGATGTTAGTCTCTGGCTAGTAGTGCTTTTCACACAAAAATACCGGTAACGCCATAACATGTTACAGCGCCCTCTAGCGGCAGTTTGAAAACTGTTAACAATGAATAACCAGTTGATTTGTTTTGCGAAGTTTGCTCAAATCACTGTATAACTGGTTTATATAATCAACATCTTGTTAGGAACAAGTTGGCGAAGACAAACAAATATGACGTCACTAGACCGAAAGTTACAATGAAAAGACCTTTAAACCTTAAATAATTGCTGAAAAATCAACCGCGATAGATATAATTCTTTTTTTTGCTTTAAATAGACAAGTTTAGACAGCTCTCGAGCTGTATGTTAATGACGTCACGATGACGTCATCAAGTATTAGATTGCAAGCAACTAATGATTTGTAGATTTAATCTTTGAAAATCAATATCAAATCAAATGTAACAGATCTGATTTAGATTTTAACGGGAATTGATAGAATAATCCAGGGTCTTCATATTCGTATTACATGCAAAATGACTTGACCCTTCCTTCCGGTCCAAACCGGAAGTGCCTTATAATTTGAAAGTTGAAAATGATATGAATTTACTTTCAACGATGATAGTCTCTAGGTAGCCTGCACCTACAAACAAAGTTACCGGTGACGTCATAAATTGTTATAACGCCCTCTAGTGGCAGGTTGAAAAATGTTTAAAATAAATAATCAGTTCATTTTCGTGGCGAAGTTTGCTCAAATCGCTTTATAATTGGTATTTATAATCAGCATCTTGTTAGGAACAAGTTGGCGGATAAAAACAAAATAATATGACGTCACTAGACCGGAAATTACAATTAAAAGACCTTTAAACATTTCTGAAAATTAACCGCGAGAGATATAATCCAATTAATAATTTAAAATTTGCAGTTTTGAAAAAATTAAATAAAGAAATTTATTAAATGAAATCATAAATGTAATGAACAATACCAAAAAAAAATGCGAAAAAGCCATATGCTCTGTTCCTTGAACAGACATATCTCTAGTTTTTTCTTGCACCTTTTAGGATCAGCTTTAGAGTAGCATGCACAGTAAACTATTTTTTTCACATTGACTTTTAAAATGGAATGATAAAAAGCAAAACAAAAACAAAAAAAACCCACAAACCCTCAAAGACAAAAAGTCGTGTTGTTATTTGGGCTGGGGCAGTACAAGCTCAAAATGAATATAATTGTAATACCGGTAGCTTTATTAAAAAGGGGACTGTTCTGAAAGTAATTTGAAACTTCAGTATAAATTATGACTGAAAAACATTTCCTAATACTTAAACTTGAGCAGTACACATTGTGAACATACGTATACAATGTACATGTACATGTGTATACATTTTTATATCCTTGTGGAGACATCGATTTGTTCTCGTGTACAAAATGGTTAGAAAATTAACAACTTTTTCAAAATGCTCCTATTTCAACCACATTTAATTTCTTGGTTGAAATTTCAACCCAAAATACCCAAACACTAACCCACATCAAAATCTTAGTTTTTTGAGTAATTTTGAGTCAATCCATATACTGTATTTATTTCCTAAAAACCCCTTGTAGAGACCCTATATAAATTACCCTGTGGAGTCAATTCATCCCTAATGCGTTCACCTCTCCACAGAGGACTGTATTTCCCTCCACAATAACTGGACAAAAAAACCTACTTCTTATCCTCAAGATCTCATTGTCAATCTTGGAAAAGTAGAACATTTAGAAAACGAAGGTTGCTTAATAAAATTTGTTTCAATCAAATCGTAATGAATGGTTGATTACACAAAATATCAGAGATGCGTAACAATAATTAAGACTTTAAAAGATTATAAAATTTGGACTTTTTTGACTCGGTACGAAAGGGCCCTGGAGGAAGACCATTTTAAATTGTGTGAGGTTCAGGGTAGAAAGGCACGAGACCTTGTAAAAATGTTATACATGTAGCTTGGGGGAATGCACAGGCATTTATTGTGAGCGAGCTCAGGCTGGTCACGGCACAGATTCTGGTCAACTGTAAGTGTACATGTGTAAGTTGGTCTTCCATTCAGACTTAGGACTTGGGACAGTGGGGGGATTAGTGATAACAATGACCCCGAGTACAAACAAAGAGAATGAAAGAAGAAAACAACAGCAAGTCCTCAGGAGTATACCGGTAGCTACAAGTACATCAAGCTCAGTGTACACCCTGTGTGTTTCCCCACTTAAACATAAGTGGAAACACACAGAACCAATGGCCAGTCATCACAGCCCCTAATCCTGAACACTGAATGCCTAGACCCCATCTGTACCAAGATAAAACTTTAACAGTTGGAGTTTGGCAGGTTTAGTACTGTTAGGTTTAATACCAATAATTACTGAACCTGTGTGCAGTTGTTGAAGTTTGTTAGGTTTGGTATGCTTTCTAGTGCGAGGGCCTAGGTGGTTAGGGTTAATGTAAACCTTAGCCATCCCTTCAAATATCAATGTCCCCAAACAATCATTAGCAAATGATTAAAATGTGCCGAGAGATGCATGTACATGTACAACACCCAAGTGATAAGACTTGTACTGGGCATTCAGTGATAACGTTACACTTACAGCAGCTGCGTCTGCAGACATGGGCATGCATTGCATGTCATTATCACACTGAATATTGTTGGAATTTTAGGAGCCACAGCAATGCCATTTTCAGTAATTGGATTTCTTTAATGGGCCGAGAATATCCTTCGGACAGCTTCAATGTAAGGTGTGTCATATAAATAAACATGTTTGTCCACCAACCCTCAAAACTGCACGCAAAAAAAACAACAAAATAAAACATGTAGAGTAATTTTAATATCAGATTCTTCTTGAAACCAAGATACCTGAACAATATTTGCACATGTGGGGATATCTATTGTTTTATCTTTAAAAGTGACTGACCAAGGGTATGAGATTTATTTTATTTTATTGTAACCCTTTTGCGATACGAACCGTTACAGAGAGTCAAAATGTCCAACCTCATTCGTGGCTTTATACACAAGCTAGTCACCAACAGTCACCCGTGACCAGCTAAAAAAAGAAGAGGGTATTAAACAGTTCGCGCCGGATGACGTACCGTATATAACACAAAGTTTTCCCCAAATTCAAAACGGATGACGCATAAACACTTCAAGTTCAGGTTCGTAAATGTCTGTCAGCAGCGAGCAAGGCGGGAAACGTGTGGGTGTGCTTCCCGGCACTATCGACCTGAACACGATTCGGATCGAGTTTCGTTAAAAACAATATGAGACTGTTATTCACTTTAGTCAAGTAAAGTTTTTTGTAATAATTGGGTTACAAAGTGTGTTAGGAACACCTCCCCCCCCCCCCCCCCCCCCCCCTCCTCCTCTCTTTTTTCTTTCAATCTTGTCAGAATCGCCACCAATTTATGTACATACAGTGAAACGCTGCTATAACGAGCATCACGGGATCCACAGATTTTGTTCGGTATATCAATCATTCGGTATAGCGATCTTTAGAGGGTTGTATTTTATAGTAAATATAGTTTAACTGACCTGTCTGAAGTTTTACAAATATAGATGATAAAAGCAAAAACAATGGCGTTCTTTTCAAACGGCGTCGGGGCAGTGGTTTCTTATGTTGTTCTGTTCTTGTTCTTTTTTTTGAAATCGCCGTCCGGCGATCGTGATTTTCTTTTTATATATTATATATTATATATTTTTTACAATTACAGGATAAATAGCACAAACACTTTGCTAGATGCCTACAATCATTATTTACTTTCAAATAAGTAAGATATTTCCAAATAATTCGGTAGTAAATTTTGTTGATATCTGCAAATGGTGTATCTACATGTACCTGTAATGGCCCACTAAATGTTGAGAGAGTAAACATTTTGTCAAAATGTGATTTCCATTTTTTGTCATAAATGATATCTTTCATATCTACAGTTTCATTCACATAAATGTTGATTTTGATGAATAAATACCGGTACATAATGCTCGGTCTAGCTACACTTCTGAGGACTCGCTATTGTTCCCTTCTATTATTCGCTTTGTTTGTACTCTTTATGGTAAAAAGATTATGTTTGTAGAATGGTCAAATATGTACTATTTTATATTAAAATAGCTATTGTTCCCTTCTATTATTCGCTTTGTTTGTACTCTTTATGGTAAAAAGATTATGTTTGTAGAATGGTCAAATACATGTATGTACTATTTTATATTAAAATAGCTATTGTTCCCTTCTATTATTCGCTTTGTTTGTACTCTTTATGGTAAAAAGATTATGTTTGTAGAATGGTCAAATACATGTATGTACTATTTTATATTAAAAAAGAGATTAATTCGAGCGATTCACAATACCTAGAAGCTGCCGTTGGAGGCGCAAATCCTGTTATACCCGTAGTGCATCATGGGAGAAAGTCGGCATCAGTTTGAAAAACGGTATTCATTTTGCATGAACTCATCAGTTTTTACGTCTTTTTGGACGCGCACGATTAAAGTTCCAATTTTTTTCTGCAAATAACAATGTTTTAATCAACGACGCTTCTGGATACATTTATGTTTGTGTTGTACCTCGCGTGAACAATGAAGAATAGATATTTCACTACAGTATGATATACGGAAGAAGTCGACCGTAAAGTTTAAAAGTGGCTCTTTTGAGTCAAACGCTTGGTGGCGCACTGCATTGTGAATCGCCCGAATTGTACATTTATATCTCTCATGCACTTTTAGCAACCAATACAATAACACAATTTCAAAGATTTCTTGTCGAACAATATACATGAATGTACTGTACATTTGCTAACACTAAATCATTCAGATAAGGTCTCTTACACTATACCTAAACAAAACTGTACAGTCATTGTCTTGAAAGTTGCCAAAAGTACATTTTACGTACTACATGTATGTACCAGTACGCAAGGATTAGATGTCGCCAAAATCAAGTTTCCACGTACCCCTCAGGTGCCTCTGAAAGTTTGGCACCTGTTTTAATAAAACCTAAATGGCCCTATCAACTACAATGTACTTCAAGCCTCAGCCCAAGTGAGAAATCTTGATGCAATTCTTTACATTATTTAAAGCGAAACAAACTTATGCAGTGAAGCAACTGAGCAGTCTGGGACCTGCCGATCACCTTAGGTGTTGGGTTTACAAGAGGGGCAGGCGATAAGAAATAGAGAACATGCGGCCTTGTCATGTCTCTAGAGATGAAGGGAGAAAATGTCAAGGCATCTCTTTATACATTCATGCCATGGATCCATGTCTCATTAGAATTCCATTCACCAGAAAAGGGGGGGGGGGGGGGGGGGGGGGGCTTGGCTTTATAGAGAATAGAAGATGCCAGATACAATTGTGTCATTTTCCAATTTCCAGGTATACATTGCTGAATACATATTAAAATAAAATCCTTTTGTTGTTCCCAAGAACTCTGTACATGCCTTTTCTTTTGTGTTTCTCCTGCCAGCTATGATGTGCATCATGCTGTATGTTGCCCTACAAGTATGCTTGTTTCTTGTACACAGCCATTATGTCTCTGAACGAGATCTTGTTAAGATCGAAATATTAGGCCCTCTTAACTTATTTGATTTGTATATTCCAGGTCATTCCAGCCAGTAAGCAGTTTGCAGCAGTTTTAATCTTATTCAAAATAAAGGGCATTAGTTTTGCCACTAAATAATTTCAAAATGCCCTTTAAGAGATGTTTTTTTATGCCTCACTCCGGCTTCAGTTTGTAATTTGTCAGAAAATTGTCATTAGGGGCAGCAGACAAAAGAGACAAAAATGTAACGTCATACTTGGGAGTCTCGTTTTTTCCACTGTGATACATACAGTAGTTCCGGCAAGTTTTTTTGAAATCACTCCGCGCACCACTCAGACATGTACAACAATAACGTTTGAGAAAAAAGAATATTTATAACCTACCGGTAATTAGAAAACATGTTCCACAGGAGCATTGGCCTGGGGTTACCCCGAGTAAATAAATGCATGTCCTTTTTGTGTCGTCTAAAAATTCACTATCAGCAGTATTGAATAACTGCGACCGTCTGAAACCCAACCACCCCGCATATCAACACATGTCCGGCATGACCGCAAGTGATGGGCAGCTTCCCACGCAATCGCAAGCTGTGCGGCATTATGGTCTAGGCTGCGGCATTATGGTCTAGGTTGCGCCACAGCACAGAACAGCACACATCGCACGCAACGAACAGCAGATCTGATACCTCAATCGCTTTTTTTCCCCAACAGACATGCTTCACAACACTCATTTTGTGAATAAATTCAAGCATGAATTTCCCTTTCCTAAAATATCATTTATTATTTTATGACAGATAAACTTCTACGTCAGTTTGTTTAGCATATTGTTCGGCAGGATGTTTTTATAATCGTTAACGTGAAATGGGGGGAAGTGACAATCAAATCGTCATCGTTAAAATGTTTTTTTAACGTTTTAAAATTCCCTCATAAATATTCCCTCATCAATCATAAATTAACTCTTGCTCTATCTTCACAAAAGTAAGCAGACGGGGATGTTTCCAAATGCATTAAAAACTTTACTGCTTGCACTTTAGCCAAAGTTGTTTAGTCCATCCCTCTACACTGAACGGGACTACTTTTTACAGTGTATAAAATGTAGCGGGCTCCAGAGAAGGATTTTGCTCCTCGAAAAAAAAATTAAACATGTTATAAATGCACAGGTAAACAATGCTCTGTCGTTTAACATTTTGAGTCTTCGGTCTGATTGCATCAGGTCGGTATACGCTCGATCAATCCAGCGGTGCCGATCTAGAACCTGGTAATCACAGGTTCTTAGTGGTTGATTCGGCTCAAATTGATATGAATTAACTGCTCCAATGTCTTCGTTTTCCTCTCTGGGATAGAATAATGCATCCCTTCTGATGTCAACAAATCTCGACACTTTGGAGGCTTTGCTCCGAGTCAAACAGCTTGTGTGTACACAATCTTGGAACCCCCCTATTGTCCTCTTGTTTGTATTTCATTTTTTTGGGAAGACTTTTGTGTTTTATACATGAATCTCAACAGATAACGTTTGTCAATAGTGGACTATAATGTCCTTAATTGTCCAACGACCACTATTTGAATGCGTAAATGTACAAGTAAGTACCTACTTTATACAACTCGCATTAAGCATGCAGTCAAAAAAGCGCATGTGCATACTAGCCCACCCACCCCACCCCCCCCCCCCCCAAAAAAAATAAAAAATTACGAGCAGGACGCTCCTAATTCAAAAGTTGATATTAATTCATTCATTACTAATCGTGGGCCGCTTTCCTTATTTAAAAGCTCATAACGAAAGCTCAATTTGAAAATCTATTTTTCAGGGCTCCACCGCCTAAAAGCACGGACACACAAACTTTGAAGTTCAGACCGGTCAATATTATTTTGCGCATTTCCTCAGTTATCAGTGGCGTTTTGCCAAAGGAGGCAGATGGTACAGGCATACATATGCCCGCTAATTAAAATATCAATAAAAGCCGCATACCATAGAAACATACCCAGGATGTTTTGTTGTAATATTAATAATAGTGGATTATCTAGAAATGCAGTTATTCTATTGATTGTTTTTCATGACAGTTTCATCAGTCCGGAGACAAATTCTTTAGAGATGAGTAACTGACATTCCAAATGGTGTTATCACACAGGTGCACGGTCTTAATACGTTCGCGAATTAAGGACACTAACCAGTGTTTATTGGAATCATAACATTTGTTTTGTTCAAATGTGTACACATCATAGGGAAACTTGTGCCATGGCAATGAGGTCACTAGTGCACATCTTTGCGCCCCAAGGAACTGTACATTTTAAGGGACCAGAAAAGGGTAATATTTCCTGAGGCCGAAGGAAATAGGACCTTTTCTGGTCACTCACAGGCACAAGAGACGCATAAACTTGAACTAGTGGCCGAATATACCAGTCTGTACATGTTTTATAACACACCTTTGACCGAAATATGTCATGAGTATCATGGATTATCATGATATGTACCAGACGCCGCCATTTTTATTGTGATTCTTTTTAACCTGCAGAGGGTGCTGTAACCAGTTAAATAATTTAAGTAAAGTGCGTGGTCAGGCACTATACTCAAATTCCATGTACTAGCCTAGATATTAGTGGACCCCTGTGACCATGTTTCAGCCAACCAGGATAAAGAACCAGCAAGAGGTGTGTTATAAATAAAAAGGTGGAATAGTGTTAAAAGAGGAAAGGGATATCAATTCCAGCTTTTGTTTTTTACAGTGTGATAAAATCTGTGACCAGTACCACTTGTTGCCCAACTTCACAGAAACTGAGTTTAGCATTTGTGTTTGTTAAAATTCAATTTAAAATCTCCCTACCTTTCCTCTTTGTTTCTCCTTGTGCTACGGTCGATAATCTCCTTCATTTTGGGGTCTGTCACTTTATCAAAGCTGGCTGGCCTCACTCCCTGTCGTATAAACAACAATTGCATTATGAGTGGTGACAGCATGCAACAGTGTTAGAAAGTGGATTTTGTGCTACTGCTTTTGATTTAAAGGTAACGTTAGGATACACCGTTGGTAATTGCTTGAATTATCATTTTATAGTAAATATCGCTTAACAGACCTGTCCGAAGTTTTACAATCATAGATGCTGAGAAGAGCAAGGATTAGAAATGGCTGTTTCGTGTATAATACAGCGTAAAGTTCTTTTTTTGTTTAGCAGTTTAAAACATAAAGATTGATAGAATATTCAAGATAAAGGTATCAAAGGAAATAAGAGAATCTTCTTAAATGATGCAAACTTTAAGAAACATTTAATTGTGACTAGTTTTGCAGTGTCTGTTCATAAAAGGCAATGTATAAATTCGCCCCTTCGTGAAAACGAAAAACTCGATTGAGGATACACTTTTCTTAATTCCCTAAAATAATCCCGCTAAGAAAATCCTATATAATAATACGCTACTCTCTGTCTGTCTGTCTGTGTGTGTGTCTGTGCGCGCTTTTTCGTCCCCTTCCCGGGGTCGTGCGGCGTTCAAACTCGGTGGGTGGGTCCGGCTCGGTCCCCGCAAGAACAAGTTTGCATTCGCTAGAGCGTACGAGGTCAAAGGTCATCTAGGGGTCACCTTTTTGAAGTTGGTCGGATCGTGCTTAAACTCGGTGATCGCAATGCTCGATGCGAAATAAAACGGGTTAGCGTTTTTCGGGTCTTCCGGGGTCAAAGGTCGTCTAAGGGTCGAATTTTCAAAGTTTGTCCTATCCAGCTAATGGACTGGGAAAAAATTCTAACCCAGGAGGTCATTCAGGGGGTGAAACATCCCTTCAAAATAATGGTTTGGGCCAAAAGCCATAGAGTTGTGCAGACAAATCGAAATCTGATCCCTTTGTGTTTAGCCGCTGTCAACAAAAGTCTCCGACATCTCTTTGAGCGGCCTTGGTAGAGAACAAACACAGCTGTTATCAATCGCCACCCAGATATCCCCTGGGGGGTAGTTAGAGCTGTTGGTTGTTGTTATTTGTATCATATGGCTGTTTCATGTCTGTATTGCGCAATACTGATTTCAATGTTTACATGCTTGCAATGGATGTCCTTAAAAAATACATAAAATAGCCAGAATGTTTAAATCTTGATATATTTACCAGCACCAGTGTTTTCACACGGACAGCTATATGTAGCATTCTCACGAGCTCGGGCATTTCATGACATATGTGAAAGTAGAACCAACCAACTCACAAGGCTTCATGAACAATACTTTGGTTACAACCAATGTAATCTATCCTGAAGTCTTGCAAATGTAATTATTGCATCATCAAATATGTCATACATCTCCCACAATATCTCCCATTTTAAAAGTATCATTAACCATATTTGTGAATGTGTTTCTTTCAACATTTTTATTTGGCACCTCCATGATAGAGTCAACATGTATCCACAATCCCCATCCATCCAGGGAAGTAGCTACAAACCCGAGAACCGACAAACCCCGGGTGACCGCCTAGTAATAAATAATATCTCTTAAAATTTCTAAACCAATGCCCTCTATTCGTGTTCGTGACATGCATGCATGCATGCATGCATGTTCTTTTTAATGTCGCCAATAACCAGTTTGGTACAGCTATTTGGTCAACTATTCTGTATTTTGTTCCCTAATAATAGTGAACTGGGCCCTTCAATAACAAACATGATCGTTAAATTAATAATACTTATACTTAGACCGTTTTCAAAACCCCTGGTTTCAGCTGTGTATCAGGCTAAAGCCTATTGCTAAACTGCATGAACGAAGACAAAGCTGATGTTTGAAAATCAGCCATGTTCGTGATCCGGGGCCAGTATGCCAAACCATCAAAATAGTTGCGGTTTTGCAAGTCGGTATTCTGCAGACTGACTGGGCATCGTCGTAACTATTCATATTTAAATTAGCTCCCAAGCGCTCTAGCTGGCCCGGCTGGTCTGCAGAAAATCGGGTATATTTACATGTACGTTGTTCGTTATTTAAATGAAGCGTTCTGGCCCGTGCTAGGACAGGTAACTAAGGGCTCTTTTGTTTAAAAAAAGTCTGCAGGATTCTGCAGAAAGAACGCGGCGCCGACGCTTAGTCAATTTCGGTAAGGGGCCTACATACAACATTTTGCATGTTGTTATTCAAAAAGTTGGAAAATGTGTGGTAATCGGAAAAAGAGAAAATTCCATCAGTTGTGGTCGGGGAATGAGTGCAGGGCGGGTTTTCCGGTACCGACCACCGTGGGCAGAACCCTGCCAATGGATGGCGAATCCTACTAGATGAAAAATGATACCAAGGAATCCTGATTTGGTCCAGTAGTTTTTGCTCCAAATCCTTTCTTGGCAACATTTTCTTTCCAGAAAGACTCCCATCCATTAAAACAATTTGGCCAGAGTGCGGCAGAAGCACGCTTTGTCAGTTTTCTTTAGGGGCACCCAGTATAGGTATTTTTGTTTTAGTCCTTAAGGAGGGTGCCATACATTCTTGTTATTATACATTGTATGCCAGAATAAGAATAAGAATATAAACGATAATTTAATCCTTTTCTTGAACAAGACAGCTAGCGTGTGACAAAATTTAAACTTTCTATGATAAAAAACCCTAAATAAATCCCCCATTCTTACAAATTCTCTTCGTGCATTTTGTGTCAAAGTCATAGTACTATCATACAGTACATCTATGTCATATATAAAACAATTTGGATGCATGAAGTGATCATGTTAACTTACCGTGGTCACTCTCCGATAAATCTGGGCAGCGTTAGTACATTCCATGTAGGGGTACTCGGAAGTGGCCATCTCCAACATGCACATGCCAAAGGCGTACACATCCACCGATTCGTCATAGTGCTCCTCATACATTTCGGGCGCCATGAACTCCGGGGTACCTTAAAATACAAACAGTGTCGAATGCTTTGAGATGGAGGGGGCAGCAGCCAGAACCTGTTGAAAGAAACCTGCAGGGAGAAAAAGAGCCCATCGGCAGAAGGGGAACTCGGATTTAGTGGAGGTGTCTCTGGCAAAATCGGTGTTGGGAGGCACTGAAAATGAAGGACAAGTTCTGTAGGTTAGTGTATTTGTGACCTTTTTCTATTCAGAGCAAAATTAAAACACTAGACCTGGATTAGCAATTCATTTGTTGGATCTATGAATGGAAAGCAGTAACTACCATCCTACCTTTGAATAAGTCGCAGTAATAATCTGAAAGAAAGACTTAGGTTAGCCGAATTGAGAAAAAAAAGAGAAGGCATCCTTGATGGCATTCAATGCTTAAAAATTGGAATTTGGGTGCAATAGCATACTCACCAAATAGGCAGAATACTATTTATCTGACAACCAAACAAAAAAGGATAAATCGTTATGAAAAGGGAACAAATTTGAAAAAGTGTTGTCAATCTAGTGCCTGAGGAAAAAAAGAATTTCAGGAAAAAAGATCCAAGATACTGCAAAAAGGACAAAAAGACCTTGTTTAAGTTATCAAAGTTAAAGCATTGGGAATCACTCTTCAGGAAGAGAAAGAAGAGAAAGAATAAAAAACAAAAAACCAAATTACTTCTGCATATGAACATTATTAATACCAGTTATACAAAGGCAGCAAGGGTAACAATGGCTCTAAACTGATAAACAGATACACAAAGTTATCAAGTGGTTTTAACCGTTTATAAGAAATCAATTCAAAAAGTTTTCGTACCTATGACACTCTTTGCAAACGAACTTTTCTTGAGAGTGGCCAGGCCCAGGTCCCCAATCTTGACGGAGCCCGACGTCCCCGTGATGAAAATGTTGTCACACTTCAGGTCTCTGTGAATGACAGGCGGGCAGCGGGTGTGCAAGAAGTGCAGCCCTTTCAGGATTTGCTTGCACCAGCTGCGTAGAACTTTGATCCGCACACCACTGAATCGCTTCAAGTAGCTGTAACAAAAACAACAGTGAGCAAAAGAAAATTGATAAAAACAAAAAAACATTAAAAACTGTAGCGCAATACAACAGGCAGGTGCAAATATCGGGCAATTGACAACATTGGTTTATCTAGCTCTGGGACGATGTACCGGTATGTATTCTCTTCAAACTCAATGGTTTCCGAGTACAGGCTGTTTAACTAAATAAGAACCCCTATAGATTGAACATCATAACTATCGTAACCTATTGAAGAAGTGTGCAAAATAGGCTGACCATGTACACTGATATAACTTGCGCAGCGGCCATTTTGAGCATTTACCATGTTTACTGTTGAACAAAATTGTCAGCCACTCAACAGCACTGAAACATCGTACCTATCAATGTTAGTCATTGCATGGTACCCTCGGTTAACAAAATTATCACAGCCTATAAATTGTACCAATAGTAAGGTTTAGCAGCTTGTGCTACCGGTATGTGAAAGTCAACTCGAGCACAATTTGGCGCAGCCGGTATGGGCCGGTCAAACTGAAATTGCGTGTTGACGTTCTCGGGAAATGTGCTGCTAAACCTCACTAATATGAGCCCAATTTACAGAACTGGTAAAACCTACATGTATCATTTGATAAGTTTGAATAAATGTATATCTGGCTCCAATTTGGCACTGCGACAAGGTTAAAACCAAGATTCACTTCATTGTCCCTAGCTTGTAACTTTTCGCTTTACTTAAATCTAAGTCAGTACACATTTTTGCCGAGGTCTTAAGATGTGTGGAACCCATGTGTGGATTTTCTGTTTGTCCGACATTACTGACAAGGTAAATAATCACCCCCATTCAATTGTCCTAAGTATAGTGGATGCCGTTTTTCAAGGAAATTCTTACGTTTTAAGAGTTCCTGATGTCATAAGCTCTGTGACCAACACTATGTGTTTGCGACCTCTGGGGTTCTGCACCTCCCAGTAGTCAAAGAAGCTGACAATGTTGGGATGGCTCAGGCCTTTTAACATCTCGGCTTCTTCCTTGAATCGCAGCCTCTCTATACGGTTCAACTTGCGGTCCTGCATAAAAAAGGGAATGTTTAGGCATACGGTAAGCTTTTTCATTCTGGTTTTCCCCCCCCAAAAAAAAAAAGGAATA
The DNA here is from genome assembly GCA_037893245.1 of Crossaster papposus. Taxonomy (NCBI): domain Eukaryota; kingdom Metazoa; phylum Echinodermata; class Asteroidea; order Velatida; family Solasteridae; genus Crossaster; species Crossaster papposus. The sequence goes on along the minus strand of JBAIAA010000547.1, from coordinate 545,854 downwards.
CCCAATATTTAATTTCACAATTTCACTAGAATAATCACTTTCCAGCTCATAATCGTGCAAAATCAACAAAAAGTGATGAGCAATAATATTTTGTATCCTAGTATTTCTTTAGTGCCATAAATACAAGGTTGAAACATTAAGAAAGAAATTGTCAAGTACAGTTCTGCATCATTTTGTAATGTCTGTTAAAAATAAAATAACTTGTTCGTGTTTTTGTAAATCATACTCTGTAAATCAATACGTTATAGCAAGTTTGGGGTCACAACTTTTCTTTCAAAGCAATCTTGTATATCATGACATGTACGTATCTTTTTGTTTGCCACATTGTTACGTTTGGAACCGTGATATTGTTTGGGCAATTTACAGTACAAGAGTACAGTACAGTACAATAATATTCGCCGACTTCATTCATGTATTATAACAAGGCGATTCCCAGGTTTTAAAAATAAAGAAAAGCTTTATTCCTAACTACATGTAGTTATTATTTATAATAAAGTTGTTTTGAAATGTTGATATCTACATGTGTATGTCCCACTTTAGACCCCTTATTTATAGAAATAATACGCATACACACACTCATAGTTCTTCGGTGCTTGTCTCCGAAAAACACTTTGGCTCCGGGGGGAGTGAGACCGGTCATTCCAAGAATATAATTGCGCGACAGAGCAATTGTGTGTGCCCGGGATTAGCCAATCACAGGCAGGGACGTGTGCGCGTTTACTGGCTTCGCGCGGAAACTTTCACACTTTTTCGGTATTAACCACGGAGTGCGTTGTTGTAAAAAAATAATGCACAACTGGCTGTTACATGTACATGTAACTATTCAGCCATACAACTGTACTACAGTAGGTACATGTATGTCAAGGGTGCATCACACATGACTGAAACCAACACACTGTGTAAAAGGTTTCCTATTGCCAGGTAGGAGGGCACCTTCAGATTAAATTCCATCCTTCAACTTTACACCCATAATCTAATCAGTGGTAAATGATGTACATTGCACATACATGTAGTTGGGTAACATGATAAATGTAGTTACCAGTAGGAAGAGCATTATATTAGTGTCGCATGTTCTGTCAGAATATGCATGTGTGTAAGAGTACCTTATTAGTACTTCAACTAATGTACAGTACACATGTGTACTATCAAATTAGAATAATCAAACTTTGATGCATGCATAAATACACAAATAAACTACATGTGTACATGTACATGTATGTACATGCTTTAACTTTACACCCATAATCTAATCAGTGGTAAATGTATTGCACATACGGTACATGTACATGTACAGTAGTTGGGTAACATGATATATTTAGTTACCAGTAGTACGAGCATTATATTAGTGTCGCATGTCCTGTCAGAATATGCATGTGTGTAAGAGTACATGTACCTTATTAGTACATGTACCGGTACTTCAACTAATGTACGGTACACGTGTGTACATGTACATGTACCGGTACTATCAAATTAGAATAATCAAACTTTGATGCATGCATTTATACACAAATAAACTACATGTACTGGTACTTGAAGAAATTTGATAAAAATATTTTGTATTTGTAATGGGATGGCGATTTATATAAAGTAATATAATATGCGACCCGCTCTAGGAAAAGGTGACATAAGTCGCGCTATGCATTTATGAGTAATGGCCTGTTAAAGTTAATAGGGTAATTTTTTTGGTCAAAATTTGATTTTCATTTTTTGTCTTAACCAGTTTGCGCCGGATGACGTATATAAACGCAAAGTTTTTCCCAAATTCAAAACGGATGACGCATAAACACGCCAAGTTCAAGTTCGGAAATGTCTGCCAGCAGCGGGCAAGGCCGGGAATGCGTGGGTGTGCCTCCCGGCACTATCGGCCTGAACCCGCTGCGGATCGAGTTTCGTTAAAAATAATCTCGCCCCTCGGCTCGGTGATGTTAAAATAATTCCGGCGCGAACTGGTTAAATGACATCTTGAATATCTAAAGTTTTAGATTTAATTAACACAAAGCGGGAATTCGATAAATAAAGTGAAACGAAACCTTTTAAGAGTGCATGGTTTCAATGTATTGTCTTAGTTTTGTTGTGTTTCGAAGCCTGTTTTCTCAGTTGTGTAGTTGGAATTCCATGAAACCATTAATATGCAAAAACGTTATATCACCGGAACGGGAGGGACTATGGAGCTGTACTACATGTATACCAAATGAAAGCTTATATCCTGGACTTTTCAATTATGTACATAAAATCATGTACATGTACATTGCATTTGCATGTTCAAGTATAAAATAAGTTACAGGAGTTGTTTTTTTGTAAAGTATGATCTTTATAGTGAATGTGAATCTGCAAATATTGATATAAACAAAAACATTTCCATGAAATTCGCAGCTTGACCAAAAGGGTAACCACTGCAAGTGCAAGTACATGCATGTCATTCGTTGATGCCTTGGGTACAATATGCACCAACAAAAGTGTGTTGCATGGTGTTTTCACAATGCCATCCTGCTGTGATTCATACCAATGACACTAACTCCTACATAACTTACACCCAGTTGACATGGTACAAAAGGGTTCTGGATCAGCGAGTATCAATGGCAATATTTCTACACACAAAAACAAGTGAAAATTCTATTGCCTATCACTGACCTATCCATGAGCATATATTTAACAGCAACATCTGGAAAAATGTATGAGCTTTATAATCATTATCATCATCATGTGCATGTGTATCCTATTACTTTGCTCAGAAAACTTCCCCTCTATTTAACATGCAAAAATAATAATTGCATTACAAATCAATTATGTGTTGGTTCACAGACACATAATAACAAGATGCTTGTTAATTCATTTCTCAGGGATACCATGGATGAATTACAACTTTAAATAAACAGTATACATGTACTGTAGGACCGAAGATGCATATTTTTTTCATTTTACATACAATTTGTTTTTCTTTTGCATGCAAGTACACAAAATGACTGACTTCCCTTAATACTATCAGGATCTCTGTTCTCGAGATGCATGTAAAATATAATTCAGCACTGCCAAGGGTGATATCCAACTCAGGAAATAAGAAGGAATACCAGATTAAAAGGAAATCCTTGAAAGCCGCAGCAGTGTTTATTAGTCGTCATTGCTCTTGATATTAATAGCTAAAAAAATGTCTCACCAACGGCAAGATATTTTTAATAAATTAATTCTGTGAAATTAAACAGATTTTTGAAATTTTTTGAAGTTAATAATGTATATTTTATTTCAAGCAGTAAAATTCTCATTTTTTTTTTTGGCTATTTGATTTGGGGTTTGCATTATAAATCAAGCCCCCACAACCCCCCCCCCCCCAAAAAAAAAACCAAAAAAAACCCAAAAAAAAACAACAACAAAAAACATGAACAACCCTCTCTAGAACATATCTGTTCATTAGCAATTCAAAAATACACGTATCATCATATCATGTACTGCCAATCATAGAATAAAAGCTTCTGGCCATGACGAACACTGAACTTATGCACCCGACAATTGTTCTTTGGACCCTTTTTCTTGCTAACCGAACAATTTAATGAGATACAATTCAACACAGCATTCACCACTGCGGAAGCAGATGTTGATTAGGTACACATGCAGTCACTGTCTCATACAGAAAAGGGTAAACAGGCATTTGTGCAGCAGGTCTGTTGTGGTAAATTTACAGTTGTCAGATACCAGACAAGTCACGGGGTGACCTGATGCAAATCACAAAGGTTTTCTAACTTAGCTTTATGTGAGTCATCTGGTAACCATGTGACCACAGTCATGTCACAGTAAAAAGTGTTCCATGTGGTTTGTATAGTGTTACTACATACTGGTAGTATGATTAACAGCAAATAAACATCTACTTTTTTTGTCAGCATTGATCCTTGCCATATTACCCACTACTAATACAGTAGTTAACAAAAACATATTATCCACAGTGTGCGTAAATAAATGATGCAACACCTCACAGGTTCACATCTTGCATTTTTCAAGAATAAAAAAACTGTTTGCACCGCCTGACATTCAATCCACATGAAAAAAAATCTTTGTAGAACAACAAAAATGGCACTGGAACTCAACTGATGCACACTCTTAAAAAAAAAAAAAAAAAAAAAGCCTTAAAAACATGCAAATCTACATGTATGCTAAAATAAATGCTGGCTTGTAAGTTCAATGTAAACATGGTAAAAGTGTTATTTTGATATAAGCCTGAAACATTCACAATTGTAAAAGTCAGATCGACTGACTTTGAGCGTTATGAAAGATATGCATATGTACATACACATACATTGTAGGTTTATAAATACATGGTTTTTCCTTAGTTCTTTTTACAAATGCTATAAACATGAACATGCTGACAATTCACTTTCAATCAACACTAAAATTAACCTCAGCTGACTGGCCAGGCTCAGTAGGCAGGGTGGGAACAGCAGCTACATGTACATGTACCCGTGCAAGAGTATCACTACAACTACATGTATGTACATGTACATAGTTGTACATGTACACGTTGTAATTGTACCAGTACATGTACATGTATGCAGGTGGATCTACACAACACAGCTTCAAGCTCAAACCACCTTGAAATCAAACAGGATAAAGGCATTATTTTAGGTGTATAAGACTTTGCATGACCTTTTGATCAAAGCTCAGTACATGTAGCCTTGGATGGACAACATTCAATAGCATCGAACCCACATTGGTCAATTCTGGGACACCTCAAAACCACAAACAGACACTTTCTTATTAATTTCTTGGTAAAACCATGGTAAAACTAACACCTACATGTTATTCCTACTCAAATTCTTGTACACATCCTTGATCAGATAAACTGTAGCATCATACCAGTAAAGTGTGTGTATGTACATCTACACGTATTATGTACATGTACACAATTAAAAGGCAGGCATGGATTGTCTGAGAGAAAAGGTTATTCAACTTCCCACAGATAATTGAAAAACTGATTTGCAATGTATGGATAATGAAAAACAAAAACCTTCACTTTCCAATAGAGCTGTTGATTTTGTATTTAGTGCTACCCGTACACGTAGCAGTAGCAGAACCATTTCTGTGGGCAACTTGTTATTAACCCTAACTCCCTCACCATTGTTATTAAACAATACAATTCCTTCAAAATCCTCCAACTTCCTTTGTTGTGTAGGGAGTTAGGGTTAACAAACCAAGAATTTATAAAAAGAATGTTTTTATGATAGTTTTTAGAATGCTCCGACAGCAATACATGTATAATGCATACAAACAATAATAGAAGTTAATCAATTTAAAGATTGTAAATGTTTTTTCTTTTGTGTTTGACAGGAAAAACTCTACTGCACTGTGTGCACAATAACCAGAAAATCTTCCCTGATAACAAATTGGGGTGTAATAATGTATAAAGCGGCAGTCACATGGCAGTCACATTCCAGTTGCGATTACCCAGAGTCATAAAAATGTCAGTTGTGGGACCTACATGTACAGTAGGTCTTGGTCCAGCCATGTGTTTTTCCTGCAATGTCAAAACTAGCAGTCACACAATAAGACCTATCCCTGACTAGTCTGCGAATTGTACAGTACCTCTTTGAAAGTCAAAACTAATTGTTTTTAGGGGACCTGTGGGGAAGAGGGTCTGTTTTTATCTTCATTTTTTTCTTCACAACAATGTTTGATGTACTGTCTCAGTTTGGTACTATCAGAAAATCTTTGTTTGTGGTTTCAATGACTGGAATGCCACACAATTTTAGCAGGATATTGTGATAAAGGAAAGAAAAGAAAAGTCACTTTCATTTCCAACAAATTTCAACAATAATCTAATTCTTATTTTACCAGAGCTGCATGACTCAATTATGCCTTATGCCCATACATAAATATGTGAATTGTACAACTTGTGACTAATACAAATAAATGCCATAAAATAATAAAATAATACAAATAATAAAAACTACTGGTAGTAAGTTAGTTCTACAGCTTAAAGGTAGGATACACCATTTGCAGCCATCAACAAATTTTACTACCGAATTATTAAGAAATAATTTACTATTTGAAAGTAAATAATGATTATAGGCATCCAGCAAAATGATTGCACTAGATATCTTGTAATGGTTCCCAAAAATCACGATCGCCAGACGGCGATCGTGGAACAAACAAGAACAACTGCCCGACGCCGGATAAAAACGAATGCTTTTTTCATGCTTTTTTTCTCGGCATCCAAGGTTGTAATACTTCGGAGAGGTCAGTTAAACAACATTTACTATAAAATACAACCCCCTAAAAATCCACTCATTCCTGATAATTTAAGCAATTACCAATGGTGTATCCTACCTTTAAAAGACAAACCAACACCAAGTTTGAACCCAAGTAATGCCAGTGCCCCAGTGCCCTCTGTGTTGGCCAAGATGGCCCTTGTCAGTCACCCTTGGTGCATTCAGATGTATGATTTGTTAACTACAGATGCAGATCACAGGAATGTCACCTTGAGAAATATTTGCAAAATAATTCTCAGGTTTATAGGAGTTGGGTTTAAAGGTCACTTCATTGTAACTTTCGGTCTGGTAACATCATAAATATTTCTCCCCTCAACTTGTTCGTTGCATGAATCTGATTATATACATCCATTATAAAGTGATTTCAAACGTTTTTCAACCTGCCGCTAGAGGGCGCTAATACATTTTATGACGTCACTGGTAAACTATTATTAAATTAATCGTGTAACCGTTGTTTTTGCGGTTACGGTTAACCATAACCAACATTAAAACAAAAACAAAAATTAACAAAAATATTAAAAAAAATTTACAAAAAAATTAACAAAAATGCATGGGCTTCATCAAGAAATTTAGTGTGTGCGCGTAGTACATTTTGATAATCGCAGATCTGCGATTGCTAATCGTCTGCATCAAATTGTATAGGCCGATTGGCTATTATGTTAGATGAGCTATTAGAAATGTCCATACAAAATTTATTCAATTGTACTATTTGTGACCTGCTCCAACGAAACCCACGCGAAGTTGACAATTGGTTGGATTTCTTTTATTTAACAAAAATAATAAAAATAAAATAAAAAAGGTTAACCGAACAGGAAAAATGTAACTGTGTAACCGTTTGAACGATCAGTTAACCGTGTAACCGTTGCAGGCTTAGTCTCAAGTCGAGTTGTCCAGAGTCAAGTTGTCCCACCGGTCGAGTTGTCCGACTTACGCTATGGCAATGAGATTCAGAAACCAGTGTACGAACACGCAGTCGGTCTGCAATTTGGTAGAGCATGCATGAGGAGAATTCTGTACGGCATTTCTTTCTCCATTTATTTTAGCGTAAATGCCAGAATTGTGTTTTAAAAGGGAATCAAGAGCTTGTGATTGCTACTGAAAAAGTAAGTTTTGTATGTTTTATTTATTAATTTTTTGGGGGGTCACCAAAAATCGACGGCCTAAAGTTATTTCAGCAAACTTCGCCACACACATCAACTGACTATTATTTTAAAAATTGTTTCAACTTGCCGCTAGAAGACACTAATATTATATGACGTCACCAAATTTCTTTTTATAAAGAAAAACCTAGCCAGGGACTAACATCGCTGAAAGTAAGTTCACATCATTTTTCATTTAAAAATTATGAGGCACTTCCGGTTTGGACTGGAAGGAAGGGTCTTGTGATTTTATGCACACGAGTTACAGCCAGTTACATAACATCACACCTTCCTGGACGATTGTAACAATTTTCAGTCAAGTGCATTTTTGTTTTTTGTATATTCGAATATCAAATTATTAAAAAACTAACAAAAGGCCTGAAAAAGTGCCAGCGAAATAAGACATTTTCGAGTTAAATTTGAATAATAACTTATTAACTGGTAAACTGACTTGTTTACACAGCTTGGCACAGTTTAACCTCAAGATCTCCAGACCAAAGACACTGTTGCTATATCACGATTCGGGGCAAGCTCTTGCATAGTTACATAAAAGACGCTCAGCACCAATACATTGTTCACAATGGGTGACAATGGAACAAAGATACTAGACCATTCTGGAGCTGGGGGTTGCTAGAGCAAGGCTTGCCCGAATTACGCGATATAGCAACAGTGTCTTTAGTCAGGAGAATTTAAATTTAAAATGTGCCACGCATTTTGAGCAAGTCAGTGTACCAGATGTTATTCAAATTTAACTTGCAAATAGCTTATTGGTGAATTTTGCCTAGAATCCAGTGATTTTGTCGTAAAGGCCTGTGTACAAAGTCCATCGACATCAACTACTAAGTCAGTGGTGACTCCATTAGTTCAAATATAAAAAATAACAGTGACTGATGGATTTTGGAGAATTTGGTCCAGTACCTAGGACTACATGTAGGAGGCAGAAGAGAGTTAGGGTAAGAGCCATTCATTCAAATATTTGTTTTCCTTTTGTATTAAGTTAAGAATTTGTTGATTTCACGGTCAACATACATGTACACCTTCTTTCACTGTCACTTGTCAGTGTCCTGTCCTGGTCACATTCAGAATGTCATTCTTTCAGATTTATGTCAGTTATCACACACTCACCTGCAATTCACACCAGGCAACTGCAACACCAGTCTCGGTATCCAGCCCCTTGTAAACCGTCTTAAAGGATCCCCTGCCAACCTCGATGTCGTACTTCATAAAGCGCCCATTTGGAGATTTATCCACAGCCTTATCATCCTTCTCCAATTCTGTTACATCTGTTATCTCTTCAACCTTAGCTGAATCTGCTGCATCAGTTGCAATTCCAATGGGGACTGTAGGGATATTTTCCTTATTTAGATCATTCTCAACTTTTTCGATCACAAATAGTTCCTTTTTGGCAACCACCTCTTCAGGCTCACAAATGGTGACTGATTTATGTCGTTTCCCTAATGTTAGAGCTACAACATTTTCCCCTTCGCTTCCTTTAGAGGTGTTCTTATCTACTGTTCTTGGTGGGGCTTGTGTGTCTGTAGGTGGGGCTTCTTTGTGATTGGCATCTATCCTAAATTCTTCTTTTGGTAGGACTGAGCTGCTGTGGCTCGACTGTGGGTCGTGATCTTTCACATTTCTGTTTCGATTTGTTTCTTCCGCTTCTGGCCGGCCATTGCTGAAAGCCAGATTAACACGAGCTGGAGACTTGTGGATGGGCACAAGGTGCATCTCTCCATTCATGTGTGGTACTGGGTGTTGTACAGGCTCTTCAACTTCAACTGGTGATTTTCCCCGTGAATTATGATTAACTCTTTCAGCAGGTGATGCAACACCATTAGAATATACTTCTCTCCTACTGCCTTTACCATGCTGCTGGGCAGTTTCTTGGTTTTTATTTTCCTCACTCATAGCGACTGGTCAAAACAAAAATCACGATAACTTCCAAATGGATAGGACAACCTTAAAATGTAGGTTTAGTTGGAAAAACAAAAACCAGCCCAAGTCAAGTCTGGAAGGGAAGAGTACACAAATACTCTGTTTTCAAGACGACCACTAATGTTATACTACAGTTCCTGTGGGGAATTGTTTCCTGTGCAGCAGTTCTGAACCTGGTTTAGCAGAACCACATCAAGTTTGTGTAGGCCTAGGCCTAGTTCATAAAAACAGCCACAGCACAAGCCGTTTGCACAATGGCAACTCGGCTTTTGAGGTCGACACCGCCAGCATGTCAACACTCTAGTGAACTGAGCCACGAAGCATGCGTCCACATCCATACTGAATTGAAAATAGAGATGAAGCACATTTCCAACCGTTCAGTCATGTCAGTGCAGACCACAGGGATATGATCCTGCATATCCTGAGAATCAAAATAAATCAAAATAACATATTTTAAATAAACTTCTGACAAGGTTTCTCAATAATAAAAACTCAGTTCTCACTTCACTTTGCTTAGTTTGCTGGTGATTGTGTAGGCCTACCGGTACTTACTGTACAAGCCTCGTTCCTGTACGGAACAAAATCCATTTAAAAGTTATTGGACCTACCCAAACTAGCTTGCGACATTAAAAACCAACAGGGAGGCCTATGTCTAGACCCACTAACTGGGGCCCTAGAACTCCTCTTTTTTCAAATTTAGCTCGTCATACTAGGGCCCCTCTCCAAACAAACATTATGCAAAGTCTTACATGTAGCTCAAAAAACGTTGCAAAAACCAAGACAATACTTTAAAAAAAATATCCATATGTGTCCAAGATCAACTTCCGGTCAATTCTTGACCTGCAAATCCCGGAAATTCGATGACAGTATTCGAGCGAGGACTGCACTCTTGTTGTTTGCCATTATGATTTGCACCAAACTGGATGGTGTATGCTGACCGTACCACTATTCGCGAAGGTGCTAGCAATGGCACAGTTCACAGTGTGGCTGTGTGCAGAAGAGACAGTGCAGCTTGTGCCATCTCATAAAACAGCCGTTGCTAACCCTGCAACTCGGCTGCTTGTTTGTTTTCGACACGTCGCTCGCACAATACACTGTGACCTGTGACATTGCAGAGCAACCCCCGCGTATAGTGGTCTGGTCGACATGCACCATAGGGGCGAACAACAAAGGTGCAGTACTCGCTTGAATACTGTCGTCGAATTTCCTGGATTATAAGGTCAAGAATTTATGGCGAAACCACCCAACCCTGTAGGACACAAAACAGCCGGAGCATCTCAACTCGTGAAGCGCCCTCCAGGTGCGCTTTGCACACTCAAATGACGTCACGGGTCATTGGATTTTAATCCAGCCTTAACTGCGCGTTGCACTCAGTTCGACTGAAAAAAAGATGCCCAAATTTCTCGAAGTTTTGAAGGTAAGATTAAGCGCAATTCCAGATAGTAAATAGCTGAGAGATTAGAGAATACACCCAGTATAATTGGGACTCCACAATTCCTCGCATAGAGTGCGCACGAAAAAGCAAAGTTTTCAACCAATTTTAGCGTGTGCCAATGATGTGTGACCCTGTATATCGCAGTATACTGGGGGCACACTAGTGGGACTATGGCAACCCCCTACAATACGCTGTGAAAATGCAAAACTACATTGATTCGCAAGTCAGCAACCAAAAGTGCGAAAGAAATTGTTTACTGAAAGTGCAACAAACTGTACAAAATTACAAAAAAATGATGTCAGCTGTTTAGAATTGGGACAATTTAGGACCACTTTTGCATGTTTCGCGTGTACAAAATTACAAAAAAATGATGTCAGCTGTTTAGAATTGGGACAATTTAGGACCACTTTTGCATGTTTCGCGTGTTTTCTTGTTTAGGTTGATGATAAATTAAACAATTTAATCGAAACTAGAGATGGGCCCGTAACGGGGGATACACACTCGCCACTTTCGCCGACGTGTACATACAGCACGCGGCCTACGTACGCAACCGGTGGACATTGCCAACAAGCACTAGATAGTGTAGTGCAGTGTGCATTTATGTGAGGCGTATGGTGCGGTAAGAAAACATATAATTTACGTTAGGGGGCCTACAAAATGCGAAAATATGGCCAAACCTTTAGATATTATAGAAGCAACACTCACCAACCACCGTTAATCAACTACCAGTCAAACAAAACAAACTTGAGGACGCCTTCCGCTCTCAATGAACGCCCATAGGCGCAATTGAAGCGCTGAGAAACACAAAATTGTCCTCATAAGTTGCCGGTACGTTGTTCTTCCGCCATGTTTCTAACCGATATCCACAACATGCAAATGATTGCAAAAAAATACACTGCAGTTTTGATACTGGCGGATTGATATGAGGGGCTTTTCTGCTGACAAGCTACTACTTGGCAGCAAAATGTTGCTTTCGAATACCTTCTCTAGTTTGTTTGCTTTTCTTTTTAAGATTCTTTTCTTTATTATAAGAATTGTCCAATTTGTACCTCAAAAATTCCATGAAAATGCATTTAAATTTCTAAAAGCATGGTACTGGACCTACTTTTCATAGGACATCAAGTTAGAAGAACCGATATTGATGTTTTATCGTCTGCTAGGTTTTTGCGCAATATATCGCGCGCAATGTACGTATGGTGCCGCTGGTACTCAGGATAGTCTTGGCCGGCTATTTTAACGCACATTCTAAATGAGCTGGTTCCCATCCCGAAGCTATATCCGTACGGTTAATGTTACAACTAGAGGAATAAAACTAGAGACAAGTACGACTACGAGTGATATGATGCATGGAGAGGCCGGCGGAATAAATTGGTGGTAAATATTTTCCCGATATTTTGCATTTCACACATTGGCTTTGTTCCACACATTAAAGTAGGCCTTTATTGTCTAGCTTCTAAACCTTATATTTAAGATAATCTGATAAAATTGTGACATCACATAAATCAACGTTAGCAAAACCAAAGAATTTTTAGCATATATTCACATTTCACTCAGCCAGGGATTCAGCCTGATTGGATTTGTTTATTTACTAAACAAAGTTTGATTTTTTTAAATTTATTTAATTTTATTTAAATTTTTTGGGGAGGAACATAGGGCCTATGGCGGAAAGAAAAGGCGAGTTAGGACTTGGGCCGTTTAATAATATCGGCGCCGGCCATCTTTACCTGACTTCGATTTAGGACAGAAAAGGGCCAGGGTATCTGGTTTCCGCTATGCTATGCCTATGAATATACTTTAATAAAGAGAGTTAACAAACAGACAAAGTAATCCCACTGGAATACGATATTAAATCAACGTAGCGCAGCGCATAAAAATTAACGCCACACCAGCAAACGTACACCCCCATGGAAAGAACGGTTGCTATGTGAACAGCGCCCTCTTTTGACATCACCAGAAGCCCATACTGTAGACTCCATGATTAAACCATACATGGGTTAAAGGGGTACTATTTTGGGGGATTTAGTACATTGTATGGAATGATGGAATACACACCGGGTCGGTCGTACGTACAGCGACTTTTTGTACAAAGGGTCAAAAGTTTATTTCCTGGGTTCTTTTAATCTATAATTATATGGACGTACGAAAACGCTACACTATGTCCTAAAATCACTACCTGAAATCCCCCAAAATTTTATATTTTGGATTGTTCACTTATTCTATGTTAAACATGGTTGAAAGCAAACCAACCTACATGTAATGTCTTAACGTTCCCGAGAAAAGACGGTGTACGCATACATTTTTCCTGTTTTTCATTTTTACATTTTCCATTCAGTGTCGATACATGTTGTGTTTTTCCCATAAATTGCACACGGCACCAATGGTTTCTTACACGTCCGCAAAAGGCGAACACCTTCCGGCTGGAATCACTACTCCCAAACAGCTTTAGTTTTAGGGGTTTTGGAAGTTTTGTGACAAAACTTTATTTAAACAAGAATAACACCAAAACGCCCAGTTTTTAAAGGAGTTGTTGTGTTCTTTTAAATGCTCTTTCCAATGAACATCATTAAGTTAAAAATGCGTTTTGTAGCCTAATTGGGCGATTCCAAGACATAGTGGCCCTAGGTACTTGTTCATGGAGGTAGGAAAAGCATTGTTGACATGCTTCACAATAGGGTTGAAATCAAATTGATCATTGCCCTAATCTCCACAAAGTCTATTTTGGCTGTTGTGTGGTTAATATGATTCTGGTCAAAATAAATCAAATAACGTTAACTTGAATAGGTCTAGGCCTACAAACTATTCAAACTTTCTTTAGACTTGGGCGAAGACTTGGGCCTAACTTACTATAGAGTCAAAAAGTGGTTTATTTTATCATTCAGAATAACTTGCAACTGTACAAGTTAAAACACACTAGACTATTGACGTGGAATTGACGGGAATAACAGTGCGAGGACCTGGTCATTACTGCTGGCTCATTACTGCGTTATAATTGACCGAGTTGGGGGATGACCGCTGGTAATGGTCCTTGCCTTTTGGCTCGTTCCATTACCAGCGGTCATCCCCCAACCTGGTCATTATCACGCAGTAATGACCGGGTCCTCGCACTGTTATTTCCTTTAATAAATACCTTTTTAACAATTGTGAAAATGCTCCAAACTTTGTGACTTTTCATTCGGCGATATTTCCAGTGTTTTGTTTTCATGTTCAGTGGCTATATTTTAGCTTATGCATGGTACCCTACCCTGTCTCTTCAATACAGTATGTGTTGTTATTATTACCCATACTTCAAGATCAGACTAGCTGACTACTGATGCCCACCGTGCATAGCAACGCGCTAGCGTTAACCAGTTCGCGCCGGATGACGTATATAAACGCAAATATTTCCCCAGATTCAAAACGGATGACGCATAAACACGCCAAATTCAAGTTCGGAAATATATGTCAGCAGCGGGCAAGGCCGGAAATGCGTGGGTGTGCTTCCCGGCACTATCAGCCTGAACACGCTTCGGATCGAGTTTCGTTAAAAATAATCCCGCCCGTGGGCTCGGCGATGTTAAAATAATCCCGGCGCGAACTGGTTAACAGATGACACGCGCATTTTGAAAAATGCCGCGCGTATAGATACAAATGTTCTCTCGTACATTTATAGCACGCAGTATTAAGATTTGACGCATCTTTGTTACAAGTTACCGTAGGACTGTTGCATTCGGCCAATCATTGGCATACATGATGCTTGATTAATGCTAGTTCAGGGGACATTTTTTCGCTTCTTCTTTAACCAGTTCGCGCCGGGATTATTTTAACATCGCCGAGCCCACGGGCGGGATTATTTTTAACGAAACTCGATCCGAAGCGGGTTCAGGCTGATAGTGCCGGGAAGCACACCCACGCATTTCCGGCCTTGCTCGCTGCTGACATACATTTACGTACTTGAACTTGGCGTGTTTATGCGTCATCCGTTTTGAATTTGGGGAAATTTTTGCGTCTATATACGTCATCCGGCGCGAACTGGTTAAAGCCGGGCAATTACTACAAAATAATGCCCTTCATTTGATCGAGTCTCGACCAATCCGAAGCCATCAACTCTCCTAGGTATTTATTAATTAACCCTAACCCCCTAGGCCTTACTTTGGGCTAAAGAACTGCGTACTACAGAATACTACTTCTCTCTGTGACTGATGATTGGGTGTGTACTGACAGAGTACAGATACATGTACTGCCAACTACAAAATACTAATAGTGGCAATACAGGTCAGTAATACTTACCTGGCAAAAAATGCAGTAGTCCAGCCCTGACCCATTGTGTCCCAACTCCCAAGTGACAATTTTTGCTGTAGAGTTTAGAACACCTTACACAGCATACCAGTACATGGGCCATGCACACTCAGCAAGCAGAGGGACCCAATGCTAAAAAGTACTACGAGTGCAATGAGGGGTGAAGTACCAAATACTAAAAATTACTACAGGCATTGCACACAAGTCAGTGAGAGTACTGCATACTACTTTTTACTACTACATGTAGTAGTAAAAAGTAGCATTAGGTAGGGTTAAGGTTAATGTCAAATAGGCCTAGCCTACATAATAGTAATGTGACACAATTTAAACAAAAAAAAACAACCAAAATGATACTTGATAGTAAAACATGTGAGTTTGGGTTGTGTTTGGGTTGGTGCAATGCGAACTGATGCAGTTTCACACATTTGTGGTGCGTCGCGATGCTCGTCGATTTTGTTTTTGTGTTGCGTTTTTACATCATCGTTGTTAAATCCTTAGGAGAGCAACTATGGCCATAGCCCACTGTCCGGAATACTAATCTGTCTGGAATACTGTTACAGAATATCAATCCGGAATACTGTTACGGAGTACTAATCCATTCGGAATACAATTTTGCTACGTTGTAGAACACTGCGTGTGTCACATCTGTATGCTTGGGCCCATTGTGCAGTGCAGCTGCTGGACAAAGACTGCTTTGCAGTTATGAGTATAATCCAGTGCAGTGAGGAATTAATTTCATTTCATTTTCATTTTATTTATTAATTTATAGGGTAAAAACATTGAAATACAGACAATACAAAAATTATCAATTGACATAAATTCACAAATTAAATTAAATTATACAATAAACATTGTGGCACACCTGAAGGATCACAAAAAAGTAAACTTAATTACTATCAAGTTTTCTTTTTTGTTGACTGCCATTGTACAGAATACACCCGTGTAAAACCAGGAGAAAAAAAAATTGAAAAAGAAAGAAAAAAAATAAGAATAATCACATACAAATTGACCCGTCTTTAGGTTAAAAAGTTAACCAGTGTGTCTATACATGTAGTTATTGTTAACAATACGCTCCTATCAATATACATGTACATGACGTCGACACTATAACTCAGAAGAGGCCATAGGAAAACACTTTAAAATGGAAGATTGCATACAAGTGTGTGCACACAAAAAAGAAGATCAAAGAAATCTATTAATACCGGCATCAAGGGGTTTATGTCAACTACAAAATTCCAAAATCAAACCTTTTCCTCTTTCAAAGCAGACTATCAATACCAAACAATAGCGTGTCTTACAAACAACCATGTACATGTGTATGTACATGTAGCTGGCACTCATCAGCCTGGACACTATCTTCCTATGTACCGGTACTTGACAGGGGTACATGTAGGTGTTGTTTTAATGCTCAGGGAGGTGGGGAGGCATTTTTTATGAGAGCCCAAGGAGGAGAAGCTAGGGGGGCTGCCCTTCTTCTAATCTGGCAGAAGACACGAGCAGAAAATTGTCATCTACCGGTATCTTAGACCATGAGATTTGTTGCTGCCGTCGAGAAATGTGCAGTACTAACTGAAGGTAGTCTTTGCGATGCATTAAGTGACAAAAATGTGGAAAAAAATTCATGTTGGTAGCACAAACTGTCAATCAAGTTGAATTCAACACGACTTTTCTTTCAACCCTCACAAATTCAAACAATAATTTGGTGTTATGAATAATTGGCCATTGTTTGGTAATTTGGCTCGTTAATTAGTTTTTGAGATACGGGTCAACAAACTTTGACCTTTAAATACTGATACACTTGTAAGCCGTGGATATCAAAAAGTGTAGCACAGGTATGAGTTAGCCCAGGTTGGACTCTTCCGTTGTGTACAACGCGACGGAGTCCAGGGTAGCTATGTATCCTGCCATAGCGAAACATTTTACAACAATTTTTTTCTTCATATTTTTACCTGATGAAGGAAGCCAAAATCTCGCTTATGTCTTCCTTGTGTCTGGAATTACAGATCGTCATGGGTTATTAAAAGTTAATGTGTCTTTAGGCAACTTATTTGCAGAAAATAAATTGCAAATCCACGCTTTTGGACGTGAACATCATGTACGAACTCTCTACAATCCCTACATGCGTGCGCGGGTACCCGGCAGCCTCATTAGTTGCAGGCCGGCGCGGCTGCCGGGTACCCCGCAATTTATTTTCTGTAAATAAATTAAGTAAAGACTTATTAACTTTTAATAACCCGGCCGTGACGATCTGTAGTTCCAGACACAAGGAAAACATAAGCGAGATTTTGGCTTCCTTTATCAGGTAAATATATGAAAAATTTTCTTGTAACTTTTTTCGCTATGGTAGGATACATTGATACCCTGGACGTCAGTCGTAATGCAATAAAGAACTTCGTCCAGCCTGGGCTTAGGTATGAGTGTACATGAATACAAACATTTGCAATTTGTCTTTAAAGGTACGGTATCAGTCATCAGGCCCAGACATACATGTACCAGAAAGTACAATATTTATTTGTTCAGTGTTTGACTCTAAGCTTTATATTGGGAGAGACACACACTACCGGTGCATGAGTCATGAAACTGCAGGTACGGTATCTAAAACTAAAAAGGATTTCACAAACCTGTCTTTATTGTAATGTACGGTACATGTGTACTGTAGCTTCAAATAATGATCTTTGAAATAATTACATGTATTCCAATGCAACAACA
This sequence comes from Crossaster papposus, assembly GCA_037893245.1. Taxonomy (NCBI): domain Eukaryota; kingdom Metazoa; phylum Echinodermata; class Asteroidea; order Velatida; family Solasteridae; genus Crossaster; species Crossaster papposus. Next base: position 528,107 of record JBAIAA010000547.1, on the reverse strand, counting down.
TGTTGATCCTACAGTCTGGAGGATTGTGAAGTAACCCATGGTGTGATCACGTGGCTTGATAATTAGAAGTGATAAAATTAACAAATGTTTAACATTGTGTACATGGCCTGTAACAGAACAGGGGAGGGGTGTGTCCACCTCAACTAAATCACAAAAGGCCATTACGTCTTTTGCTGCTGTTCAAGCATTTAAAAAGAATGTTGCAACCTGACACAGCTTTATTTTCACATCTCGATGAAGGTCAATCAGTGCAAAAATGTTGAAAAGACATGAATCTGGGATGAGAAACATTTTACATTTTGTTTAGGAAGATTTTTCTTGACTCTCCATTGACTTTGTACACAACCGCTGATGAAGTACCTAGTGTCAGGACACTATATTCTTTGAATAGACCTTGTACACAACCGCTGAAGTAGCGTCGGGTTACATTTTTTCCAATGTACATGTACCTCTCGGGTGTAAGAAGGTACTTTTTTTGTCTTATTTGTCCAAACACAAAACTACTGTGGAAAATTCAACAGACTCTTGTTTTAAAGGTAGGATACAATTTGCAGATATCGAAAAAAATTACTACCAAATTAATAAGAAATATCTTACTCATCTGAAAGTAAATAATGATTCTAGGCATCTAGCAAAATGATTGTGCTAGATATCCTGTAATTAATCTGAAAAATTGAATTTTATAAAGAAAAATTCAAATATCGGAAACACAAATAACATAAGAATAACTTAAAAAACAAACGCTGTTTTTCATGCTTTTTTGCCATCCATGATTGTAAAACTTCGGACAGGTCAGTTAAACGATATTTACTATAAAATACAACCCCCCAAATCCACCCATTCATGACAATTCAAGCAATTACCAATGGTGTATCCTACCTTTTAAGATGCATTTGTTAATTTTGTCTACATGGTACAAGTAGTCTGCAAACAGATACACACAGTTTTGGAACTTGTGCAATGTGAATACAGGGCTTGTCTAATTAGTGCAGTGCGGTTTACTGAAAAACAGGGACATGTAACCCAAGAAAAGCGTCAATGTTTGTTGCCTGAAACTAGTTGCAGGATTTTGTTGTTTCATGTAATTACTTGTGTGCGCGTTTTCTCCTGGGCATACATGTACAGTATTTGTACGCCCCTTTATTCATGTACTTGCCGAACACCTCCGGAATTGATCAATGTTTGTCTCCCTCATTTACATTTAAATGAAACGGTAGCCAATACAAGTTGCCAAATGACGAAGATGCTGAAGCTTCTTTGCTAGTCTAAAAAAAATATGGATGTTGGTATTGAAAAAAATCTACTTCTTCTTCATGCCTTCTTGATGAAAGCCATTTTATAAACATCTTAGACATTTTAATGTCTAAAATTACAGATTAATTATTGATATTAGGCTTACACATGTTTGGCATCATGCATATCATTGAAATCATTGAAGGACTTGTGTGTTTACTACGAGTGCAACATCTGTAAAATATATTCGTAGTGTAATGTAATGTAATGGAATGATTCCATTTGTCAATGAAATGCTTTTAAAGCCCTGCATACTTGTACACATGATGTACATGCACACTTTGTATTTATGTTCATGTACTGCTTAGTCTGGGTGTTGTATGCTTAGTCTATTTGGTTAATTTGAGCAAAGGGAAACACAATAGGATAAACTAGATCGTTATGTAAAAGACGACTTGATCGATGCACACTTATACATGTACACTGTATGTACAGTACATGTAAAATTTGTGTGCATACATGTACATGTACTTACATGTACAGTATGTATGTCATTGTCAAAACAAGTTAAGGTAATGTAGGATACACCATTGGCAGATATCAAAAATATTTACTACCAAATTATTAAGAAATATCTTACTCATTTGAAAGTAAATAATGATTTTAGGCATCCAGCAAAATTATTGCGCTAGATATCCTGTAATTATTGAGAAAAATTAAATTAAAAAAAACAAAATTCGCGAAAGCGGGACGGCGATCGCGAAAAAACAAAAATAACATAAGAATTATTGCTCGACGCCGGTTGAAAACACACGCTGTATTTCGTTCCTTTCCCGGCATCCATGATTATAAAACTTCGGACAGGTCAGTTAAACGATATTTACTATAAAGTACAACCCCTCAAATTCACCCATTCATGATAATTCAAGCAATTACCAATGGTGTACCCTACCTTTAAAAGAGAGAATTTTGAAAGAAAAACTAATTTTGCCTCAAAATAAGAGTTTCCCATCACTTTACTTTGACAAAATGAAATGCACACAAAGAATTAATTCCCTTTTCAAATGATTAACTCTGAGAGTGTGATTGCTGAACGAACAAGCATTGGAGAAAAATCCTTTGCAGACTTGAAGAAAGTCTACACTAATTGTAGCAAACAACATTGTGCGTGGGATGCCGTGCATACAGATGGCATTTATTCACTTGTCTCAGGTGGAACATCTGATCTTGCCAGGCCAGGATGGGCAGAAATACGAGAACCACAACCGTGCGATAGTTTAGTCCAAGTCCGACATAGTAAGCGGCACACTGCATCACACTCAAGAGTTCTTTACTGTAGACTTTGGGTCTATTGTGTCATCAGTTTATATATCTCCCTGACAAAAGTCTCTTATCTCAATTTTTTGAGTCCAGTCTTTATTCACTCTGCTGTCTCTGCACCAGTTAGGACTTAACAAAAACAGTTTTGATGAATGGAGACAGTTTATGGAGTTAAGTGATCTCATATTTCATCATTGATTTTAGTACGATCCCTACAAAATGCTTTTTATGAGCATTTTTTAAGATGATATGCCAAGTATCGTACATTGGACTTGACATTTTGGAATTCCAGAGAGGATCCTATTATTGTGTGGGCTAAAAAAAAAATCTTTCGGAAATTTACGACTGTCTTTCTTGCTATGCGTATTTGTGTGGCACTTTGACATTTCAGATTTTTCAGTTCAGTTCAGTTAGTAGCGAGCATCAGGGGAACTCATTGAAGATTAGTTTGCCTCGCAGCTTTTTGTTTTGTCTTGGTATGTACTTGTACCGGTAGCTAAACGCATTGTACACAAGCACAAGATTTCTCTGAGATTTAGAGACTCTCCTAGCTACTTTTGTTTCTATGTAAAAAAAGAATTAATTGAATTCTTGGTTTGAATTGCCATTTTATCATTACAGGGACCAGGGAGAAAGCTTGTGACAGATTTGTCAAGGCCGAAAACTGTCTCGGGCAGTGACGATGATCAAACGAATGCAAGCAAAGATCATCTGAGCAGCAGCAGCAGCAGTAGCACCCACAACCTACTGGACAATGCTGATGATGCTTGTCCTCTCATTCCTGACAACACCTGCCCGTCGTCCAGCACTCCAAACATAACCTTTGCCGCCCCTCCCGTCCTCAATCGCCCTTCCACCAGTCGGCCGGCCGGTAGTCTGCAGTTGAGAACCATCGCGGGACTCGCTGAGGAGGCGCGATCCATGTCGATGATCGTTCACCCTGGCAGCGTGCGCAGGAATTATGAGCCTGTACATCAAGAGATGGACAACTCTACCAGTGTGCCCACAACACCTGTCCCATCAGTGAGTATGAGCCTTAGTTGTAAAAATCAACTGCAACTTTTGCTAGATTTTGGCAGGTTTGGTACCGAAATAGGAAACTTGTTGTTGGACTTTAATTTGTTTGACACAGTACAAAAGGCCCAGGGAGACCCTGTTGAATTCTGTGAGGTTCAGGTTTGTGGGTGAGCTCACCCATGGTCACAGCACAGTTTCAGGTCAACTGTACATTGTGTGTAAGTGTATTTAATTGCGTACACCCTGTGTGTACTCAATCAAACATACTCCAACAAATACAACCAATGGCTAGTCATTACAGCCCTGATGCTGAACACTGAACAATGCTATAGTAAGCCTGCAGTAGTTAAACAGTTGCACCGTTACACGGTTACATTTGTCCGGTTCAAATTAACCGTAACTGCAAAACATAAGGTTACACGTATAATTTTAAAACCGCAAATTAGCAGGCTTAGCATATAGACTATTCTGTACCAACTCGATCAAACTTCAACAGTTGGTTTAGTACTGTTAAGTTCAGTACCAATAATTACCTGTACTCAACATGTGTGCAGTTGTTGAAGTTTGGTATGCTTTCTAGTGCGAGAGGCTAGAGGTTAAAGGAATCGTATATGTTTGGTAATTACTCCAAAAATTAATGGCAATAAAAATAAAGTACAGCAGCTTTGGATAGTATAATGCATTTTTAGAAACTTTTCACTTCGATGTACTGCGGTTATGGAAAAAGATATCACTTTTTATCCCCCAAAATTTGAATCTGAGAAGCATTTTATACTGCAGTGATGTTTCTCAGATTGTGTATTTCAATGCAGATTATTCTCCCTGCGTGGACATAACCGCTCCAGATTTTCGGCAATATCTCAAAACCTTTTGAAATTAAATTTTTACAGGTTAGTTTTTTGGTACATGTATAACTATATTATAGGATTGAAACAAACAGTGGGTTCCAATTACCAAACGTATACGATCCCTTTAATGTGTCTTAAGAATTTACATTTTTAGTGTTGGTGAGATGTCAACAACTTGGTCTGAATAATTGTTATTTTAATTGATATCAACTGAAATTGAAATCAACTGAAATCACCTGAGGTCTCAATTAATTTTTGAGGCATTCACTCAAAGTCTTGTGAATTTTCGAAGCATCTAATGGAAGTATTTGTGAATTTTCGAGGCATTCAATGGAAGTCTATGTGAATTCTCAAGGCATTCACTCAAAATCTGCAAGAATTTTCAAGGCATTCACTCGAAGTCTGCGTGAATTTTCGAGGCAATCAATGGAAGTCTACGTAAATTAAGGAAACATTCACTCAAAATCTGCATGAATTTTCAAGGCATTAAATGGAAATCTATGTGAATTTTGAAGCATTCAATGGAAGTCTACGTGAAGTTTAGAGGCATTCAATATGGAATTCTACGTGAATTTTAGAGGCATTGAAGTATGGAAGTCTACATGTACGTGAATTTTCGAGGCATTCAAAGGAAGTCTACTTGAATTTTAGAGGCATCCAATGAAATTCTGTGTGAATTTTTGAGGCATTCACCCAAAGTATACATGTACGTGAATTTTTGAGGCATTCACTCAAATTCTATGTACAAAAGTACATTAGTATTTGAGGCATTCACTCGAAGTCTACTTGAATTTTTGAGGCCTTCACTTAAAATCTGCATGATTTGTATATGCATTCACTCAAAGTCTAAGGAAATTTTCAAGGCATTCACTTGAAGTCTACGTGATATTTCGAGGCATTGAATGAAAACTTGAAACTCGAACCTCGATACTCGACAAAAAATTACACTCTTGGACAAACACACCCCATGTAACAACAATCCTCTGAAATCATCCAGCATCAGATTAGGCCTGATGACCTGCATCCTCCATTTTCTTCCAGAGTTAAAATCCTCTAGTGCCCTCAATCCTGCAAATGTTTCTCACATGGTTCAAATTTTAAAGACCCTCAATCCTCTAAATTTGGCCAAAAGGGTTTAGGAGGATTTGGGAGGGTTAGCGAGGATTAGGGAGGATTAGGGAGGATTTGGGAAGGTTAGGGACTTGATGTACCGGTACATGTACGGTACATAAACAGTTAGGCCTACCGGGTACATACAGGTACATGTACCGTACGGCACGTACATGTACAGTACAAAAGTAGGTCTCAATCATTTAACGCAGACTGTCTCCCACTGTACATTATTACCCCTTTCGCTATTTTTTGTTTCATTCATAAAGTGATCCTAGTAACTCAGATACAACCTTGGGCCAATTTCATAGAGCTGCTAAGCACAAAAATTTGCTTAGCACAAAAATTTGCTTAGCACAAAAAAGTCTTGCTCATTAAAAACAGGTTATTAATTACCAGCCAAAATGTTACAACACTGTACGTGTTTTCATGCTAAGCAAAAAACCAGCTGATTATCGATCAAAAACAATAAAGATTTCGTGAAGATTTGGTCTTTAACCTTGTTATTGCCAAGGACAAAATTTCATGCTAAGCAAATTTTTGCGCTTTATAGCAGCTCTATGAAATTGGCCCCAGATCTGTTCATTGACTCCAATTTTTTCTTTGTGGTGCTAGCACGCTCCTTCTCTGTTCCAATTCATATGCAAGAAATCAATATTGATACTTCGTTGGTGGACAATACAGACCTGCCCGGAGCTATTCAACAATTACGGGTAACTGGAGTAACCATTTTTGTCATGGTCGGAATAAATGATTGCCCATGTACTGAATTTGTATTTTTTATTAATAAATACCTAGGAGGGTTGCTGGCTTCTGATTGGTCGAGACTCGATCACGCGGAGTGGATTATCAGGTAGTAATATCATGGGTTTCAAGAAGAAGCGAATAAATGTTCCCTAAACCAGCATTAATCAAGCATCATGTAAGCCCATGATTGGCCGAATGCAGTTCTACGGTAACTTGTAACTTGACAAGGACGCGTCAAATCTTGATACTGCGCGCTATAAAATGTACAATGTACGCGTAGAACGTTTGTATCTATACGAGCGGCATTTTTCAAAATGCGCGTGTCGTCTGCTAACGCTAGCGCGTTGCTATACACGGTGGGCATCAGTGGTCAGCTACGGTAGTCTGGTCTCAAAGTATGGGTTATAATAACAACACATTGAAGAGACGGGGTACCATGCATAAGCTAAAACATGGCTCCTAAACATGAACACAAAACGCTGGAAATATCGCCGAAAAAAAAGTCACAAGATTTGGAGCATTTTGACAATTTTTCTCGTTTAAAAGGTATTTATTAAAAGTAATAACAGTGTGAGGACCCAGTTATTACTGCGTAATAGTGACCGGGTTGAGGGATGACCGCTGGTAATGGACCTTGCCTTCGGCTCGATCCATTACCAGCGGTCATCCCCCAACCCGGTCATTATCACGCAGTAATAACCGGGTCCTCGCACTGTTATTACCTACATGTAATTAACAACCAAGGCTGATAGTTTTTGCTGACAATTTTGGTATTGTGTATAATTACATGGATGTAGTTTTGGTATTATGGCTTAGATATAAACAAATTATTCGTTAAATGATATAATTTGCAGTATCACTAGGTGTGTATGATGTGACCCATACGTGTAGTGTGTTGCCTTTAAAATTAGTTTATTCTACTACCGGTAGTATATCATACATTATTATGTACACATGTTTAATTATCATAATTATGCCTTCAACAAGGGGGCTAATTTTCTACATGGCATACTTTTTCATCTTTATTAGCTGCATGAAAAGCTTACAGATTTCCATTCCCGTGAATTGTAATCTGATTATCCGTCTAAATTATTCCACCGGCGGTACTTTTGCCAAGGCCCAGCCTACTGTTCTGGTAAACACTGTGTGAATACATAATACCAAAAAGCACACTGATCCTCAGCCCCCTCACACAACCCTTAGGCAACACGGGGTAGCTTCTTATGCAAAGCAGAAGCAAGCTTTGTAAGCATAGCGGAGGAAACCTAAATATGAAATGTGCACTTCACTCTCTCTGAACTCTCGCGCCAGTATGGCCAATCAATAGCGCGCTACTAGAAACCAGTGGAAGCACGTTGATTTATGCTTTAATTAAAATATAAAAACTGCCTGTGATGCATGAAGCTCTCACATGTATCATATGTCTTGGGTAGTGGTATTTGTTGGTGGGTTACTAATAAAGTGATGGAAAAGCATTGGATTGTGGCTGTCAAGAATGACCTGCTCCTCTGGTGACCATTAATCAAGTACCGGTAGATCTTGTGAATTGACTGTGATTTGCAGACTGGCGTCTTCCATCCAATGGCGACTCAAGTCATGCTTCTTGAGGTACATTATTTAGTGTTCAGTCTTTGTTTCAGTTTAAAATTGTTAATACTAGACCTACATTGTACAGTAGTGTGTTGCAGCCATATCAATCTCAGAGGGTGTCCTTTATTATTTTAACCCCAGCAGTCTTGAATCCTCCATGTTTAATATGATTTTTCAAACACCCCAGGGAGTTAGGGTTAATGAATGAACAATGCCTATCCCACTGATACAAAAATGAATAATGCTTATAATATGGAAAATTTGTGGTTTTTAAATAATATATTTTGGGAAATTAAAAACAAATTTCTACCGGTATAGCAATTACATGCATAATTTGTGCATAATTTTGGTATTTTTACCACGCGTGTACTGCAAGTAATAAGGTCGATTTTAAAAACGCAACCCTTAACACAATGAAGACAATGGCATTAAAAATTCTTCGAAAGAAATAACCTCGACCATTATCCACATTCCGGAAATTGTGTACACAAGAACAAAGCGATGTCTCCACAAGGAGAAATATTTTAGAATGGGTGCGCGTATTAATTAAATAAATGTCTTATTGCTTAATTTTGACGTGAAAACCCTTATCCTCGGCTGTATGAATTCAATGGAGACACTGGAACTAGTGTGTTAAATAGGCCTAATCACTGAAGCGTGATATAACGTATACACGTCCACTGTTTCAACAAAGCATGCTTGGCAATATCGTACAGTATATTCACGTCCACCGCTGTGTATGGTATACCCGTCCTCCGCAGCGCTATCGGTTAGCTAACTTTTGGCAATTCACGTCAACCGCGGAATTAAACTGCTGTGCCTGAATGATTAAAGGTTCAGGGAAATCAAACATAAATAGGCCTAATTAATTCGATGCATGTCTAAATATAACTTTACCATAAACTGTTTTTACCAAATATCAATTGTATTAAAAATTCACGTCATTTTAGTGCTCTTTTATGTGCCCCCCACTTTTGAGTCAAATGATGATGTAATGTGTCACGTGACTCAATACGTCAGGCCCGGAACGGCTGGGCGCGTGCATGCTACATTTGTATAGCGCTGTGGTTGCCCCATCCATTGTGCGTACGTAATGCAACAGACACAACGAAAAAACAAAACAACTAAATTAAAAGTGTCCTAAATATCCCGTAATGCCGGACCGTTGTATTGTTGCTGGTTGCAGCAATACAACAAAAACAGGATTTAGTCTTCATAGATTCCCTCAAAACGAGAAAATCCGAAAAATATGGACAGCAAAAGAGAGGAAATTGGCCTGGGCCATCTGCTAGAAGCGTCGTTTGTAGCGCCCATTTCATTGACGAGGATTTTGAGGCTAGCCTGCACTCCCACTTCGGGATGACAAAACTGAAGAAGTTGAAGGCAGATGTAATTCCAACGAAAATAGTGGATAGTAAACGATTTTTGTCGGGGCTTGCTCGGGACGTGTTTTTGGTTTTTTTCATCCGTTTTGAATTTCGGGAAAATTGTGCGAGTTTATAGGACAAAGTAAAAATATTTTATACATATGTACCGGTACTCTTCCATTATCATTCCATGTTCATTCACAGCTTGTGGTCTTGTATCACATGTACAGGTACCGGTACATGTCAAATTTAAAACTGGAACTATATGCATAGATATTTTAATGGAAATGATAACCCAAACACATTTGGACACTGCTAAAATAGAACAGGATTTCTTTTTTTTAAATAAGGTGGTTTTTTTACGGAAGCTCAAGCAGGAAGTTGGTGTGCTTGTAAACTAGTAATCAGAAACAGTGACTGGTAACTCAAATCCTGTTTGTGGGACTGATTAAATGATAACAAGTTTGGCGATGGTTTGCTTGTCATCAGGTTGCATATTCACACTGTACATGACACAACTGGAAGTGTTGTACCCAACACTGGGAGTGTTCATTGTTGTACCTTACACTAGGAGTGTTTAGTGTTGTGCCTAACGCTGCGAGTGTTAAGTGTTGTACCCAACACTGGGACTGTTCAGTGTATGTTGTACCCAATACTAGGAGTGTTTTACCCAACACTGGGAGTGTCCAGTGTTGTACCTGACACTGAGACTGTTCAGTGTTGTACCCAACACTAGGAGTGTTTTACCCAACACTGGGAGTGTTCTTTGTCATGCTTAGTCTTGGAGGCAGTGTTGCAGTGTTTCTGGTTTAAAACAAATTGTGTTGGATTGGATATCAAAAATGGAAGAAAGTATATGCTTTACACTAACTTTAGCAACAATAATAACTTGAACCAAATTACTGGGGAGGAAAAAATGAACAGAAACCCAGTTGCCATCGATGCATCATGTCACATTGCCCAGGAGAACCTGATAAACTAGGTATTATCTAGAGTTTCAACATGTACCGGGATAATAGGACAGGAAGTGTTCATCCTCTGAGAAATAAATTTTTGTCAAAGTTTCCTGGAGTGTGCATTCATGAGTGGTGTATAACTCTAAATTTAGGGGTGCTAATTTTCAGATGAGACCAATGGTTAACCACCACTTGTAGGTCTAATAATTGTGATTGATTGATTTCAAGGGGCTAGGGTTCCATCATGACACCATATCCTTGTGGCTGGGGTTTCCTTGAGCAAAACCATATTGTGTTTACCTTTGTTCCTGTACTAGAAGAGTTAGATGTGCATCATGCTGTATGTTGCCCTACCGGTATGTTTGTTTCTTGTACACAGCAATTTTGTCTCTGAAGAAGATCTTGTTAAGATCGAAATATTAGGCCCTCTTAACTTATTTGAAGTGAGGATTAGAGTTAGAACAAAGAGTTGAAAACTGAGGAAACTAACAAAATAAAAAATTACTGAGTTGAATGTTTATAAACATTTTATAGCTCCAAGGTATAATGCTGTTTAATTCAATAGTAAGGCTAAACAAAAAAGTAATTTGTCTCTGGTCGGACCAATGTTCCAGAAACAATGCGACGACGCGTTTTTTTGGGTTGTTTTTTGTGTGTTTAAAAAAAAGTTAAACTGTACAGACAAGGTGAGTACTGTTTTGCTCTTGTGTGTGTCATATACATGTACACCCAAGTGTGTAAAGGCCTTCGATCGTGGACGGGGTATTGCCCGACCGTCTTCCCTCTTTTGTTTATATACTCTAACGTTTTTTGATGATCGCCATAGGATTTGTACACGGGAAAAGATCGTGGACGTTTTGTCAATCGTGGACCCATTGTTTGACTCCCAATTCTTTTGTCCGACGACCACGATTGCCGGTCAATACAAACGCATGTACACCTACACCCACATGTACATGTACACATGTACGGTACATTGTACTTACCAGTACTTCATTGTGTATTGTTTAATGACTGGTATGTTGATCATTATTCTTGTTTACTTACAATCACATTTCTGTTGCTTTTGTTGTTGCAATATGGAAATAAATGTTGACTTGAATTGAATATACCTTGGTGTTCTCCATCATTTGCCTTTGTGCCCTTCCCCATTCGTTGGTCCCGTCGCACACAGACTTGTACAAGTACATACAAAGCAGAGTTACTGAGCCGTCACATGACACAATACTGAACGGTTTTAGAGTTTTTACTCCGCAAATTTCACCCTGTCGTGTGTGTCTAGTATCAAAACACAGTTGCTCATATCACGTTAACGTACGTCCGCGGCCCCGCGTTCGCATAGTTTGGTCATGATCCGCGGAAAACAACCTTGTCCCATTGTCTACTGCACATGTACATGTAACTATCGTTTGTAAACATTAACTGTGTTCTGATTTATCACACTGGAACGAGGTTGATATGACCTTTTTCGGCCGTTTCCAAACCCGTTCCCAAGGTTAGACCAGAAATTTCTATGCTTTCTAGGGGTGTGGATTTACGGGTAGTTTGAGAACCGGGTACCTGATTACAAAAAACATTGGTACCCTAGTAAACCGTTAAAGAAACCCTACCCCAAAATGTATACCTCCGAAGTTCCTGTTTAGCTTGTTCATAAAGATCTGCACCATAATACTGCTACATCAGTGAGCTATTACAGCAAGATAGAAGTGTTTACAGTGAACTGTGCAAGGTGTAAACTGCAAATTCATGAGCGTCATCAATTTGAAATATATTTCCTATGTAGCCTGGTTTAATTTTTTTAATTCCCAACAAATGACATTCAAAACCTTTCGCTTTCATCGTCTGAAAAGTTACTGAGTAATTTGTAAAGTTGGCTATGGGTACTCGATTCCATAATCTGGAATCGGTTACCGACATCAACGGTTAGGTACTCGAGTACCCAGTTCCAATGCTTGCTCTAACTTAATCACACAATGATGATCATACAAGTAGAATGTTGTGGTTTAGAAGAACAACAATCAAATTTGGCACTTGATGATGTGGTTAATTGTATGTATTTGCCCCCTTTTCAGAATCCAGCCCCGCGGGCGATAGACTACAACATCTATGCCACCAAAAAGACAGTCTCCCAGGGTCTGTTGGCCGTGGCCTTGCTGATGGCCAATGCCTCCCAGCTCAAGAGTCTGGTCAGCGCAGGGGAAGACTTTCGTTTCTTCCGCTTTGTCACGGCACTCATCATCTTGTCCATCACCTTACAGCTGGTCACCGGTGTCTTCCTCCTCCTGCTGGGCAGGGACAACCTAAATGATATCTACCGGCAGCGCAGGCTGGATCGCTTCAACAACTGGACCACGGGCTTCGTCTTTACCATCGTGGTCTTAAACATCTTTATCGCTGCCTTTGGCCTGCAGAGCTGATAATGTAAACTCTCACCTAATGATAGGGTGATAACCACGGTGTATTACAGAGACTTTGGTGATGAAGTATGCAGGAGATCCCCTACACAAGGCAGGGGTATTTGTTTTATTAGCAGGGTATGTGACAGCTTGTTTAGACATGGTTTTGTTTGGTGTTGATTTACCCTCCACGACTCCAGTGCTAGTGTACAGATGTATAGCTGCAATCCACAGTGTGCAGCTAGTTCTTGCCAGGATACCACTTGCATGTACAAAGGTATGGGGGTACATGTAAGTCCCTTGGAAAGGAACCTGGTGAAATTCATATTTGCCAGGCATAACTTAGTAGTCTTTTCCTTTATCTATTCCTGTATAGATAGACAAGCTATTTACCAGGAACTGAATTGAGAACCAATGTATGCATTGCATTGCGTTGCATTTATTTCCTGTTTAAAAAGCTGTTCTAAAGTGACGGTGCAGTACTGTGTGTGTTAGTGACTAGGATAGTAATGTGACAGCAGAGTTTTGTGTGAGCATGTTTATGGTGTAACCCATGTGAGACAACATCACCGAATTGTGGTCAGGAAAAAAGGAATCGGGAATGTCCTCGATTTAAAAGCGTGTACAAAACCAATGGGAGCTGTTGCCAAAAAATTGCAGTACATACATACATGTATGTAAACAAAAGAGAAACCACAAAAATCCTTAATTTACCCCAAAAATATAGAGTTGGATGTGTGGCAAATAAAGAGTCGGGGGATTTCCCTGAGAGGAAACCATTGCAAAAGCCGGTAAGTTCCCTAATCTTTGAAATTTGACAAAAATTGTGTCGTATATGGGGCATTTGTTAAGAGGATGGTTTTAAGAGCACTAGCTGGACAGGAATTGCACGTATATAACCTGGAAACAGTGTTTCATAGACACCAAAGGCAGAGTCATCTTGATGTGTGGCATTGCAATAGCTGGAATCTCATAAATGTCATCGCTACGCAGGTCGCTATTTAAAGCTGTTTGATAGTATTCTGATATTTGCAATTACCACCTCTCTTTGAAATACGATATATGCACAGCATGTAAACAAAAAATGCACATGTATCCTCTCTGAATTCATATAAAAAGGGAATAATTATATTTGTATGCTTTAAAGGTAGGATACACCATTGGTAATTGTTTGAATTATCATGAATTATCATGAACACTGGACGGCGATCGCGAATTTTGTTTTATAAAATTATATTTTTCGGAATAATTACAGGATATCTAGCGCGATCATTTAGCTAGATGCCTAGAATCATTATTTACTTTGAAAAACATGTAAGTAAGATATCTCTTAATAATTCGGTAGTAAATATTTTTGATATCTGCAAATGGTGTATCCTACCTTTAATTCCTCTGAGTTTACAGAAAAGTAGGTTGAAGCCTGCAGGGTCATTCCCTCTTTACAAAGCAAACCACCAACCAATGAGCACTATTTGTTTTGTTGAGCCCTATTTGTTTTGTCCAGCTGCACAGTATGTCTATTGAGCACCTGTCTGCTAACCTGTGATATATACTTGTATTACAATTATATAGAGGCCCATCTTTACAATACACACAGGGGTATATTCCATCTGTGGCCACACTCTGAATTCACAACAACAACAAAACTAAAAACAGCCTGGGCCCAATTTCATAGAGCTGCCCAGCACAAAAATGTTCTAAGCACACACAAATCTTGCTCAGTATTAAAACAGGTTACCATAAAAAAACCTCTGTTGTTTTCATGCTAAGCAAAAACTAATACCAGTGATGAACAATATACAAGGACAAATGTTTATGCAATGCAATCTTGTGTAGTTAGCAGCTCTATGAAATTGTCCCCTGTACAATCCCCTGTGAACCAGACCTGCCAACTAGCACGATTTTGCCATATTTCGTACAGGAATTTGTTGAAAATACGACTTTTGGAGTTTCAGAATACAGTTTTGTGATTCCGAATCCGAAGGTTGGCAGGTCTTGTAAACTGGGACCTTGATTACCATTTTAGTATAGTACAGGTGGGCCACAACACTGACCGAAAACTGGCTTTCAAGTTGGGCTGGCCCACTAGCCCAGTGCTAGTTTGATGTCTGTATGGTGACAGCTCAATGCAGAATGGTATGATACATGAAGTGGATCATCTCAACACTGCATGATGCATTCTCTGTGTGTGTCCATTTCATCGATATCCCTGGGAAAGCCAGTGTTGCTTTTAAGCTGTCATAGTCTGTGAACAGTACAATGTACATGATGAAAACTTCAGCTGATCCTGGTGGAAGATTTGTATTTTCTTGTAATTCATGTACATGTATGCATGCAGGAATGCTTCTTGGAAAGTGCATTGCAATTTCTGGGTCTTCTATATGACTTGCCGTGCGTATGCAATTTAGTTTGAAATCCTAGATTTGATGGGTCCGTGCTCAATAATGCTCTTTATGATGCTGGCACGAGAAAGGCATGTACTGTACTGTAAAGCTGGGGCTAATTCCATGAAGCGGCTAGAAACATAAATGTGCTTACTGCCAACAATATAACCCTAACCGTCCAGGGTATTTTGGCTAGAAACCCTGCCAAAGGCATCAGACTACCTCCATGGTTTGTCAAAGTTTGACTGCAGAGTGCAGCGAGATCAATCAGGTCAGTAATCTTAAGGTCAAACTGCTTCAGAGTCTGCTGTCACCCAATGCAGCAGAATCCATCTCTGGCATTGATCAATAGGGAGTAACTCTCATGGTTCGTTTATGCACTGGTGTTGACAGCTAAATGCATCAAAGTACATCACTTGTTTACCTGATGCACTATGCTGTCTGGTAGGATTGGGGTTAATTAATAAGCAAAGCAATTTAATACCAGTTTAAAAACTAGTTTTTGAAGTTTGTTTCTTAATTTATTTTTAGGGTGGGGGGGGGGGGGGGGGGTTTGTTGCAGATAAACAAATTTCTTTATGAATGTACTCAAAAACACAGGAACCACACATCACTTTTGTTTATTATTTGTCCACATGTTTTTTCCGTCCTGAAAACAAAATTGCTTTGGCCTGGATATAGTCTGGTACCCAGAACCAAGGAACCTAAAAACCACTTCTGATTCGATTGGTCAGATTCTGTTGTTGGGTTGACCTGGTGAATTCTACCATATTGTCGTGATGAAGATAGACTCTGTGAATTAATAATGCAATAGACGTGCCAAAATCTTCACCTCTTGATGTAAAAACAAAAAATCACAACTTTTGTGAAATTTGTATTTATTTGTGTTGCCATTAATTAAGTTCACTTTAATTTATTCTATCAATATTATATTTATGAAGTGAAAAGATAGACTTTAGTCAAATTTTTTATTTATAGATAAGTTTTGTAGGTAATTTTATGTAACAATAGTATTTATATAGTTATTTAATTATTGTATTTCTTAAAATGTATACTTTAACTACATGTATTTGTGTAATTATCTGCTTCCCTGAAGTACTATTTATGGACAGTTACTTTCAATGCAGAAATATTCAAACAAACTTAAACAATAAAACAGAAAATCAAACAGGAAAAAGGTCAGATAACTATCATGACACGTGTTTTTACCATGAGGTGGTAATGAGTTTTGCTGTGTAAAAATCATGTGCCCAATCTCATTTTTTGCCGGTCTTTTTTTCCCATTAAGAGGCTCTTTCCCTGGGCCTGAACTACTTTTTTCCTGAACCGTTTAGCAGTATCATATTGAAGTAGTCAGCAGATCCTTGGTTCACAATAGGTCAAATCTAGATAAGTCATCACAGTACAAGGGACATTTTTTTGGGGGTGGCACGTGACCAAAATGTTTAGGAACATGTGTCATTTCCTTGTCATTGCAAGCTGCATGCTTAAATGCTGTCCCTTTCTGATCTCTCGCTTGTTGTGTGAGGCTAGAAAGAGGAGGGAAGGTGCCTAAGATTATCATGAAACAAGGTCTTCATTGTTTGCCAAGATCTAAACTGAGGAGTAAAACATAATGACGTGTGTTGGCCAGTTGCCTATTTTTATTCAGTAGGCGTATGCGTTCGTTGGACGTATTTTTGGAAAGGACCCAAGAGTTGTCCAAACAAAATCTGTGTCCCTGCAAGCGACTGAAGGTTGTGAATGAATGTATGTCTTAGTTGTGAGGCTTAGGCTGCATCTCTGGCTTACAGCCAAGCTTGAGTATCACACAAAGGTGTGTTAGCCATAACCGTAGCCATACAAATCATTCACAGCATAAGGTTAGGCCGTGTCCGAAACGGGCTTCCAGAGCTACGGCTACGTCTATTGTCAGCCTGCTCACGTGTATTTGTAATGGGCGAACACCTAGACAATAGCCATAGACAAGAGATTCGGATGCGGCCTAAATTTGTCTTTAGTCTTCAGGTAATTAGATGGCGCGAGAGGATTGTGAAACTTGAAAAAGTTGGAAATGAGCCAACTCTCTTTCAGTAATACCGGTACATGTGGTATTTGCGCCTCAGTAATCATTTATCTTACAGGTTAACCCCTTGAAGTCTGTGTGTCATGCAGATATTAATAACTGGAACTGTACTTTATGTTTGCTCACAAGATTATAACACCGATTATAATCATTTTAATCCGATCACGCAGGGACCTAGTGTAATATAATACAAATTTCCAGAGTAATCGGAGTTCACAGCTTGTATGTGCGTAGGGGTTATATACAGTGTGTGTGCTAGAGTATAGAGGTGTGTGTGGAAGGAATCTTGTGCAATATTTACTTTATAGTTATAATTTACTTTATTACTTGATCGGCCTTTCATTCATCAGTGGTCGTGAACAGAATTAGTACGTGTCTGTAGTTACATGTATATGTACGACATACGAAAATTGTGCATGAAATGTATTCATTTATTTTTCACAGTAATGTGTTTTTGCCACCTACAGTAATCTGTACAAATTGCAAAAAAATATGAAAGAAAATGAGCAGTGAGATTTGTATTTTGGCCAAGATTATATGAGTTCTACTGCAGTACAGTAATTGTGAATGATTTATCCCCCCCAAAAAAATTGTGCACCCTGGAAGTTTTCTAAAATATGAGGCTTTCTAGCAAAATGAGACGGAACTCAGAACAGGCCACAGTGGAGACAAATGCAAAATAGTAAATGGTTTTTTTTCGCTTTTGTTTTATTTTTTATTTTTTTGATATTTTGATATTTATAATCTTTGTTATGTCTACCAACAATATTTGTAAAAAAAAAGAGTAAGAAAGAAGTGGAATACAAGTGTTTTAAAGGAAAAACTATTTTTCCTTTTTTCCTTACTACTATGCAAAAACTCTTTAAAAAAAACTTGTCCTTAACAATTTATTTAACATGCATAACTTATTAACGGAATGTCTGATGGAAGCACAACAGAATGCTTGAAAAACCCTCATTTCAACCTCTGCCCAGTTCTGTCTCATTTTGCCAGAATCCCTCACAAATATGTTCCAATAGTGACATTTAAAAATTTGTATGAAATGTCAACTTTTTGAATTATGCAGTTTCAGAGGCCTTCTGCAGCTTTGTACTTATTAATTACATTTTTTGTTGTAATTGTTTTAGCCAAATAATAACAAAGCAGATTTGTTTGAAAACGAATTATATTTTACTAACATTACTACATGTATAATGTATCATTACATCATACTTCCCTCTATCCTAGCTTATAACACATAATCGGAGTAAAATATTGACAAAATTGTACAGTAACTGCAGGATCCCGGTTTTATAAATCGTATGAATAAATTTTATTGAAATTTAAGGTTTTAAAATGACAAATCAGCTAAATTTTTTGAAAGTAATTTTTTTTTTTTAAACTCTAAATTACCCTAAATTTTGATAAAGGTAATGGTATTAAAATAAGCCACCCTCGTGGAATATATATTTTTTGGTATTGTAACATTGCCCCAATGAACTGCCAATTGGTGTTCTATGAGATTGTTAACGATTAATATACCTCATGCGATACGTGTAGATTGATTCGGTATCTGAAATAGTTTTCTTAGTATTTGTAATTTTATTAGTTTTGCTGTAAAAATTTAATATTTGTGATGGCAGGTTTTAAATGGACTTTTAAATGTAAGATTGTTTTTGTATAAATGTTGTTAACCAATAATGTGTTATGGCAATCATTGTTTACAAACAATAGGGATTCCCTGTGTACAATGTAACCGTACTTGTGGTGTTTTGAGATGAATTAGTTTGTGTTGATAATTTTCAGAGATTATTTAAACTAGCACGAATAAATTAATTTATGAACTACAAACAAAATCTTATGTTGGTTTTTCAAGATTTTTTTCTATAAAACTAATTGGAACATCAAAACAAATAAGACCAAACTTTGATGATAAATTTGTTTATTTCCATGCTTCTGATTTCGTATAACAAAATAAATAAGAAAATGAACCACAAAAAAGTTCCATTAATTTACAACTTTATACTAAAACGTTTTTGTCCATAGAGTAAGGCACACAAAACATTGGCATTTCTTTTGCACTTCACCTGTGAACAATTGAGTGACTCGGCAAAATAAAAGACCAACCTTATTCAAAAACCCACTGAAACTTGATACAGCAGTTCAACAATTCAATTTTTTACCTAAATATAACTTAATAGCACCAATTTAAAAGAACTACAATATCAACAAATTGTGTACATGTACAAGATTTAGATTGTGTCAACAAAGTTTTACTTTTGTGATAAATTTTCACAGGCCATGCTACGAAAATCTACTTGGTTAAAGGTTGTACACTTATATTTTGCTGTAATCTTTTGAAAATAGATGAGGTTATATTGTGACGCTGACCTATTTTTTGTTCATACCGGTAGGTGCTGGGAAAACCAAGAAATTTATTGCCGTTTTATCGTCGTTCTGGGAATTATCAGGTTTAGGAAACTAATGTGTAACAAAATTGCACATAAAATGTGGACTAACTAAAATTAATAAATCGGGAATAGTGTTTAAAAATTGTCAGATTTTTAAAAAAAAATCCAGAAATTAATACAAAGTTACACTTTTCTTGAAAGCCACAGGATGCTGTAGAATGTTATTAACTTGCAGTCAGGTATTAGATATTTCATAATAATTCAGTAGTTTGTTGACAATTGCAAATAGTGCGTACCAACTGTATTACACAGTTTCAAAAGAGCATTTTGTCCACTGAGCCAATGTGTATCCATGGCTTTTAAGTTACTTACTCTTGGCTTACCACGTACCCATTTGCAGATATCAAACATTTTTACTACCGAATTATTAGGAAATATATTACTCATTTGAAAGTAAATAATGATTGTAGGCATCCAGAAAATAATATCCTGTAATTTGTGTGATTGGCAGACGGCGATCGCGAATAAAACGAGAACAACATAAGAACCACTACTCGACACCGGTTGAAAACGAATGCCGTTTTTCTTGCTTTTCTCGGCATCCATGATTGTAAAACTTCGGACAGTCCAGTTAAACGATATTTACTATAAAATACAACCCCCAAATCCACTCATACATGATAATTCAAGCAATTACCAATGGTGTATAATACCTTTAAAGATGGAGCATCCCATTCAGTTGGTCATTTGGGCTTTTGTTTTGAAGCAGCAAAAGTGCTCAAAATCTAAAAGGGGCGTCTAACAACTACTACCCCAATGATTTTTGTTTCAGTTTAGTGGATGCTGTCACCTTATATTGGGAGAAAACAATATTCCAAGATCTTGATTTCAATTTTTAAAAAGGTGCCAAATAATATTTTGGATTGTGCCTGAAATCGGCCGATTGCATCTACACAATGTCGCGCGCGCGCACACTAAACTGACAAATAGCAACCACGTACAAAGGTAATCATGTTAACACTTGCATTAACAGATTCACCCAATTACAAACCAGCTACTAGTACTTCCAAAAATGTGATGTTTGACACATTTTCGGAAATAACTTCTCGTTTTCTTTGATATGCCAGAATAAATATTTTCACAGGGAGTTTAGTGTCGAAATCTTCAACAATACTTTGGTCGTTACTTTGTTTTGATAGCTGTAAATGCAGATAAAGAATTGCCTTTTTATATATCCACACTAATGACCATTACTTTTGTATTAATAAGTAACAAAATTTAACGGCAGGATATTAACTTTCAATTTAAAGGTAGTATACACCATTGGTAATTGCTTGAATTATCATGAATAAGTAAATTTGGGGGGTTGTATTTTATAGTAAACATCAATTAACCGAGCTGTCCGAAGTTTTACATTCATGGATGCCGAGAAAAGCACGAAAAACAGCGGGGTTTTTTTCACCTGGCGTTGAGCAGTTGTTATCTTTGGGTTTTTTCGAAATAATTACAGGATATCTACCGCAATCATATTGCTGGATGCCTAGAATCAACATTTACTTTCAAATGAGTAAGATAATTCTTAATAATTCAGTAGTAAATATTTTTTAGATGTCTGCAAATGGTGTATACTTTAAACCTTTAAACACTTTTCCATGGTGAAATGAAACAAAAAGTATCGTTGGAAGATTTATTATAAAACGCAGCATATTTTCCAAACAATAACTTTATACAACAGTCTTCACTCTGTAACAACGTGCACTGTAAACTAATTTTAATGAAAATAACAACTCACAGGTTTTACTATCACAAGGAAACAGATATCAAAAATATAAATAAACATGTTTATACTTGCATTTTAAATAATAGAAAAACAATTTTTTTAAATCCCCCCCCCCCCCCCCCCTACAAAAACTCCTGCCAATTTATTTTTACTACCGGTATAAAAATGAAAGGATGAGTCATGACCATTACTTGAAGATAGGAGATGACCTCATACAATAATCAAACTCAACCTGAAAATAATTATTAATTATTATTAACAAAAATGGATTTAAATATATTTGGACCGAGTCCTGATTATGTGGCACGTGATTCTATTTACAAAACTATCCCAACCTCTTGTACTCTATTGCACTGGGAAGCTGTATGGCGACTATTCCATACAAATTGTATTTACAGTATATTATATTTTATTATACTCTTATGCAGTCTGTCAATTATGTACAAGTAAGTTTGTTTAACGGTAATTGGCAAATTCAAGTCTCGTTGGGGCGCTATTCGTATTTAATGGACTGCATGCCAAGGCATGTTAGATCAAGGACCAATGGATCACTACTGGTTAGTTTGTTAAGTAGATGTGGTAATGACTCCAGTTGAACTATTGTGTCAACGACCGTGATAAAATGGCGCTGAATTTAGCACAAACATCAGCTTAATAATATTTCAACATGACATTCTAGTTATGCAATAACAGTGATTGTGTAGTTTAGGATACTATATTGTATAATGGGGACAAAAGTTTCTGAATCGTAAACTAACATGAACAAACTACCAGTATACAGTGAAGATTAAGATTAGCACAGCAAAGTGTTTTGTCAATATGCCATTCTTGTTGATAGTTGGGTGCAAATACGGTACCATCTGGAGACGTGAACACAATGGGGACAATGGGAGTGAAAAGGTCTCCAGAGGGTAATTTCTATAGATGAATAGGTCTCCATTAGGAATTTCACAAATTAGATTTTTGGATTGTACTTAAATTACTCAAAAACTAGGGTTAGGGTGGGGGTTAGGGTTAGTGTTTGGGTATGGGTATAATATAGGGTATATTGGGTCGAAATGTCAACACAGGAAAATAATTGTGGTTAAAATGGGAGCCTTTTGAAAAATGTGCTCAAATTTCTAACCATTTTGTACACGAGAACAAAGCCATGTGTCCACAGTGATACAAAAATGCGAATTGATGTCCCCACCGCACTGTAATATGTAAAATTGCGACTGGTAACCAGCAAGATCGTGGTAGGCTGGTTCTGAATATTGTACTAAACCACGGTAGTCCAACCATTGTCAAATAGCGTGTGTTCGCTTATATAGTTAGTCGAACTATGGTCCTTGACCGAACTTGCCCCAAGTTGAAGCACATTGAAATGCTCAATTGAATTGTAGAATAAAACTAAACCAGTGACATACACAGCTTGTTTTGTACAGTAGTTGGAATCTGAATTTCCAGTGGACTAAATGCACATTTCTAACAATACATTAATCATTAAATTTTTCAGCATTTTCAAATTTGTGACCCGCTCTGCAAAAATTAGTGATGTCGGAAAATACATTTTTATGTAAAGGGCTGTTTATTGTCTCGGAGGTGATTTTTCTTCCAACAAAAACTATTTTTGTTTTAAGGCATTTTGGTTTCTCCGACACCTATATTTTCAGATCTGATCGATTGAAAAGATTATTTTGATCCCTAAATTAAATTTAATACAGGTTTTGTCATTCTCTTACCATATCATCTGATAAAGCACTACAATTGTAAATCTTCATTTCTTTTCAAAGACATTTTGAGTATAACTGAGAACAAGCAAATTTCCCAAGATTGTAAAAGACCAATGCATTACACTACAGAGTTGTGCCATATATCAAATGAAAGCTTATTTCCTGCTTTTTCTGACCAACTGTAAAATTGAACAAATCATTTTTAACGCATCAGACTCATTTTTGCAGAGTGGGTCAAATTTGTGATGCTTATCAGTTTTCAATTTACAATTTTTAAGTGGTCACAAAATAGTCATTTACACTTACGAATTCGTGCCGAACAAAACATTTCACGAGACAAAATTAATAAATAGATCACAAAACAATGTGAAAGACTAAGCAAAAACAAATACTGTCCTCGAGTTATTCAATAACTAATTAATAATGTTTTACAAGTAATTTTTCTAAATACAAATTTATCATCGAATATACACGTGTATGTTACAAAAAAAGCAAGATCGGCTGTAAAAAGGGGCCAGCTATTTTTTTTATTTTTTTTATTTCTCCTTTTTTAAACGGTCATTTGTGTTACAAAAGAGAAATATTTCTTTGGATAATTTTTCAAAGCCAGGGCAAAAATTTGGAATGGACCATAAAAATGTTCACGTGTTCCCACATTGAAATCTTACTTACATGTTGGTAATAGCAACCTTACCCGTAGTTAGAATTCCTGAAAATTCTTTCGTAAAGCCAGTCACAAGTAACTGGATGAATAATGACAGAGGAATATCTTTTGTCAAAGCTCATTTGAATAGCTTGTGGTTTGAATTAGGACTAGAGGAATTGTGATGCACTATATGTTGACTATCTCTTTCACCCAATTCAAATAGGAAGTTATGATTCGCATTCGATCCAAATTAGCCATCAAATTCTATTAGCCTTTAGAAGGGAGAAATTTGCAGGCTTACAAGCAAACCTAGGTAAACAAAACAGGACAAGGGTAGAATTTATAAATCAGGACGTTTGCTGGCTTTCAGCAGTAGTTTTCATTGATACAGAATCATAAGCCTCATTTGGCATGTTCTGTACATGTACATGTACTTACAACAAATGTGCTCCATCCTCAACTAAGCATTTGCAAGTACAGTTGCAGTACTCCTGCGCCCAAAGACCTTCATTTTGTGATTTACATACGATAGTGTGTTACATTGTCGTTATAAATTGTCACTGTCACCACAAAGAGTCACATGATAAGCACAACCCACTTTTGGATATCCGCAAATGTTGTATCCTACAATGTACCTTTTAAGGCATTTTCGCAAAGTAACGCAAAGCCCATAGCTAATACGCACGGATAGCGTCACTTCGTAAAAACTTAAACAAAGCAAATCTGATTTGTGAGTTTTCACCAAGTTACTATTTGTGTGTATTAGCTATGGGCTTTGCGTTTCTTCATGAAAACGCCTTAAAAGGTAGGATCCACCATTTGCAGATATCGAAAAAAATTACTACCGAATCATCAAGAAATATCTTACTAATTTACAAGTAAATAATGATTCTGGGCATTCAGCAAAATTGTTCCGAATATTTAAATTTTACTTAACAAAATCCACAACATTGCCATACGGCAATCGCGAAAAAAAAAGGGGGAAAAAAGCAAAAACAAGAACAAAAAAAACAAGAATCATTGGCTCACAGCGGTTAAAAACGAAAGCTGTTTTTCTTGCTTTTTTTTTTCTTCTTGGCATCCATGATGGTAAAACTTCAGACTATAACATACAACCCCACAAATCAACCCATTCCTGATAATTCAATCAATTACATGTACCAATGGTGTATCCTACTTTTAAGTGGGTCGCGCGTAATCATGTGACAAGTGTGTTATGTTGTGGTTACGTTGAATAAATATTCAATGAGATTCCATTTTTTTGTGGGACAAAATAGGAATACTTGAAGGGCTGCTTTAAATGGAAGAAGTTGGATTTGGGTAAAATCCTTAAAATGACTACTATCAAATAGCACACTATTTAGCATTTAGCAATTTAGCATTGCACACCTCCAGAACACCATATTTAAATGGGTGTTTGCGTATCTCTCTCTTTACATGGTGTGCTGTGAGGAGCCGTCGCGACTGTCTTGCCGTCCCGTGCCATCCAGGGAGCCTTGCCAGTGTGGCTCGGTGCCCTGGGTGTTTGTGTCTCTCTCTTTACATAGTGTTCTGTGAGGAGCCGTCTTGACTGCCTTGCCGTCCAGGGATCCTTGCTAGTGTGTCCGGTGCCCTGGGTGTTTGTGTGTCTCTCTCTATACATAGCGTGCTGTGAGGAGCCGTCGTGACTGCCTTGTCGTCCCGTGCCATCCAGGGAGCCTTGCCAGTGTGGCTTGGTGCCCTGGGTGTTTGTGTCTCTTTCTTTACATGATGTGCTGTGAGGAGCCGTCGTGACTGCTTCGCCGTCCCGTGCCATTCAGGGAGCCTTGCCAGTGTGGCTTGGTGCCCTGGGTGTTTGTGTGTCTCTCTTTACATGGTGTGCTGTGAGGAGCCGTTGTGACTTCCTTGCCGTCCCGTGCCATCCAGGGAGCCATGCCAGTGCGGCTTGGTGCCCTGGGTGTTTGTGTGTCTCTCTTTACATGGTGTGCTGTGAGGAGCCGTTGTGACTGCCTTGCCGTCCCATGCCATCTAGGGAGCCTTGCCAATGTGGCTCGGTGCCCTGGGTGTTTGTGTCTCTCTCTTTTTACATGGTGTGCTGTGAGGAGCCGTCGTAACTGCCTTGTCGTCCCGTGCCATCCAGAGAGCCTTGCCATTGTGGCTCGGTGCCCGCGGGTGGTCGTTGGTTAGGGTTAGGGTTAAGTTTGGGGTTGGAGGACTGAGATCGACTGAGGGATAACTCCATCTGATTGCCTGAATCCGATATCAACGGCACCACCATACAGCAGTCAAAATCTCGCGTTCTGGTTTGATTTATCTGCAAAATAATGTCAACAATCATTTATTTTTACGAGTTTCTGGTAATGATACCAAGGATTATCCGATAAAAAAACACCGTGTTTAAACAAAACAGGTTAGCTTTGAGGTCAAAAGCATCCTCAGAAGAAAAAAGAAAATGGTTTAGCGTCCGAAGAAAACATTAAAATAAAAATCCATGTCCTGGTGCTCTACTAACTGAGCTGTCCAGCCCTATGTTGGCAGTATCCAAATTAGTCAATATCTTTGTTCGGGGGTAGGGGGGAAGCTAGTTAGAAGCCACAAACTCGTAAATTCCATAGGAATATAGATTAATTGACTAATTGATTGATACAGTATTTTTCTGTTGATTACTGTATCGGTACTTTTAATTTGAAAGACCTAAATTCCTTATCCTTAACCTCCTCCTCCTCCCCCTCCCCCTCCCCCCACCCCCTACGAAAAAAAGAAGATTCTCACCTGCAAGACTCTGTCAAACGGTTTAACATTTCCTGTTCTAGCCGCTGGTCCCCCAGGCCTGATGGTATTAACAAACACTCCCGGCTCGTACACGCCGTCCGAGACACTGAATCCAAAGTCTTCAACGTCGCTGTCTTTATACAGAGTCACCCGATGCACCTCCGTCGGACTGGCAGGGGCAGCAAGGAGCTCG
Source organism: Crossaster papposus (assembly GCA_037893245.1). Lineage (NCBI taxonomy): Eukaryota > Metazoa > Echinodermata > Asteroidea > Velatida > Solasteridae > Crossaster > Crossaster papposus. The sequence continues at coordinate 501,599 of JBAIAA010000547.1, read as the reverse complement.
TTGATTTCAGCCTCCATGGCGGTCATGTGATACCCATCCACGACTCCTCTTGTTCTCGCCGGCATGGTGTGCGAGTCGTAGTGATTGGTCAGGCTGCGCGCGGACTCGGGACTCTGCGGGTAGCTGGCAGTCGCGTCAGGGTAACTGCTGTGGGGGTAGCCCGTCGGGGGGCTGATCAAGTTTGATTCGGGGCTGACCCCGTTAGTGACGATCCCCGAGTCGATATTCCGGAGGTAGTCGTGGTTTCGGGTCAGGGAGGATTTCCTGGAGGGGGGTTTGGTAAGGTGGTTGTAGCGGTAGCCGTCCTCCTGGTCCGAGCTCATGGGATCACTGTTGGCGCCGGAGCGGCTGCGCGACGTGCCATAGCGCGGCTCTTCAAGCTCATCCTCGCTGGCGTCATTCGGCGAGGTAGACTGCGAGGAGGAACGCATCCTGCGTGTGCGGGAGGGCCGGCGGGCCGGGGAGGGGTAGGCGCGACGGACAGCTGGAGAGTTGGAGCGGGAGTTAGAGCGGGAGTTAGAGCGGGAGTAATGGGCGTGGGTGCTGTGGTAACCGGTGTCCAATCCTGAACCCTCCCAGGAATCCGCTGAACCCTACATAGAGCAGGGGTAGGAAAGGAAAAATCATTCATTACAGATTTGAAAATAAAATAAATTAAAAAGTCCATAAATAAGGGGTTTAAAATTGTGATTTTGTTGGCAGTCCCTGTTACACATGCCCTATGTAATTCCCATGTAGGCCATCAGAATTGGTCCAAAAATGCCTGAGAGGGGTAATGCTCATAGCTATTTTCGGCAAGGGATTTACACCTAGAGTTGGTAAATGTTGGATGGTGGCAGAGTGAACGATGGTCAGTGTCACAATAATAAAATATGAATTCCCTAACCCATCAATTTTTTTACATTAGAACAAAAGCAAATGGTGTATACATGTACATGTACTACCTTTAACCAGTTCGCGCCGGGATTATTTTAACATCACCGAGCCGAAGCGCGGGATTATCTTTAACAAAACTTGATCCGAAGCAGGTTCAGGCCGCCAGTACCGGGAAGCACACCCACGCATTTTTCGGCCTTGCTCGCTGCTGACAGACATTTCCGGCCTTGCTCGTGGCGTGTTTATGCGTCATCCGTTTTGAATCTAGAGAAAACTTTTATATTCGTCATCCGGTGCGAACTGGTTAAGAAAAAGTTACCCCCAAACATGACAGAGTTTACACAGCAATTTAAAAACGAAATTCCTTAACTTTTCAAGGACTAAAATGACAATTTCCAAGACATTCAACACCATTTTGCAGAGAAAAGTTGTTTGCAATTATGATACTGATGAACCGCCGATGTTGGGCTAACCATTTGTTAGCTTTTGAAAATAAGTTTTAATTAATAATGGCCTCCACCCCTAACAGCAATTCGATTCACCCAATATAAAAAACTTTAAAAAACTTGAATAACCCTTGCATGATCTTGATTTCCATGACTTTTCCATTATTTTATTTTCCCCAGTTTTCCATGACTTTCCATGACAAACTTTTCTTTCCATGACCTGTGGGAACTCTGCATGAGAAATGTTTGATAGAAGTCTTACATAGATTTTGGAAGTGGACTATAAACCATTACCTGTGTGGTTGCACCGATGGGCGTACTGTGGGCTGTAGGGTTGTTCTTTGATACAGCGGGATGGAAGTGATGCAGGGTGTGTGCTTGCATCACAGTGGCATCTCTGCCCTGTAAACCACAGAAGAAAAAAACACACCATGGGACATAATCAAATGTGACCTATTCCAACGAAACCCGGACAAAGTCGCACAATTTGTTTTATTACAATGTACTCGTAAAGACATTTTAGGGTGGATTTTAACATTTTGAGTTTTGAATTTTTCTGAATCAATCTAATAATCTACAATCTCCCCAAATTTGAACATAATTCATCAGCCAGAAGTGTTTTTTATTTCGATTTTGTGAACAAATTGTTCATAAAATAATGCTTTTCTGAACTTCAAAGCTGTTTATCACATAATTAGGTTGTCTGGGTTTTATCACTAAATCTTTTCCCTAGAAGAGACAGGGTGGGATACATATGTAAATGATACATCATTTTAAAGCTGAGAACCTAGAGAATTTGAGAAAAGCAAAATCTAAACAACAAAAATTGTCAACTTTGTCTGGGTTTAGTTTGAGCAGGTCACAAATAAGCGTCTGTTTGACTACAACCAAAATGACCAACAAATCATGCGGCTTTGGTTATGTTGTTGTGCGGCTTTGGTTAGTGTTAAGGTTAGAGTTAGGGTTAGGGTAGCCCTAGTGTGGTCCTGGTGAGGCTAAGGTTAGGGTTGGCATTTGTATTGTTCTTTTTAGGTGCTTACCCACGGGCTGTGTCGACAGTTACCTACAGATTGCTCTGCATTCAATACCTGCACCTGTTCTTATACCTCATACATATTCATGAGCCAAACTCGCTTCTTTCATTGGTCGATATCTTAAATATGTGGATGGTTGGTTTAAAGAAATATGTTTAAAACCGCTTATGTTTGAAACTAGTTTAAAAAAAGTATGTTTAAAAATGTGCCCCTCTTTCTGTCCAGGCCCAAGAGCCGGTTTACTACATGTAGTTTAATACCAGCCGTCTGCCTATTTATTTGGAAGCAGAACTATTTTTTTGTATAAGATATTATTACAAGTCCTTTCATTATGTCTCCCCTTGAATTGTTTACTTCTTTAGTAATATTATGACAATGGTTTTCCATGTTTCCCTGTTGTTGTGACACCCGATTTTACTCAAAATAAGTCCAAATTGGATCACTTTTTTCTAACCAACAAATCCAACAAACTTTGAGCTTTACGGCACGGTTTTGTGGTTAAAGGTACATGTAGGATACACCATTGGTAACTGCTTGAATCGTCATGAATGGGTGGATTTGGGGGGTTGTATTTTATAGTAAATATCGTTTAACTGACCTGTCCGAAGTTTTACAATTATGGATGCTGAGGAAAACAAGAATAACAACGTATGTTTTCAACCGGCGTCGGGCAGTGGTTCTTATGTTGTTCTTGGTTTTTTTCACAATCACCGTCCAGCGATTGTGATTTTTTTTATATAAAATTCAATTGTTCGGAACAATTACAGGATATCTAGCGCAATCCTAATAATTCAAATAAGTAAGATATTTCTTAATAATTCGGTAGTACCATTTTTCAATATATCTGCAAATGGTGTATCCTACTATACCTTTAACCCACAGGAATCTCTTATTTTATTAAGCATTTGCCCCATACGTACTTGCGTGATGGCCTTGTCTGGTACCAGACTCGTCTTCTTGTCTTGTTTGCTGATCTTCAGCGTGACGATGTTTCCAGCATTCTGCAAGAATCGTATGGCGGCCGACAGCGACTTCCCTCTCAGACTGGTACCACTGATGGCCAGGATTCGGTCTCCTATGTGTAAGGCCCCCGTCCTGGAATCAAGATGTGAATGGTTCCAGACATACGACACTGGCATTAAACCCTAAACCTTCCAAAATGCTCTTCCCCACAAAAGTGGAGGATTTTGAAGGATTGAGGCTGTATATGTCAAAATGTGTCAATTGATTTTGGAGGATGCATTGTGTCAACATCAGAACAAAGATACAAAGGCTTTTTGGCAACTTGCGAAAAAGTCTGAAAAAAAACCCCAAGGTTAACCAGTTCAAGCTGAGATTATTTTAATATCACCGAGCCGAGGCGCGGAAATATTTTTAACGAAACTCGAACCGAGGCGGGTTCAAGCTGATGGTACCGGGAAGCACACCCACGCATTTTCGGCCTTTCTCGTGACGTGTTTATGCAACATCCGTTTTGAATATGGGGAAAACTTTGCGTGTTTAAACGTCATTCGGCGCGAACGGGTTAAAATGGTTAAACAAAAAGTAGGAATACTCGGAAGTCTTAGATCCGACATAAACAATTTAAGATGTGCCTCTTTGCTCGAGAACACAATCCAATATGAAAATACACTCTCATCAACACATGGTAACGAGAGGTTTCACCGTACCTTTCAGCCAGCCCTCCCTCAGTCAGCGCTGAGATGACGATAGGATCAAACGATTCCTCTGTCCCTGAGATAGTGATGCCTAAAGGACCGCCGTGACGTATCAACTCCACGGTGAAAGATATCGCACCGCTGATGTCTGGATCCTCTGTTGAAATTTTTAAAAAACTAGAAAGACTTTTTTTTTTTTTTTTTTTCCCCACTGTTTTAAACAAAATCCTAAATTATTTGCAGACAACCTTTTTTTCTGATTTATCAGTTTGGAAGATTTTTGTATTAAAAGTAATATAAAGTCCGAAATTGCATTTGGTCTGATTCCAATGTCAGGAACACAAAGTCACAATGACAATAAAGGCATGGAACCAGATGAAATTTGTTATAGTATGTCCAAGTCTCCCAAAACACACTAACTGCGCATGTACCTTCAAAATATAGCAGATTTATGAAGGACAACATTTGATATATTTTTAAAGTAGGATACACCATTTGCAGATACTTACTTATTTGAAAGTAAATAATGATTCTAGACATCCAGCAAAAAATGACTACTCTAGATACCAGCCATATTTGTTTAAATGAGGATTTTGGAGGAATGAGGCACAATGTTGTTTCAAGTGTGGAACATTTTTAAGCATCGAGTCTAAATTGGGTTTTTTAAAAAAAAAAGAATTTTGGAGGATTGACTTAAAAAATAAATAAAAAAGATTTGAGGAGTACATGGTCAAACAGCCCAAGATGGTATTGAAGAATTAGTTTGACTTTATAGGCCGGGGTGGTCATGTAGGTTATACTGGTATGGACGTGTATTTATTTTGTTTATACAAAGAAAGTACTCAATTCTGGACATTTTACCATTTTTATAGAAACAGTTCATGTACTGGTATTAGTACACTGATTAAATGACCCCTACTGATCATTAGGTGAACATTAGGTGACCATTGGCCAAATTCTGAGCCCAACTGACTATTGGGTGACCATTGGCCAAATTAAATGAATCAAGACTGCAATAAAAGAAGTACTTTACTAATTTTAAAGAAAATGACCCCCACTGACCATTGGCAAAATTCTGACCCAACTGACCATCGGTACCTTTCGATTTAAACACAAGTTAAAAATTGGAGGAGTTTTGAATATTGAGGATGAATGCATTTTGTTTGTTAAGGCAATCTGAGGATTTTTGGAGGATTGAGGCAGTGGGTACTCTTGATTTAAACACAAGTAAAAAAAAAAATGGAGGATTTTTAAGAATTGAGGATGAATGCATTGTTTTTAGTAGTACTTTTTCGAAGATTTTGGAGGATTGAGGATGGTTGCTAGCAAAAAGGGCCTAGGGGGTTAGGGTTAATAAACCCAAGATTACCTGAGAAGGTTTCGTCTTTCTTGACTCGGAGTTTGACAATTTCGTCAGCTTGTCTCAAGATGTGAGCCGCCTCCTCAACCGAGAACGTCTCCAAGTGGATGTCGTCAATAGCCTGGAGGTGGTCACCGGGCTCCAGGGTACCAGTCCTAGCATATGAATATTCATCAGATAAATACAGTAACTGAAAAATAGCCAGGAGTTGGTCATCAGACTCAAGGGATGGATTTTACCATTTTGAGGTTTTGGGCTTTCCTAAGTAACGAACTGCAACCTCCCCAAATTTGAACATAATCTGTCACCCAGAAGTTGTAAAACGATTGTGTAAATAAATTCAAAGCCGTTTATCTCATAATCAGGTTGTCAGGGTTTTATCACCCAATCCATTTCCCAGGAGAGATAGGGTGGGCTTACATATGTGACCCGCTCCATCGTAATCAGGAATAAGTCGCTGAGGCCGTTTTACGCAATCGGCAGTTGAAGTGAACGCATGGTTGAAAATCATGACCAAGTCGATTTTCTGAACATTGTATTTTTAGGAAGTGTAGTTATCACAGATTATTCTCTAAATGTGGATTCGGCAAATAAATATACACCTGTCATCTTCATCAGACCATAACTCGTTAACCTAAGAAGATACACACTTGTGATGGGTATCATTAGAAAGCTTATGCAATTCCCTTTCGCACCATGTGCATATCTCAAAAAGTCATTTTGCGACTTATTCCTGATTACGATGGAGCGGGTAACATATGTAAATGATACATTTTTTTAAAGCTTAGAACCTAGAGAATTTGAAGAAAAAAATTTGTCAACTTTGTCGGGTTTTGTTGGAGCAAGTAACAATTGAACTTTTCAACTTTTTTTACCGATGTGGTTGGCCGGCATTAAACGTAGGTTTCAAACCAGCCAACCACCTATTCATTCTCTTGTTACTAAGCTGGTTATACCTGTGGGCGACGCTTCCTTTCTTGATATCTGATATCAGAAGGGCATCTCCTGGCTTGCGATTCTTGGGAGCTAAAAACAAAACAACAGAACAGACCTCAAGATTAATTCAAGTTATTTCAAGGCAACTGTTTGTATTACAGTTTTTGAATTCTTCTTTTGCATCAAAACCCCTCTCCCCCAAAAAAATGTTTTAATTTTTTTTTAAAGGGGGTTACTTTTTCTTGTAGGTTGTAATTAGAACAGAAAAAAAAAAACTTTTCATTTGCAAAAAAAAAAAAAAGGCAATTCTAAAAAGATTGATAGCTTGAATTATTTTGTTTATTTATATTATTTGATAACAATTTTCTGTTAGAGACAAAGACACGACACAGGATAAAATGTGAAACTGAGGGACTTTTTGAATCCCTGGCTTCGTCTTCGTCTTCATCTTAACCAGTTCGCGCCGGGATTATTTTAACATCACCGAGCCGAGGGGCTGGATTATTTTTAACGAAACTCAATCCGAAGCGAGTTCAGGCCGATAGTACCGGGAAGCACACCCACGCATTTCAGGCCTTGCTTGATTGCTGACAGACATTTCCGAACTTGAACTTGGCGTGTTTATTCGTCATCCGTTTTGAATTTGGGGAAAACTTTGCATTTATATACGTCATCCAGCGTGAACTGGTTAAGGTGAGTTTAGGCTCCCAAATGTGGGAAATTCTGCCACATTCTGGTGCCTAATGTGCTTCTGAAACATTCAATCGATTGAAATGAACCCAGAAGTTCAAATATTTCTATTTGCTTCCATTTCTATTTGCTTCCATTTCGATTTGCTTCTCAGTGAACAAAGGTTTCAAAATCCCCTATTAAAGATGAAAGAGGCCCTTTACTTAATACAATATGGGTCTTGAAACTGACAACAAATTACAGATAATCAGTGTTAGAATATACAACATTTGCTTTTGCTGTCATTTTTTCTAGCAAATATTGTTATACTGACTGACCCGTTCGTTAAAGGGAAACTCCACCCATAGTTTATAATTACATAATGTTAAAGAGTGTCAATTGCAATTGTGACTTTTATTTCATTTTTATCGGTTTCGGTAATCATAGAAAACAGAGATTTTCTCACACTGCGCTTACCGTCATGCGAGCTGCCATTTTGTTCTGGTTTATCGGTACATCCGAAATATTGTGACAAAGTGTCTGCACCATCAGTACGCGAAGCCCAATCGATAGCGGGCCTGCACGCGCAAGGAATGCAAGTGAACCCTTTTTTGTACGGCATAGTGTATACATAATGGGTACTGTACATGAAAGTGGGCTCAAAATCATACGGAGAAGGACCTGATGCCATAATTACTAGCTCACAGATTTTCTATTCTTCTCAGAATAACGAAAATGAACGATAGTTTGTGGCGCGTCAAGTCGATATTCTGCACAGAAATGCAATACATGTACTCGCAATAGTCGGGCGCCGTACAACATACGTCTGCATAATGTAGTTATGGCAATAAGGCAGGCAATAAAGCGATGTGCATCGAGGTGCAGACACTACGTCATATTGTCCCGGGCGAGGCAGGAAATTTGAACAATATGGCCGCGCCCTTGTACTCCTGAATGGCAAGAAATCGTGAATATAGTAGGCGCGTGTGTCGTTCTCGATAACAAATCAAAACAAATTCTCTGCGGAGTCAGTATGTTACCACATATTCTTTTAGACTAGGTAGAATATTATTGAGCCTGGAATTTCCCTTTAAGTTTTGTGTTTATAGATGCTGAAATAGCCAAGAAAAAAAATTGCCATTTTTGTAGTCTGGCCCCCCTGACTCTACTTGTTGAAACAGCAATTTATAGACAGCAGAGAATTGTCAGGTTAGGGAACCAGACTAGCTGGCTTGCAACCATTCATTGATACCAATATTGATACCAATATTCTACTTTTCCCTGAAAAATGGCAGCACACCAGGTATTAACACAATTTCACAGGATGCTTGAGACTATTATTCACTTACAGTCAGGTGAAGTATTTCAGTTTTGCTTTTTTGATGTTTGCAAATCTTACCACTAAGTGTGAGGCCTAAACCTTGGTCCGCAATGGGGAGTTTAACGCTAAATATCCCGCTGCTAGGTACAACGGACTCTGAAACAAAACAAACAATTATCTGTTTATAGTGAATTTTCTATAAAGCAAACAATTAAATTTGTTCCCAACTCGACATTCCCCCTCTTTCCCAGCGAAGAGAGCAATTGTGTTCTAGTTTTGGTAATTCACTGCTTGCATCCCACAAATTCAGAGATTGGCTGCCTTCCATTCGGAACAACGGTTTGAGAAATAATGACCAGCTTAGCACAAAACGTTGTAGGACAAAACGGTACAATTGACGTCCTTCCTTTATTTGACCGAGCTGTTTATACAAAAAAGAGTTGCGACTTGGTTCCATGCAACTTGGTTCCGTTTACTCTTGCAACTGTTGAATTCTCAGCTAAAAAAAATGTAAAGAACGGCTGTCCTCAACCAACTCGCCAATAGCCTAGTTGGTAGAGAGGTGAGCTACAGTACATGTATGGATCGAAAGGTCTTTGAATAGATTCCGGATATCATGAACGTTCATCTTTTTACCATAGAACAAGGCTAAAGAGAAAACCGGGTTAATACCTACATGTAAGTGCCTTGAAAAATACAACAAGAACAACTACACGCGATAGTCTATAGTGACTTCCGACTTCTAAACTACAAAACCATGAACACCTTTGACTGATTGTTGGCTTTAATACCAGAACAAAAATGTGACCCACCAGGCTAAAACCAGGCAAATGCCATTTCGAGATATGGCATTGTACACAAACAAATGTGTTGCCGGTTGATTGGTTTTTTCCTTTCATAAATCGTTAGTTAAAACTCTAATTTATAGGCTGTTCATGTTTAAACCTTTTAAAAAATCCCCGAAAGTGATAATATCGGCCTTCTCCTGATTTTTGTTGTCGTTGCTACAAATTGAACAAACTTGTTGCCTCGAACGGCAACAAAATGTCACTTTTTGAAGCGTCGTTACTTTTTATTCCATAGCGGTACTGGTGCATGTGATGTATCATTTTAAAGCTTAAAACGCTAGCAATCCAATGGTATAAAAATCTCTTATATGAAAAATATTGACTTTAGCCTGGTTTTGGGGTGGTGGGTCACAAATTTAAACTAAAATCCCAAGCAAAACCTGAACAAATAGAAAATGGTTACCTGCCACATCGAATTCGACGAGCAATGTGCACTGTTGGCCGTACTCTCTCAACAACTGATTAGCCTCTTCTAGAGTCAGCTCGTCCGTGTACTTATTGTTGATGGTCAGGATCCTATCCCCGACTTGCATTACACCAGACCTGCAAAACACGGGGGAGTAGACTTGAACATTATTTATCTTTAATGAATTATTGAACTTTTGGTTTATACCAAAAATTCAAAACCTTAATATAAAATTGTCTTGCTGAATTCGCCGTCTGTGGGTAAAGCTTCAAGTTGTGGATTTGATCCTGGCCTGGGACTTTGGTGTGTGTGCCCTTGGGCAAGGCACTTTGTCACTCATTGCTTCTCTGCCAAGGTGTAAATGGGTACCTGTGAGGGCCAAGATGGTTGTTATCAGCTAATTTGCAACAAAACAGCGGCATTTAGCTGTATACTCCCCAGGGAGCTGTGATGGTATTCGGAATGTTTTGTAGGCCCAATGAGCAGGGATAATAATGACACGGCCCCTTGAGTGCCAGTACGAGTTCTGGTAGATACGTGCAATTTTTATTTATTTTTTAATGAAAATATGAATTTGCATATTCATGAGCAACAAAATGGTTGCAGAAAACTGTATTCATGTCAAATGATAGTAATTTATTAGCTCCGACATGTGTTTAAACCCGTTCAATAATCTGTTGACAAATTATAATTTTATTATTTATTTTTTTGTTAGGGGGGGGGGGGGGGAGAACTATATCATAAACCACAAAGGCAAAACTGATGAAACCAACATTTGGCAATGGTTCAAACCTTGAAGTTTTTTTTCTTTCTTTAAATTAATTTATTTACGCTTTTCTTAAAGAAAGTGTACAAAATTAGCTTTTGCTGTAATTTTTAGAAATGGTTGGATTTGAGGGGGTTAGTATGTTATAGCAAATGTTACACTGACTTGTTTCCATGTTTTGGGTTTGTAGATGCTGAAAAAATCAAGAAAACCAATCATGTTTTTGTAGTCTGGTTCCCCGACCCCACTTAAGATAAAACAGAGCAATTTATAGGCGGTGGGAAATTGTAAGGTCAGAGGACCAGTCTACCAAACACAGGTGCGTAATCAGTTGCAAAGAAAATGTGGAACTACATATGATTAATAAATACCTAGGAGAGTTGCTGGCTTCTGATTGGTCGAGACTCAATCACGTGGAGGGGATTATTATGTAGTAATAACCTGGCTTTCAAGAAGAAGCGAATAAATGTCCCCTGAACTAGCATTAATCAAGCATCATGTAAGCCAATGATTGGCCGAATGCAACAGTTCTACGGTAACTTGTAACAAGAACGCGTCAAATCTTGATATCGCGCGCTATAAATGTACGCGTAGAACGTTTGTATCTATACGCGCGACATTTTTCAAAATGCGCGTGTCGTCTGTTAACGCTAGCGCGTTGCTATGCACGGTGGGCATCAGTGGTCAGCTAGTCTGGTCTCAAAGTATGGGTTATAATAACAACACATATTGAACAGACAGGGTACCATGCATAAGCTAAAACTTTGGCTCGATCCATTACGCAGTAATAACCGGGTCCTTGCACTGTTATTGCCTAAACAATTAGGAGCAGTATTTAAAAATGCAGTCGGCCGATCAGCATTGGAAATGGATACAAAAAATACAACTTTACTTGAAAATGCTAGCACACCAGGAGCCATGATTTTACAAAATCCTTTAGACTGTCATTCCGTATTTTGTGATAATTTGTCATTTTGTTTGTTGATGTTTGCAAATGTAGTATATGCCCTTCAAAGCTCATGACACCAATTTTGTTGTTGTACTGTAATACACGGTACCTATCTTTCTTGCTCGCCGTATTACCTACTAGTAGTTTTAGCTCCAGACCCTATTTTGTAAAGTACAGTCAGGGATCCTTCCGCACAGAGAAATAACTAAACTGAGCCGGCAAATTTAACATGACATAGTCGTTATTTCTCTGGGCGCAAGGATCTCCAATATTGCTTCACAAAATAGGGTCTGGAGCTAAAACTACTAGCCCCAAAAAATATATCTTGTTATCATTTTTCTTCCAGAAAGATTCTGCATCCATTGGTATAGGTAGTTTGTGCCTCAGGGTAGTGCAAGTATACTTGTCTGTTTTTACAGGGCCACCCGGTATATTCCCCTACGGTACCTGTCAGCTTTTCCTCCTGGATCGATGAAGCCAATGACGGCTGGCGATCCCAGTATCTCTGTGGTGAACACGCCCCCCTGGAGGGTGAAGCCAAAGTCACAGCAGCGCGAGTACAGCGTCACCTCCGTGGTATCCGAGCGACAAACTTGGGCCGTCATACCCATCCCGTTGATCGTGGAGGTCAGGGACACTGTGGGAAAAATTGCAAGAAGAACATGACGACTTTGGACACAATTTAAGGCAACAACGTACAGCTTCCAAGCAGAAAATTTGAAGATATCGTTAAATAGTCACTGAAATATTTAATACAACTAGTTCACGAGTCGGTTCACGAGTCGGTTCACGAGTCGGTTCACGAGTCGGTTCACGAGTCGGTTCACGAGTCGGTTCACGAGTCGGTTCACGAGTCGGTTCACGAGTCGGTTCACGAGTCGGTTCACGAGTCGGTTCACGAGTCGGTTCACGAGTCGGTTCACGAGTCGGTTCACGAGTCGGTTCACGAGTCGGTTCACGAGTCGGTTCACGAGGCGGTTCACGAGGCGGTTCACGAGGCGGTTCACGAGGCGGTTCACGAGGCGGTTCACGAGGCGGTTCACGAGGCGGTTCACGAGGCGGTTCACGAGGCGGTTCACGAGGCGGTTCACGAGGCGGTTCACGAGGCGGTTCACGAGGCGGTTCACGAGGCGGTTCACGAGGCGGTTCACGAGGCGGTTCACGAGGCGGTTCACGAGGCGGTTCACGAGGCGGTTCACGAGGCGGTTCACGAGGCGGTTCACGAGGCGGTTCACGAGGCGGTTCACGAGGCGGTTCACGAGGCGGTTCACGAGGCGGTTCACGAGGCGGTTCACGAGGCGGTTCACGAGTCGGTTCACGAGTCGGTTCACGAGTCGGTTCACGAGTCGGTTCACGAGTCGGTTCACGAGTCGGTTCACGAGTCGGTTCACGAGTCGGTTCACGAGTCGGTTCACGAGTCGGTTCACGAGTCGGTTCACGAGTCGGTTCACGAGTCGGTTCACGAGTCGGTTCACGAGTCGGTTCACGAGTCGGTTCACGAGTCGGTTCACGAGTCGGTTCACGAGTCGTTCACGAGTCGGTTCACGAGTCGGTTCACGAGTCGGTTCACGAGGCGGTTCACGAGGCGGTTCACGAGGCGGTTCACGAGGCGGTTCACGAGGCGGTTCACGAGGCGGTTCACGAGGCGGTTCACGAGGCGGTTCACGAGGCGGTTCACGAGGCGGTTCACGAGTCGGTTCACGAGTCGGTTCACGAGTCGGTTCACGAGTCGGTTCACGAGTCGGTTCACGAGTCGGTTCACGAGTCGGTTCACGAGTCGGTTCACGAGTCGGTTCACGAGTCGGTTCACGAGGCGGTTCACGAGGCGGTTCACGAGGCGGTTCACGAGGCGGTTCACGAGGCGGTTCACGAGGCGGTTCACGAGTCGGTTCACGAGTCGGTTCACGAGTCGGTTCACGAGTCGGTTCACGAGTCGGTTCACGAGTCGGTTCACGAGTCGGTTCACGAGTCGGTTCACGAGTCGGTTCACGAGTCGGTTCACGAGTCGGTTCACGAGTCGGTTCACGAGTCGGTTCACGAGTCGGTTCACGAGTCGGTTCACGAGTCGGTTCACGAGTCGGTTCACGAGTCGGTTCACGAGTCGGTTCACGAGTCGGTTCACGAGTCGGTTCACGAGTCGGTTCACGAGTCGGTTCACGAGTCGGTTCACGAGTCGGTTCACGAGGCGGTTCACGAGGCGGTTCACGAGGCGGTTCACGAGGCGGTTCACGAGGCGGTTCACGAGGCGGTTCACGAGGCGGTTCACGAGGCGGTTCACGAGTCGGTTCACGAGTCGGTTCACGAGGCGGTTCACGAGGCGGTTCACGAGGCGGTTCACGAGGCGGTTCACGAGTCGGTTCACGAGTCGGTTCACGAGGCGGTTCACGAGGCGGTTCACGAGGCGGTTCACGAGGCGGTTCACGAGGCGGTTCACGAGGCGGTTCACGAGGCGGTTCACGAGGCGGTTCACGAGGCGGTTCACGAGGCGGTTCACGAGGCGGTTCACGAGGCGGTTCACGAGGCGGTTCACGAGGCGGTTCACGAGGCGGTTCACGAGGCGGTTCACGAGGCGGTTCACGAGGCGGTTCACGAGGCGGTTCACGAGGCGGTTCACGAGGCGGTTCACGAGGCGGTTCACGAGGCGGTTCACGAGGCGGTTCACGAGGCGGTTCACGAGGCGGTTCACGAGGCGGCTCACGAGTCGGCTCACGAGTCGGCTCACGAGTCGGCTCACGAGTCGGCTCACGAGTCGGCTCACGAGTCGGCTCACGAGTCGGCTCACGAGTCGGCTCACGAGTCGGCTCACGAGTCGGCCCACGAGTCGGCCCACGAGTCGGCCCACGAGTCGGCCCACGAGTCGGCCCACGAGTCGGCCCACGAGTCGGCCCACGAGTCGGCTCACGAGTCGGCTCACGAGTCGGCTCACGAGTCGGCCCACGAGTCGGCCCACGAGTCGGCCCACGAGTCGGCCCACGGGTCGGCCCACGGGTCGGCCCACGGGTCGGCCCACGGGTCGGCCCACGGGTCGGCCCACGGGTCGGCCCACGGGTCGGCCCACGGGTCGGCCCACGGGTCGGCCCACGGGGCGGCCCACGAGGCGGCCCACGAGGCGGCCCACGAGGCGGCCCACGAGGCGGCCCACGAGGCGGCCCACGAGGCGGCCCACGAGGCGGCTCACGAGGCGGCTCACGAGGCGGCTCACGAGGCATGCTTTTAACATTTAAAGTACGTTTAAATAGCTTGTGAGATGAAAAGACTAAATACTAAAAGACGCGTGTTTGCGCGTGTTTGCACGTGTTTGCACGTGTTTGCACGTGTTTGCACGTGTTTGCACGTGTTTGCACGTGTTTGCACGTGTTTGCACGTGTTTGCACGTGTTTGACGCCCTTGCGTGTTCGACTGGGGTTTGACTCGTGATTGACTTGTGGTTGACTTTGGTGATATGTGACGGACTTGATTACAACTCTGCAGAGCCATCCCTTACAGGTCGACGATGCCTTGAGATTCTTGGCCTTGAGTTTCCTGTTGAGGGCGCTGGCCTGCTGGCGGCTGTTGGCATGCAGCATTCCCTGCGATCTGCTCAGGCTGTTGTAGCTGGAGTTGTTCAGATGGCTGATAGGGGTGGTGGAACGGGACATGCTACCAACTGAGAAAGACAAGAGGGCAGTTCGATAACATTCAATGTACTTCCAACCACACGATGTAAATGTACATTAAAGGGGTGAGATTGGCCAAAAATGATAAATCCATGAAATCTCCTCAAGGCATCTACTTTGATTTGCCTAAAATATCCAAATTCTAAAATTCTGGAAAAAAATCTGACAAATCTCACCCCTGACATAAATAGTTTTGCTTCCGGTTCCCCGACCTACACTACTTTAACCAGTTCGCGCCGGATGACGTATATAAACGCAAACATTTTCCTAAATTCAAAACGGATGACGCATAAACACGCCAAGTTCAAGTTCGGAAATGTATGTCAGCAGCGCGCAAGGCCTGAAATGCGTGGGTGTGCTTCCCGGCACTATCAGCCTGAACCCGCTTCGGATCGAGTTTCGTTTAAAATAATTCCGCCCCTCGGCTCGGCGATGTTAAAATAATCCCGGCGCGAACTGGTTAACAGCCCTGCACCTATTTATTTATTTTAAGAAAAACAAAAACAAAAACAAAACAACCCCAACATTACATGTACTCAGTGCTGCAACCTAACTGCCGAACCAAACTATAAATAGCTGAACTTAGCCGTCCGAATCTAACCAAACCGAACCGAATCAACACGCTTGGTTCGGTAGTTTGGCAAGCTTTACATAATAATTTATAGCACTACAAATGCATGCATGGAAGGGTGAAATTATCATCCACAGACTTGAATTAACGTGTTGATAAAAGTAGCTTCTTGCGTCTTCATTTTATTAGGTTCAGATTGCTAATCTGCAGCGCGACGCAATGATGATAGACGTACTGTGGTGATTCAAGGCATGCATGCAGTACCTGGCCGGCCTAGTGTACATTAATTACATGTTTTGCGAAAACTATTCAGGCTGCTTTCGGCTGGACTACTTCTTGAAATTCAAGTGAAATTGGTTTAACAGTTTACCTTGAGTAATAGCCGGTGACACTACAAAAAAAATCATTCAAGTACCCATTTACTACAACAGTGGTGTGGCGGCTAGCTCGCCCTTCGCCATCTCCCTCTTCGCCCTCTTCCCCTTCACGCGCCCTTTTCCCCTTCGCGCGCCCTCTTCACCTTCGCGCGCCCTCTCCCCCTTCGCGCGCCCTCTCCCCCTTCGCGCGCCATCTCCGTCCCCCTCCTTCGCATCCTCCCCCCTCCTTCGCATCCTCCCCCCTCCTTCGCATCCTCCCCCCCCCCTCCTCCATCCCTAAAACAAACAAAAACACTACCCTGTTTTCAAAAGCAATCGGAATCAAAATTTGTTTTTTCCTTTTTGACGTACCGTTCTGCCCCCTCTGTTCCCGTGGATAGGTCAGTCTCGGGGTCATGTGACTGACTGGTAGGATCTCCAGTTTGATCTGTTCCGAGGGCGTGGCCAGTAGTTGGGTTGCCTCGGGAACCGACATGTGGGTTGTGCTGGCGCCGTCAATAGTCATGATCTCATCGCCGACATGAAGCGCTCCACATCTAAACATGTCAGCAGAAAAATGAAAACCCTCAAGTAGCCCTGGACGATATCGTAATTTTTGACTGGCGATATATCGTCGGGTAAATATCGCCGATATGTCGATATATCGCCGTAATTTTCAAATTTGAAATAACCTATTTAATGGTTAAAAATAACTTAAAAGAGCTGTCGATTAACGCCGTCAGACGACATGCGTGAACTGTGGCGATTCTTGGAAGTCTATAAAAGAAAACTATATAAACAGAGTGGTTGCTGAAAATAGACGCGATGGTGAGAATGCTTTGTCGCCTTCCACTAAAATCCAGCCGCCGATCAAGTCAGAGGGGGCACTTGTGGCTTTATTGCACAAAGATAGATTAATCTGATTGGCCAATTTTCATCGGGGGCAACGAACTGGGCGCTCCTTGGAAGAAATGTTGTGGCACTGGTTGAACAAAACCTAACTGCCAAATCCTATTGGTCCATGACTGATCAGTTGGAGGCTTCTCTGACAATAATGTAATACATGTACCTTGTTTACTTTGTGAATTCCGCCTGGTCGGCGATGTCGGTCGCTCAAAGCAACATGGGCCACTTTCCGCGGAAAGGGGGTGGGGGGAGGGGGTCTGCAAATTGTAATGTCAATCATTCTCGGACCTTAGAAGTCGGTGATGGGATCGCGGAATGTTTATTTTTTTCTCTGGGCTGGGCTGGTGATTAGGGAAGTATAAAACATCAAGCTTGGGAGGGACAAAGTTATAAAATGATGCACTTCGACGAAAGAATCTTTGTTAGAATGTAGCCATTGCAAGGTTTCGATATCGGTTGACAACGGAGATTTTGTCTTCTTCTCAACTGTAATTTAAGATGGCCAGAGTTAGCTTTTTAGAGTTAGCCTTAAACCGTTGATTGATTATAGGGCTGTGTTCGGGAACCATTGCGCGTCGCACCTCTAAGTTGAGTGAGATCAGATAAGAAAGTCTTTGACGGCGCGCGCTTGCCGACTATCACAAATTCAGGGTTCCCTTAACTTTTGTTTTCACTAGCCGGCCGGACCAGTAATGTTGAATTTTTACTAGCCCGTCAGTATTTTCACTGGTCCGCATGTTTTTTCACATTTTAAGCTGCTTTGTTTGTAAAATTACATCACGGAACCATTATAAATTTAAAAATGTAACGAGCTCTTACAATTTCCACGAAATAGATCGTTTTTGTTAAAGACAAGAAAAACGGAAAATAAATCGTATTAAATTTTGCCCTTAAATTTGTTGGAAAAATGTTTAGGAGCTCAAAATATTAGGTGTTAAGGTTCCGTTTATTTTTTTTTCTCTTCCTTTTTAAAAAACAATGAAACCAGAAATAAATGTTCTTAAATAAACCTGGAATTGATTTCGCTAGCCTTGTAGTTGTCAGGTGTACCTGTATGTCCATTTTCTTAGATATCAGAAAAAACAAGAATAAATCGTATTATTATTTACCCCTGAAATCGGTTGGGAAAATTTTAGAAGTTCATTCAAATAAGTCTATAAATATCCTTTCTCTTTTTTTCTTCTTTAAAAACAAAGACAATAACATAATTAACCTTAGGAATATAACCTTTTTTTTGTTCATCTATTCTTAATACACTTTGTAAATAGGTACAGCAAACTTTTTCAAAATTACTTACAGCCAACCTAATGTCGATCGGTTGGGTCTAGAGATAAATAAATTCACTCCAGGAATACACCGACCAGGGCCTATTAAATAAATTCTGTATCTGCCTGGCAAGGGTTGGCGTAAGTAAATACAATGTATCTTTGTTGGAGATAAGCCGGCCTGGACAACATTCTTTGAGTAGCACTTTGTGTTGAGAGAACGTCTGTGCTGAAAGAAGAAAGTCAACACCCAGTGACAATGAAGATTTTTTTAACTGGACCTCGGGATTGGATAACAATCTTGTCACTGGGGAAGTGGTGAGCGGTGCTGAGGCTTTGATGTTGGTCTTTTCAAGAAACTCGGTCAGGTCATTGTAATCTTTTAGGAACTGGTATAGGGTTTTGACTAGACCGCCGCTGTTTTGACTAGAATTTGGCTAGCGGACCAGCGTTAATTAGGTCGAACCCTGACAAAAGGCGTCTGTTGTATGCCGTAAATAAACCGCAGCCCGAACAGATAAGATTTTATGGCCTTGGTTGGGCTACTCTGGCGTGGTCTCGATCCATTGACAATAACTTTTTGCGGCACATCTTAAGTTCTTAAGTTCATGAACAAGTTTTTTGTTTTGTTTGCAAGCAGTTTTGATACATTTGGTTAAATATCGACTGTATCTTGAGAATATCGTCTGGGTCACGATATTTCGATATTTTTAAAACCAAAGTCGATACAGTCGATATCGTCTTCAGTATCGTATCGTGACGATATTATCGTGATATCGTCCAGCGCTATCCAAGTTGAAAAAAGACGATGGGTTTCAGTAGGGTACTTATTACTGGCTTTCAGGTACAGTAGACCCAGGTGGAAAAAGTAGAACAAATATGTGACCTGTCATCACAAAATGAGCGTAAAGCCGCACGGAGTGATTTCCCAGTACGGCCAGTCAAAGTCAAAATTCGAAGGTGTGGTCCATTTTGAGATTTTTTTTTTTTTTAAACTAAATTCCCATTTTTTCAGGACGATCAGATAAAAACAAAATTAGTTTTTGAGACAATTTTGAATATGTCTTTCTATGCCTTTCACACAATTTCTCGCAAGAAATGCCCGTTTTCTCATAATCTCTGTATTAAGACTCTAGACTAAAAAATAAAAATAAAAAAATATTGAGTATCAAACCTCCAAGTGTTATACCATTGGAAAGCTCCGTTTCCACAGAATTTAGAAATACCCATATCTCAATTTTAGATTTTGCTGACTTTACACTCATTTTGTGATGACAGGTCACATATGGGATCATTTTATTTAAAGCAGGACAAAATTAGCACTTGGGAGGACAAAATCAGAATAGAAGTAGAACTTTGGAGGAAAAACAAAATCAGGATAGAAGTAACGGTAGTACTTTGGTGGACAAAATCAGGATAAAAGTAGGACTTTAGAGGACAACATCAGAATAACCCACGCACCATCGTGCACGAGTCAAACACCGTAACCACTGGGCCATGTCATTCTACATGTACACTCTAGATAGTATACACCATTTGCGGTAATTTATGAAAAAAAGATGGGCTAAGGGATTCATATTTTATAGTAAATATTGCAATGCTGACATGTTTAAATTTATGTTTATAGATGCTGGAAAATAACAGGAAAACATTGCTGTTCTTGTAGTCTGGTTCCTTTACTTCCCTCAAATGAAACCGAGTAATTCATAAATATCAGGAAATTATCAGGTAGACTAGATGTCTGGCACCCCATTCACAGATGTGTAACCATATTGCAAATAAATTGGGAGCAGTGTTTGAATATAGTCAGGTATTTTTCTAACGATTGCCAGCCACCAATTGTTAAGAATTTTATACACAATTTCACTTTTCTTGAAAATCACGGGATGTTTGAGACTGTTATTCACCGACAGTCAAGTAAGATATTTAATAATAATTCAGTAGTTTTGTATATATTTGCAAATGGTGTATACTAGCTTTCACAGGAAAAACTATTTGAACATCCCACCTATCTGCAATGCTGGCTGGCTTTACGGCATCAATTACTACGATTGACTTGGAGTTCTTAGTCAAAGAACTCAGCATCACCCCTAGGCTGGCTCCGGGAGTCTTCGCCACCTCGACTAGCAACGGACCCGTCGCATTCCTTACCGCCTCTGGAAGATCGGAAATAATGAATTGATTAACAGGAATGAGATTGTCAAGTTACAAAAAAGTCTGAAAATTAATAAAATGTCTGCAAGATGCATATCTTTGTGTACAAATAATTTTCTGGGATTCTAAAAGTCTTATTCTCAGACTAAAGTCATCAAAGTGATCAATTAACACTGATTCATTTATGAATATAGCCATGTCCAAATCACTTGGCTGCGGCTTTAAATTGCACACGAGTCTATGAGAAGTGGCTGCAGCCGCTACCAAAACTTATGTGCAATTTCAAGCTGTAGCCATAGCTGTGACAGAGCGTCTTAATAGCTCAGTAAAAAAATACCTGTTGTAGTTAACGGGAATAAACCTGAATTTTTTGGACATATTATTTGTGTGGTTTGAAATTTTGCCAAAGTCCTTTGAAACCCAAAATTGGCAAATTTTATATTTTTAATGTAAACATGTAACGATGAAACCATAGACTTATAAGCAATTAACACAGAGAGAAAAACAACAACATGCAAACTAAAATGACATGGATGAGCATACTACCAATTATGTGACGACACAGATACTACATGTCAGACAATAAAACTAACTTCTAAATGGACTTTGAGAAATGTGAGGGGTTCTAGCAAATATAAGACGGAACTGGGCAAAGGTCGAAATGAGGGTTCTCAGGTATTATAAGGTATTTCTTACCAGTTCTCCTTGCAATACTGTTTGTTGCACTTCAATCGGACATTGCATTAACAAGTTTTGGCTGTTTAAAGTTCAAATTTATCAACATGTTGCAAAAGTGAATAGCAGAGAAAAAGCCCTTTGAAGTTTTGTACATGATATGGAAAAAGAAAGTCAATTGTTTTTTCCTTAAATACCAATAAATATTTGAGAAAAAAAAATAACTAAAAAAAAAATCGCCTATTATTCATTATTTGGCAGTTTTCTTCTCTATTGCCCTGTGCCTAGTTCCGTTTGATTTTGCCAGAACACCTAAAAAATAATGGCACAGATTATAGGCAGTTTGATGTAACAGTGTATACATGCATATGACGACTTGTATGCGAGTCTAGTCAATCTTTAAATAATAAGCTTGTGCGGAATCACGCGCTTACGGCGTGGTCCATGGCGCAGCAACCAATCAGCTGCTCACGGGAGCATGATCAGGATGCAGCCACCAATTACCAGCGTGTAATACGGCGTGCGCGTGGCAACCAATCACCGTTGCCCATTTTCGCAACTTGTAGGCGATTCCCGCATTCCCTCTAGGCAGTTCGCAAGATGGCATCAAAGTGGTAGGTGCCTTTCTTGTGCGTTTGCCGGGTTGCGAGAATTAGCGTCGTAGTGGTAGGAACTTCAGCCAAGTTTTGGTGCTGGGTCCGAGGCTGTACAAGTTGTGGAACTGTTGTGCGATCGAAGTAAAAAGCCTCGTGTGTGCTCCGATGTGATCAGTTATTTTAGCGTTAATTGTAGCGATGGACAATATCGTGACGATAAGATATTCGCCAAAATTTCAAAAAAATCGGCATATCGCCAATATCGTTTTTGGAAATCGGCAATTTTTGCCGTGACTCACATTTTACTTTAAAAAAAAAATTGATTCTTTTGTTTCAAACTATCCACGTATAGGTTCTCCCCCCAACTGCCGGTTTAGCCACATTTAGTGCTGGGCAAGTAGTAGTTTTTTTCACGGTAATTTCACAGCGTCTTTTGCAGCAATTTGGTTTTCTTATCGCTCAAGTTCCAATTCGCAAACATCCAAGAAAAAAATCCCTTCCGTATATTAAGTCAACTCTATGTTGTCTGATTACATTGTCTAGAAAGAAACTATATCACTGACTGAACTCACTGCTTAATTAATTTACGATCCCACGGAACCAAACCTGGAACTGGTAAGTGAAACCTGATATCTGCAGGAGAGGTATTTGCTTTCATTGTTTAAACTCTGCGGTCAGAGAGCTGGCCGGGAACATCTGCGGTTGGCGATTTTTGCTACATTTCCTGTCCGCTCACTCAATAGATTTAGTTTGTTAACCAGTTCGCGCCGTATGACGTATACATAAACGCAAACATTTTCCCAAATTCAAAACGAACGACGCATAAACACGCCAAGTTCAAGTTCGGAAATGTATGTCAGCAGCGAGCAAGGCCGGAAATGCGTGGGTGTGCTTCCCGGCACTATCAGCCTGAACCCGCTTCGGATCGAGTTTCGTTAAAAATAATCCCACCCCTCGGCTCGCCGATGTTAAAATAATCCCGGCGCGAACTGGTTAAACATTATTTATTTTGGAAAAAGACGTGCCATTGTAGGCGTGCAATTATGGGGAGCGGCAAGTCAATTCATTTTGTGTCGTTGCATCATACGACCACAACTTAATCGATACGTGTCATCAATAATCGCTCGCTAACAATCACTACTCACGAGTACTCATTGCTACTCAGGCTGGCACGAGTACTCAAATAGTTGAAAAAACGCGAGTAGTTTAACGAGTAATAAAAACTGATCACGAGTAGTGACATAATCAAGTTACTCGCCCAGCGCTAGCCACATTAGGATACGCCATTGGTAATTGCTTGAATTATCAGGAATGAGTGGATGTAAAGGTAGGATACACCCTTGGTAATTGCTTGAATTTGGATTTAGAGGAGGGGTGTGTATTTTATAGTAAATATTGTTTAACCAGTTCGTGCCGGAGGACAGGCAAAGCTTTCTCCAGATTCAAAACAGATGACGCATAATCATGTCAGCAGCGAGCAAGTCCGGAAATGCGTGGGTGTGCTTCCCGGTACAATCGGCCTGAACCCGCCTTAGATCGAATTTCTTTTAAAATAATCCCGCGCCTCGGCTCGGTGATATTGAAAACTAATCTGGGCGCGAACTGGTAAACTGACCTGTACAAAGTTTTACAATGGATGCCGAGAATAAAGTTTAAAAAACGGCGTTCATTTTTAACCAGCGTCGGGCAGTTCTTGTGGGTTTTTCATGAGATCGTCTTTTGGTGTCGGTAGTCAAAATTGTGTATAATTATCTGCAAATGGTGAATCCTACATTGAAAACAAATCTAAACACAATTGTCAAACAAACACAAATACAAGCACAAAATGCCAAATTATAATTCGGTGTTGTACAGGAACCTTTTCACACCCATATAAGGGAACCATAATTGCAACTTTAAAACAAACTGAACAGTAATTTACACTGTTTGAAAATACCTTTTTCAAGCCAGAAATCCAGGGCGCTTTAGAAGGAATGTTGTTAATCACAGAAGCGAATTAAATGTGATATTAAAATGAGAATAGAAACTTTACCATAAGTTAAAATACTTCACCAAGTGCAAGTATTTGGTTCCAAGGATTGCATAAGAAAAGTGACAATCACAAAGATAATTTTAATTCAGATAACCCCCCAAAATGTATGTTTGTTACTACATTGTATGATTTTTTAGGGGGGGAGATATCTTTTAACGGTGTACGCTTGTATGATGAGTACGTATAATATGCATTGCAGGCTATGTACATGTGTGGGGCTATGTACATGTGTGGTGTTATGGCAAACGATGATCCCACGTTGCAGATACAATGTACAGCGCGCGCAGCCTTGTATTCAAGGCTAGGCTGTGCATGGTACCGTATAGCCATGCCGTGTTCTTACTGTGACGTCATCTTTTGTGGGCGGGGGCACGGCGCATATTCATTAGGGTCACGAATAATGAGCACACATAAACAAATATGAAGTTTTTGCAGTTAAGTATTCAGCGTTATTAAAGCGTATATTTCATCATATTAAATTTTGAATTGCAGGTATTCTTTAACAAGAACATGTTAGAAATAATCTATATATCATTTATACAAAGACAGTTTACTCATTCACGTGGTTGTTGGTCTGAGGTAATATTAAATTGTTACTCCTATATAGTTTGGTCATTTGAACAAATACCTTATTTACATAGGCATGCAAAGCCATGTATACAAAATACACTTGTGCATAATTTGTATATGTAAATATGGGGTTTTTATCCTGAAAACTACCCTTAAAAATCATAACTTAGGAAGAATAAGAGTGCTCATTAACCCTAACGCTACTCAATCCTCCAGAATTCTCATTGCAGTTTTAGAGGATTTATGAGGATCGAGGATGAATGGTATTTTTTTTAAATAAGGACTTTGGAGGATAGAGGCACAATGTTGTTTTACATGCAAGTGTGAAGGATTTTTTAAGGTTGAGGCTGAATTGGGTTTTCAAAAAAAGAGGATTATGGAAGATTGACTTACACCAAAAAAAAAGGATTTTGAAGGAGTACATGGTCAGTCGGCCTGAGATGGTATTGAAGGATTGGTTTGATTAATAGGCCATGGTGATACATATACATGTACATGTAGGTTACTGGTATAGATAGTGATTTGTTTTTTATACAAAGGTAAGTACCCAATCCTGGACATTGTATCAGTTATATGGAAACAGTTCATGTACTGGTAATAGTACACTAATTAAATGACCATTACTGACCATTAGGTGACAATTGGCCAAATCATAACCCAACTGACCATTAATAACGACCATTTGCCAAATTAAATGGCTCAAGACTGTGAGAGAAAAAGTATTTCATAATAAAATAAAATGACCCCTACTGACCATTAGGTGACCATTGGCCAAATTCTGACCAGTAGGTGACCATTTAGAAAAAATAATTGGATAAAGACGCGAGAGAAGCATTTCGTAATTTTAAAGAAAATGACCCCAACTGACCATTGGCAAAATTAAGTGGATCAAGACTTCAAAAGAGGTATTTAATAACAAAAAAATGACCCCAACTGACCATTAGGTGACCATTGGCCAAATTCTGACCAGTAGGTGACCATTGGCAAAAATAATTGGATAAAGACTGCGAGAGAAGCATTTCGTAATTTTAAAGAAAATGACCCCCACTGACCACTAGGTGACCATTAGCAAAATTAAATGGATCAAGACTTTGAAAGAAGTATTTAATAACAAAAAAAATAACCCCTACTGACCATTGGAAAATTCTGACCCCAACTGACCATTCGGTGACCATTGGCCAAAATAATTGGACAAAGACTGCGAGAAAAGCATTGCGTAATTTTTAAGAAAATGACCCCACTGACCATTAGGTGACCATTGGTAACATTTTGACCCGACTGACCATGCATTAGGTGACCATTGGCCAAATTCTGACCAGTAGGTGACCATTTGGGAAAATAATTGGATAAAGATGCGAGAGAAGCATTTCGTAATTTTAAAGAAAATGACCCCAACTGACCATTGGCAAAATTAAGTGGATCAAGACTTCAAAAGAGGTATTTAATAACAAAAAAATGACCCCAACTGACCATTAGGTGACCATTGGCCAAATTCTGACAATTAGGTGACCATTGGGGGAAATAATTGGATAAAGACGCGAGAGAAGCGTTTCGTAATTTTAAAGAAAATGACCCATATGTGACCACCCACGACAAAAGGGCAGTAAAGTCGCCAGAGCTTATTTTGAGAAAAGGACCAATAACATATGTGAAAAACAATAATAAACAAAGAATTTTCGTATTCAGTGTAACTTGTTGTAGCTAACCATAAATACCAACTATGTCTTGTAATACATCATTTTAAAGCTTATTTCTTGTAGATTTCATTTCTCTAAAAATCTCAAAACGTCAAGATGCCTACTTTACGGCCCTTTCGTCGTGGAGGGTCACATATGATCATTAGGTGACCAGTGGCAAAAATAATTGGATAAAGACTGCGAGAGAAGCATTTCGTAATTTTAAAGAAAATGACCCCCCACTGACCATTAGGTGACCATTGGCAAAATTAAGTGGATCAAGACTTCAAAAAAGGTATTTAATAACAAAAAAAGACCCCAACTTACCATTATGTGACCATTAGCCAAATTCTGACAATTAGGTGGCCATTGGGGAAAATAATTGAATAAAGACGCGAGAGAAGCATTTCGTAATTTCTAAAGAAAATGACCCCCAAATGATCATTAGGTGAACATTGGCAAAATTAAGTGGATCAAGACTTCAAAAGAGGTATTTAATAACAAAGAAAGACCCCAACTGACCATTCGGTGACCATTGGGGGAAATAATTGGATAAAGACGCGAGAGAAGCATTTCGTAATTTCTAAAGAAAATGACCCCCAATGATCATTAGGTGACCAGTGGCAAAATTAAATGGGTCAAGACTTTGAAAGAAGCATTTGAAAACCCCAACTGACCATTCGGTGACCATTGGCAAAAATAATTGGATAAAGACAGAGAAGAAGCATTTCGTAATTTTAAAGACAATGGCCCCACTGACCATTATGTGACCATTGGTAGCATTTTGACCCAACTGACCATTTGGTGACCATTGGCCAAATTCTGACCAGTAGGTGACCATTGGCAAAAATAATTGGGTATAGACTGCGAAAGAAGCATTTTCGTAATTTTAAAGAAAATGACCCCACTAATCATTAGGTGACAAGTGGAAAAATGTTGACCCCAACTGACCATTCGGTGACCATTGAAAAAAATAATTGGATAAAGACGCGAGAGAAGCATTTTGTATATTTAAAGAAAATGACCCCTACTGACCATCATGTGACCATTTGAAAAATTCTGACCGAAAGTGACCATTCGGTGACCATTGGCAAAATTCTGACCATTAGGTGACCATTAGCAAAAATAATTGAATAAAGACTGCGAGAGAAGAAGCATTTCGTAATTTTAAAGAAAATGACCCCCATTGACTGTTATGTGACCATTGGCAAAATTTTAACCCAATTTTAACAAAATGACCCAGCCATAGAGAGGAGTTTTACAAAACAGTATAGTGAAACTGTTGAACTGTGTTTAGCATTTCAATCGAGATTGGGTACAATAACTCCCCCTTAAATTGAAAGTTAACACTGCGAAAGGGAATGGCAAATTGTGTAAAAATAATTCTTTATAAAGGCATGAAAAATGTTTCCCAACTTTGCAAAATAAAAAGAAATTCCCTGCATAGAAAAAAAAGCTTTCAGAGAAATTCCCATTCCCAGGTTAACTTTCAGGTACTAGAATCTGATTCTGGCAAATGAAAACCTTGAAATAAATTGAGAGAACAAAATCATGGATTTGGTTCTTGTCACTCGGTTTATTCAACGTCATAGGTCATTAGAACCTCTCTTTTTTGAGCCGCAATATACAAGCAAACCACAAACAGCAAACTGAGCAATACAAAATAAAATTACAGTCTGGGCCCAATTTCATAGCAATGCTTAACAGCAAATGTTGTGCCTCGGTCATTTCATACAGACTGTTTAATAACATTAAGCACAAGAAAACATGCTTAACCACAGAGGAAAAAAATTGAAAAGGCCAATTAAAAAGAAAAACATGTTTAGCGTCCTGCCTTTAAAAAAAAAAGTTAGGAGGCCCTTTTTTATCAAATTGGTTGTCCGGCACATTTTTCAAGACAACCTTCCGGGCTATTTTTAAAGATGGTCTCCAACAGACGTACGTACTAATGGACTATTTCCACAGCATGTACACAGTGATGCTAAAGTCTAAAAATAAGATCTTATTTTTTTTATTTTGTTCACGATAAACACGATTTCTTTTTTGTTTGGCCTAAATAAAAATCGGTGACGTAACAATATACATGTAGTGCGCGCAAGCTTAAAGTTATAGTATACAATTAGTCAGTTGTGCATTGTTATCCTTTAAATCAGAAAAAGTTCTCAAAATCTAAAGAATGGTGCTTGACAACTAACCTGGCAAAGTTTTAGCTCTGTGAATACTGTAAATTCAATAATAATATTCAAAGATTTAGATTTTGAACCAATAACTAATGGAAATTTCCAAAAGTGCGTCTCTGAGATGCACTTTTAGACTTATTTTGTTCAAAATGAATGCATGCCAGAAGGAGTAATTTCACAGAGAGTTAATAGTGTCATTAATATCTTTACATCAAGTAAGCTTTTTAACAATAACTTGGTCGGTCACTTTTTGGATGGTTACAAAGGTATACTTTCCCTTTAAAGGTAGTACACACCATTGGTAATTTGTTGAATTATCAGGAATGGGTGGATTTGGGGGGTTATATTTTATAGTAAATATCGTTTAACTGACCTGTCCCAATTTTTACATTCATGGATGCCGAGAAAAGCATGAAAAACAGCGTTTGTTTTCCACCGCGTCGAGCAGTTATTCTTATGTTATCTTTGTTTTTTCGCGCTCGCCGGACGGCGAGAATGAATTTTGGTTTATACAATTCAATTTTTTGGAACAATTACAGGATATCTAGGGCCCTCATTTTGCTGGATGCCTACAATCATTATTTACTTTAAAATGAGTAAAATTTTTCATAATAATTCGGTAATAAATTTTTTCGATATCTGCAAATGGTGTATACTACCTTTAACCAGTTCGCGCCGGGATTATTTTAACATCGCCGAGCCCACGGAACTCGATCCGAAGCGTGTTCAGGCTGATAGTGCCGGGAAGCACACCCACGCATTTCCGGCCTTGCTCACTGCTGACATACATTTCCGAACTTGAACTTGGCGTGTTTATGCGTCATCCGTTTTGAATTTGGGGACATTTTTGCGTTTATATATGTCATCCGGCGCCAACTGGTTAAGCAGGTCCATGCTTACAGTTAAGCAGCACTATAACATTTGGTATTTATACCTTTTTAAGCCCAAGTTTTAAATATTGAAATATTTAGTGATAAGGCAGTTTCAAATATTAAATAGTAAATTAGTGAAAAATGAACAGCCCTACACTCATTGCTTCTCCCCACCCAGGAGTATTGGGTACTTGCGAGGGTGGAGATGGTTGATATCAGCTTTGCATCGAAACAGCAGCATTGAGCTGTATACTCCCCAGGCAGCCGAGATGATATTTAGAATGTTTCGTGGGCCCAATGAGCAGGAATAATAATGACAGCACCTTGAGTATCGGTCCTGGTAGATAGTGTGCTAATATAAGAACTGCCTATTATTATTATTAATATTAAAATAGTCCAAAGATTGCCAGCCGGGAATCGTTGGAAATTGATGCAAAATGGGAACACGGCCCAAGGATGTAAGTTGTATTTTACAGAATTGCCTTATTGCAATATACAAGCAAAATAGCAAAAGAATAAATGGTTGGAATATCACATCTGCCAACGTTAAACATTCATTATTTATTTTGATATAACACCTGAACACCTGCCTCCCTCACGCCCCCCCCCCCCCCCCCCTCCCTGCCCCCTCCTCTTTCCAATTGGGATCACCACCTTTGGGTAAACAAATACATCTTGGATTTAAAGCAACCTACAAGTTTTCGATATACAGTAGCTGGTCTATTTTAACGCAATTTCATGCTGCATTTTTTTTTTGAGAATTCTAATTTTTGTGAGCCGTATTGATCATTCAAGTAAAAACTGAAACAATTTTTAAACCACCACCCTCCAAGAAATCCAATTGCACAATTACCCCCATCATATTGATCATTGTCATTATCCTTCGTTGTGAAGGGAACTCCTCTGTGGTAACTAAGAGAGTCACCGGCAGTGCTGCTGGCATCGTATTGACCAATATTAAAATTGTACTCGCCAGCGGATATTTGGAAATCTGCGTACTTTGCCCATGCCGTGGTGCCGTTCCAGTCCTCGTAGTCAACTCGTAGCTCCCATGATCCACGTGAATCATTAGACGTTAGAGTCACCAAGTTGTCATTACCTAACCAGAACTCACCGGACAGATCGCCAAAGCCAGACTGGTAGTCGGCCCAGTTACGGTAGAAGTCCACGCTGCCATCTTGTCGCCTCTGAAACACGATCCATCCCCCACCGTCAGTTTCCATGTCACAGTAGACACGAAGACCGCCATTGCAGAATCCCTCCGGGTAGATTGTGTAGATACCACTTGAACGATAACCAGCATCTAAGAGCATCTTGCAACTTCTGTAGTTATTCAAGGAACTATCAGCCAGTGAGTAGAGAGGTGTGTCCTCATCTGCATCAAAGTACACGCTCCCTTGAGTTGCATTGAAGTAGTTGGGATGCTGCCGTCTTGTGGCATGGTTCAACTCACACATTTTACTGCAGTCATTAAAGTTAAACGACTTGCAACGTTCATCCATGCTGCATTCCCGTGCACAGATGACACGAGATCGCACAGCCTTTGTTTCATATGCAAACTCCCTTAGGCCTCGATTTTCAGCGGCATAAAACAAATGCTGTTCTATAAAAGACGAAGTTTGGAATCCGGAGACGGTCAAAATAATGTGAAAAAGTTCCAATGAAATTATCTGTTTCGCCAAGGTCTCCATTATTCCAAAATCTTTTATCAATTTGAACGATCCTAGTTTAGTCTTACAATGGGGAAAAACCTAATTGAGCAATTTATCAAGCTGGATTGACTTACTACATGTAGTACTGGTTGACAGCAGATTCGTTATTGGTATAGTTCAATCTTCTCAAAGAATTGTTTCTTGTTTTGTGCAGAAATGCTGATAACATTGATAGCACTTCTGTACTCCGCAATGAAGATAACTCTAAATGATACACACGTCGAAGATCGGCGCTGATAAAAGTCGGTAATACACGGAAGGAATAGAGAGACGGTGTGTAATTCACTGATTGGTCAACAAAGTTAATACGTCAGTCGACAAAACCCGACATCAGGGGATCGCAATTGGTCAGTTTTTCCACGAATAGAAAAACTATGGCCTTTGATTGGTGAATGTTAACACAATGAAGGCATACTATTCTTATTGCCCCGTGTATGGAGAAAACAAAGCACTTGCAATATTTGGTTCAGTTGCTCGTTGTCATATTAAAAAAAAAGCACCAACTGCTGCGACCAATTCCACGCTCTTTGATATTTACTCAAAATCTTATGAAATCTTATGAAAAAGGTAGTAAAGCTACCATTCAGTGTAAAAAGGCAGTCTGAACAATAAGCACTCCTCCTAACGATAACATGAAAACCTCTCGTGATATTGCTTCAGTTTCTGCGACATATTGTTGCAACAATGGTTATAAATATGCTTACTCATAATAGAGTGATAGCCACAAGGTAGTTACTTTAAGTTTAGAAAAAATTACCAAATCTTTATTAAAGGCATGAAATTATGAAATTTAAAGGTCTGGTAGGATACACCATTGATAATTGCTTGAATTATCAGGAATAAGTGGATTTTTGGGGGGGGGGTGTATTTTATAGTATATATCATTTAACTGATGACCTGTCCAAAGTTTGACAATCATGGATGCCGAGAAAAAAAGCAAGAGAAACAGCGTTAGTATTTTCTATCAGCATCGGGCAATATTGCTTAATTTTCTTGTTCTTTATTTTGCTTTTTGGGGTTGTTTTTTTTGCGATCGCCAATAAAGTTAAATGTTTCGGAACAATTAAAGGGGAATTCCAGGCTCAATATTATTTTACCTAGTCTAAAAGAATATATGGTAACAAACTGACTCCGCAAACAATTTGTTTTGATTTGTTATCGAGAACGACACACGCGCTTATTATATTCACGATTTCTTGCCATTAAGGCTTGGGCTAATCCATGTTTCATTTGTGGCTTTTCAATGTTTTGGAATGAACTTGAACTTGAAGGCATAAAATTGTTCTCGCTCCGTGTACGGAGAAAACAAAGCACTTGCATATTAGTTTGTTCAGCGTTGCTTGTTGTCATATTAAAAGAAAGTACCAACTGATGTGACCAATTTGAGGGGAAAAAAATTACGAACAAAAGCAGTGGAGCTACATTCGGTAATAAAGACATCTTCAATTTTAGAGACAGTCTGAACAACACAAGAAAAACAACAAGAACGACAACAAGAAAAAACCAAGCGATATTACATTAGTTTCAGCGACGTATACGTACAGTGTTGTTGCATCAATGGTTATAAATATCCATACTAATAAAGTGAAGGCTGCAAGATAATTACTTCAAGTTATCAAACCTTCAATACCATGTTCACACAGCGTTTTAGCTAAAACAGTAAAAGTTAAAATTGTCGCTCACCACAGGTGGTTGGTCGTAAAATTAAAACACCTAGCATTCAGACACCGTTTTAAGTATAGCAAGTTTTAACTTCTAAGCGTTTTATCTCTGTTCTTGGGTCTCGTAGATCTTCCGCTCGTTTACATTTATTTTGCTCGCTACAATTCAGGTGCACATCAAAACATTCTGTGTGCAGGCGCAGGCATACTTGCATCCTAACACAGTGCATAATGCATGCATTCATCGCTTGGTTGCGCGCACAATAGCGAACCCCAATGCACGATTTTCAACATGGCGCTGTCTCGAGAAATTCTTCATAAAATAATTATCGCGATTCAGCAAATGATCGTTTCTAATGAAGAAGCTAACCGGCAGTCGATAGCCTCAAGAGGATAGTAGCTTTCTTGAGCATGATAAGAAGGCAAGTGGAGCGAAAAAACGATGTCTGTTTGGCCCACACCGCTACTGGTGAGGGCCTTCATTTCCACCCTCAACCAATTCGCACCATGCAGTACTTTTCTTTCGATTCTTTCGCTTAGCCTTTCTCTGCAGACGATGTCGTTGGAGCATTGGCCATGATGATGAACATAATTGGAAGTACAGCTAACATTAATGATCGACGAAAATACACGGATAAACTAGTAGATATAACAAAACCCAAATTAGTGTAAAACCATGGAGGTAAAACGTTGCAATGGCGGCTTATAATGGCGTGGTTGTGCAGTGTGTGAACACACCCATTGAAGGCATTAAATTACGAATTTCAAACACAATATGAAAAAAATTCCCACCCCCCCCAAAAAAAAAAAAATTAAAATAAAACTAGACATGTGTTTGTGGACAAACACAGAGCTGTTTCGAGTGTCTAAAATTACTTTCAATATGTATGTGGTAATCTTTTGTGTGTGCCAAGTCTCAAGTCGATCAGATTTACTAAAGTGTCAAAGTCAATAGTCTAAAGAAAAACGTGTACAAAACCTATGGGGGAAAATTGAACCTTTAACGTGACACCCCGTAACCTTGAATGACGTAATCGTGCCAAATTTCTCCTACGACCGTCTGTGGATGGTGGTCTATGTGTGTGCCAAGTCTCAAGTCGATCGGATTAACTAAGTGTCAAAGTCAATAGTCTAAAGAAAAACGTGTACAAAACCTATGGGGGACAAATTAAACCTTTAACTTGACGTCACGTGACCTTGAATGACGCAATCGTGCTGAATTTCTTTCAGAAACATCTGGTGGTGGTGTTCTGAGTGTATGGCAAGTTTCAAGTCGGTCGGATTGACCAAAGTGTCAAATTCAATAGTCTGAAGAAAAACGTGTACAAAACCTATGGGGACAATTTCACCTTTAACGCTAAGTCACGTGACCTTGAATGACGTAATCGCGACGAATTTCTTCTAGGACCGTCCTTGGGTGGTTGTCTAAGTGTATGCCAAGTCTCAAGTCCATCGGATTTACCAAAGTGTCAAAGTGTATTGTCTGAACAAACGTGTACAAATCCTATGGAGAACAAAAGGCAAAAAAAACTAGACATGTGTTTGTGGACTTGAACACAGAGCTGTTTCGAGTGTCTTACATTACTTTCAACATGTGTGTGTGATGGTCTATGTGTGTGCCAAGTCTCAACTCAATCAAATTTACGGAAGTGTCAAAGTCAATAGTCTAAAGAAACACGTGTACAAAACCTATGGGGGGAAAATTGAACCTTTAATGTGACGTCACATGACCTTGAATGACGCAATCGTGCCAAATTTCTTCCAGAACCATATGCGAGTGATGTTCTAAAGGTATGCCAAGTCTCAAGTCGATCGGATTTACCAAAGTGCCAAAGTCAATAGTCTGAAGAAAAACGTGTACAAAACCTATGGGAAAAAAATAGAAACTTTAACGTGACGCCCCGTGACCTTGAATGACGTAATCGTGCCGAATTTCTTCTAGGGCCGTCTTTTGATGGTGGTCTAAGTGTGTGCCAAGTCTCAAGTCGATCAGATTTACTAAAGTGTCAAAGTCAATAGTCTAAAGAAAAACGTGTACAAAGCCAATGGGAGAAAAATGTGAACCTTTAACGTGACGCCCCGTGACCTTGAATGACCTAATCGTGCCGAATTTCTTCTAGGACCGTCTGGGGGTGGTGTTCTAAGTGTATGCTAAGTTTCAAGTCGGTCGCATTTACCAAAGTGTCAAAGACAATAGTCTTAAGAAAAACGTGTACAAAACCTATGGGAAAAATTTCACCTTTAACATGACGTCACGTGACCTTGAATGACGTAATCGCGGCGAATTTCTTCTAGGACCGTCCTTGTGTGGTTGTCTAAATGTATGCCAAGTTTCAAGTCGATCGGATTGACCAAAGTACCTAAGTGACCTGTCTGAACAAACGTGTACAAATCCTATAGAGAAAATTCTGAAAAAAAAGAAGAAAAAACTAGACATGTGTTTGTGGACAAACACAGAGCTGTTTCGGGTGTCTAACATTACTTTCTATATGTGTATCTGATGATGGTCTTTGTGTGTGCCAAGTCTGAAGTCGATTGGATTTACACAATTGCCAAAGATATATTAGTTGAAAAAACGTGTACAAATCCTATGGGAAAATGGAACCTTTAATGTGACGTCACATGACACCCGATGATGTCATCATGATGTCATCTTAATTTACGTCTATGACACATTCTGGAATACTTGCATACCAAGTTTGGCCCCAATCAGACATGTACTTCCAGAGATAGAGGGTCCTAAAATCTGCCCCTTTAATGTGACGTCACATGACCCACGATGACGTCATCCTGACGATTTTCCCCTTGGCCCTCCTGGGTTTGATGGTCGAGGTGTGTGCTAAGTCTGAAGTCGATCGGATTTACCAAATTGTCAAATTCAATAGTCTGAAGAAAAACGTGTACAAAACCTATGGAGAAAATTGAACCTTTAATGTGACGTCACATGACACCCGGTGATGTCATAATTACGTCATCTTAATTTTCGTCTATAACACACCCTCGAATACTTGCAAACCAAGTTTGACCCCAACCGGACTTGTACTTTCAGAGTTAGAGGGTTTAAAAACTACACCTTTAATGTGACGTCACATGATCCGCGATGATGTCATCTTGAATATTTTTTTCTTGGCCCTCCTAAGGATGGTGGTCGAGGTCTGTGCTAAGTCTCAAGTCGATCGAGTTTACAGAAGTGTCAAATTCAATATTATGAAGAAAAACGTGTACAAAACCTATGGAGAAAATTAAACCTTTAATGTGACGTCACATGACACCCGATGATGTCATAATTACGTCATCTTAATTTTCGTCTATAACACATCCTCGAATACTTGCAAACCAAGTTTGACCCCAACCGGACTTGTACTTTCAGAGTTAGAGGGTCTTAAAAAACTACACCTTTAATGTGACGTCACATGACCCGCGATGACGTCATCTTGATTATTGTTTTCTTGGCCCTCCTAAGGATGGTGGTCGAGGTCTGTGCTAAGTCTCAAGTCGATCGAATTTACCAAAGTGTCAAAGTCAATAGTCTGAAGGAAAACGTGTACAAAACCTATGGGAAAAAATTGCACCTTTAACGTGACGTCACGTGACCATGAATGACGTAATCGTTACGAATTTGTTCTAGGATCATCTGTGGGTGGTGGTCTAAGTGTATGCCAAGTCTCAAGTCATTCGGATTTATTAAAGTGTCAAAGTGTATTGGCTGAAGAAAATACGTGTACAAACCCTATGGAGAAGAGTCTGAAACAGAAGAAAAAAACAAAAAACAAAAAAAAAAAACTTTAACGAAAACAATAGCTGTTTCGGCAATTGCTAAAAAAAAAAAAAAAAAACTAGACATGTGTTTGTGGACAAACACAGAGCTGTTTCGAGTGTCTTACATTACTTTCAATATGTGTGTGTGGTGGTCTATGTGTGTGTCAAGTCTCAAGTCGATCAAATTTACGAAAGTGTCAAAGTCAACAGTCTAAAGAAAAACGTGTACAAAACCTATGGGGGAAAATTGAACCTTTAACGTGACGCTCCGTGACCTTGAATGACGTAATCGTGCCGATTTTTTTTTAGGACCGTCTGTGGATGGTGGTCTAAGTGTGTGCTAAGTCTTAAGTCGATCGGATTTACTAAAGTGTCAAAGTCAATAGTCTAAAGAAAAACGTGTACCAAACCAATGGGAGAAAAGTGTGCACCTTTAACGTGACGTCACGTGACGTTCAATGACGCAATCGTGCCAAATTTCTTTCAGGAACATCTGGGGGTGGTGTTCTAAGGGCATGCCAAGTTTCAAGTCGGTCGGATTTACCGAAGTGTCAAATTCAATAGTCTGAAGAAAAACGTGTACAAAACCTATGGGGAAAATTTCACCTTTAACGCGAAGTCACGTGACCTTGAATGACGTAATCGCGACGAATTTCTTCTAGGACCGTCCTTGGGTGGTTGTCTAAGTGTATGCCAAGTCTCAAGTCGATCGGATTTCCCAAAGTGTCAAAGTGTATTGTCTGAACAAACGTGTACAAATCCTATGAAGAACAAAAGGCAAAGAAAAACTAGACATGTGTTTGTGGACAAACACAGAGCTGTTTCGAGTGTCTTACATTACTTTCAATATGTGTGTGTGGTGGTCTATGTGTGTGCCAAGTCTCAAGTCGATCAAATTTACGAAAGTGTCAAAGTCAACAGTCTAAAGAAAAACGTGTACAAAACCTATGGGGGAAAATTGAACCTTTAACGTGACGCTCCGTGACCTTGAATGACGTAATCGTGCCGATTTTTTTCTAGGACCGTCTGTGGATGGTGGTCTAAGTGTGTGCCAAGTCTTAAGTCGATCGGATTTACTAAAGTGTCAAAGTCAATAGTCTAAAGAAAAACGTGTACAAAACCAATGGGAGAAAAATGTGCACCTTTAACGTGACGTCACGTGACGTTCAATGACGCAATCGTGCCAAATTTCTTTCAGGAACATCTGGGGGTGGTGTTCTAAGGGCATGCCAAGTTTCAAGTCGGTCGGATTTACCGAAGTGTCAAATTCAATAGTCTGAAGAAAAACGTGTACAAAACCTATGGGGAAAATTTCACCTTTAACGCAAAGTCACGTGACCTTGAATGGCGTAATCGCGACGAATTTCTTCTAGGACCGTCCTTGGGTGGTTGTCTAAGTGTATGCCAAGTCTCAAATCCATCGGATTTACCAAAGTGTCAAAGTGTATTGTCTGAATAAACGTGTGCAAATCCTATGGAGAAAAGTCTGAAAAAGAAACTAGACATGTGTTTGTGGACAAACACAGAGCTGTTTCGAGTGTCTAAAATTACTTTCAATGTGTGTGTGGTGGTCTTTTGTGTGTGCCAAGTCTCAAGTCGATCAGATTTACTAAAGTGTCAAAGGCAATAGTCTAAAGAAAAACGTGTACAAAACCTATGGGAAAAAAATGAAAATATAACGTGACGCCTCGTGACCTTGAATGACGTAATCGTGCCGAATTTCTTCTAGGACCGTCTGTGGATGGTGGTCTAAGTGTGTGCCAAGTCTCAAGTCGATCAGATTTACTAAAGTGTCAAAGTCAATAGTGTAAAGAAAAACGTGTACAAAACCAATGGGAGAAAAATGTGAACCTTGAATGTGACGTCACGTGACCTTGAATGAGGCAATTGTGCCGAATATCTTTCAGAAATATCTGGGGGTGGTGTTCTAAGTGTATGCCAAGTTTCAAGTCGGTCGGATTTACCGAAGTGCCAAAGTCAATAGTCTGAAGAAAAACGTGTACAAAAACTAGGGGGAAAATTAAACCTTTAACGCGACGTCACGTGACTTTGAATGACACAATCGAGCCAAATTTCTTCTAGGACCATCTGTGGGTGGAGGTCTAAGTGTATACCAAGTCTCAATTCGATTGGATTTACTAAAGTGTCAAAGTCAATAGTCTAAAGAAAAACGTGTACAAAACCTATGGGGGAAAATTGAACCTTTAACGTGACACCCCGTAACCTTGAATGACGTAATCGTGCCAAATTTCTTCTACGACCGTCTGTGGATGGTGGTCTATGTGTGTGCCAAGTCTCAAGTCGATTGGATTTACTAAAGTGTCAAAGTCAATAGTCTAAAGAAAAACGTGTACAAAACCTATGGGGGACAAATTAAACCTTTAACTTGACGTCACGTGACCTTGAATGACGCAATCGTGCTGAATTTCTTTCAGAAACATCTGGTGGTGGTGTTCTGAGTGTATGGCAAGTTTTAAGTCGGTCGGATTGACCAAAGTGTCAAATTCAATAGTCTGAAGAAAAACGTGTACAAAACCTATGGGAAAAATTTCACCTTTAACGCTAAGTCACGTGACCTTGAATGACGTAATCGCGACGAATTTCTTCTAGGACCGTCCTTGGGTGGTTGTCTAAGTGTATGCCAAGTCTCAAGTCCATCGGATTTACCAAAGTGTCAAAGTGTATTGTCTGAACAAACGTGTACAAATCCTATGGAGAACAAAAGGCAAAGAAAAACTAGACATGCGTTTGTGGACAAACACAGAGCTGTTTCGAGTGTCTAAAATTACTTTCAATATGTGTGCTGTGGTCTTCTGTGTGTGGCAAGTCTCAAGCCGATCGGATTTACTAAAGTGTCAAAGTCAATAGCCTAAAGAAAAACATGTACAAAACCTATGGGGGAAATTGAGGCTTTAACGTGACGCCCCGTGACCTTGAATGACGTAATCGTGCCGAATGTCTTCTAGGACCGTCTGTGGATGGTGGTCTAAGTGTGTGCCAAGTCTCAAGTCCATCAAATTTACGAAAGTGTCTAAGTCATAGACTAAAGAAAAACGTGTACAAAACCTATGGGGGAAACAATTGAAACTTTAACGTGACGTTACGTGACCTTGAATGACGCAATCGTGCCGAATTTCTTCCAGGACCATCTGTGGGTGATGTTCTAAGTGTATGCCAAGTTTGAAGTCGGTCGGATGTACCAAAGTGTCAAAGTCAATAGTGTGAAGAAAAACGTGTACAAAACCTATGGGGAAAATTTAACCTTTAACGCAAAGTCACGTGACCTTGAGTGACGTAATCGCGACGAATTTCTTCTAGGACCGTCCTTGGGTGGTTGTCTAAATGTATGCCAAGTCTCAAATCGATCGGATTTACCAAAGTGTCAAAGTGTATTGTCTGAACAAACGTGTACAAATCCTATGGAGAACAAAAGGCAAAAAAAAAAAAAAAAAAAAAAAAAAAAAAAAAAAAAAAAAAAAAACCAGAACGAAAACAATAGCTGTTTCGGTGAAAAACCGAAACAGCTAAAAAAAAAAAACTAGACATGTGTTTGTGGACAAACACAGAGCTGTTTCGAGTGTCTTACATTATTTTCAATATGTGTGTGTGGTGGTCTATGTGTGTGCCAAGTCTCAAGTCGATCAAATTTACGAAAGTGTCAAAGTCAATAGTCTAAAGAAAAACGTGTACAAAACCTATGGGGGACAAATTGAACCTTTAACGTGACGTCACGTGACCTTGAATGACGCAATCGTGCCGAATTTCTTCCAGAACCATATATGAGTGATGTTCTAAGTGTGTGCCAAGTCTCAAGTCGATCAAATTTACGAAAGTGTCTAAGTCCTAGTCTAAAGAAAAACGTGTACAAAACCTATGGGGGAAAAAATTGAAACTTTAACTTGACGTTACGTGACCTTGAATGACGCAATCGTGCCGAATTTCTTCCAAGACCATCTGTGGGTGATGTTCTAAGTGTATGCCAAGTTTTAAGTCGGTCGGATGTACCAAAGTGTCAAAGTCAATAGTGTGAAGAAAAACGTGTACAAAACCTATGGGGAAAATTTAACCTTTAACGCAAAGTCACGTGACCTTGAGTGACATAATCGTGCCGAATTTCTTCTAGGACCGTCTGGGGGTGGTGTTTTAAGTGTATGCTAAGTTTCAAGTCGGTCGCATTTACCAAAGTGTCAAAGACAATAGTATTAAGAAAAACGTGTACAAAACCTATGGGAAAAATTTCACCTTTAACGCGAAGTCACGTGACCTTGAGTGACGTAATCACGGCGAATTTCTTCTAGGACCGTCCTTGTGTGGTTGTCTAAATGTATGCCAAGTTTCAAGTCGATCGGATGGACCAAAGTACCTAAGTGACCTGTCTGAACAAACGTGTACAAATCCTATGGAGAAAATTCTGAAAAAGAAAAAAAAAAAAAAGAAAAAAAAAAACTTTAACGATTACAAAAGCTGTTTCGGTGAAAAACCGAAACAGCTAAAAAAAAAAAAAAAAAAAAAAAAAAAACCAGAACGAAAACAATAGCTGTTTCGGTGAAAAACCGAAACAGCTAAAAAAAAAAAAAACTAGACATGCGTTTGTGGACAAACACAGAGCTGTTTCGAGTGTCTAAAATCACTTTCAATATGTGTG
Organism: Crossaster papposus; assembly: GCA_037893245.1. Lineage (NCBI taxonomy): Eukaryota > Metazoa > Echinodermata > Asteroidea > Velatida > Solasteridae > Crossaster > Crossaster papposus. The sequence goes on along the minus strand of JBAIAA010000547.1, from coordinate 461,044 downwards.
TGGTGGTCTTTTGTGTGTGCCAAGTCTCAAGTCGATGAGATTTACTAGTGTCAAAGGCAATAGTCTAAAGAAAAACGTGTACAAAACCTATGGGAAAAAAATAGAAACTTTAACGTGACGCCCCGTGATCTTGAATGACGTAATCGTGCCGAATTTCTTCTAGGGCCGTATGTTGATGGTGGTCTAAGTGTGTACCAAGTCTCAAGTGGATCGGATTTACTAAAGTGTCAAAGTCAATAGTCTAAAGAAAAACGTGTACAAAACCAATGGGAGAAAAATGTGAACCTTTAATGTGACGTCACGTGACCTTGAATGACGCAATCGTGCCGAATGTCTTTCAGAAACATCTGGGGGTGGTGTTCTAAGTGTATGCCAAGTTTCAAGTCGGTGGGATTTACCGAAGTGCCAAAGTCAATAGTCTGAAGAAAAACGTGTACAAAACCTATGGGAAAATGTTCACCTTTAACGTGAGGTCACGTGACCTTGAATGACGTAATCGTGACAAATTTCTTCTAGGACCATCTGTGGGTGGTTGTCTAAATGTATGCCAAGTCTCAAGTCGATCGGATTTACCAAAGTGTCAAAGTGCTATGGCAGAAAAAACGTGTACAAATCCTATGGGAAAAAGTCTGAAAGTGGAAAAGAAAAAAAAGAAACTAGACATGTGTTTGTGGACAAACACAGAGCTGTTTCGGATGTCTAACATGACTTTCAATATGTGGGTGGTGGTCTAGTGTGTATCAAGTCTGAAATCGATCGGATTTACCAAAGTGCCAAATATATTGCTTAAAAAAAACGTGTACAAATGCTATTAAAAAAACTGAACCTTTAATGTACAAACCCTATGGGGGAAAATTAAACCTTTAACATCATGTCACGTGACCTTGAATTACGCAATCGTGCCAAATTTCCTCCAGAACCATCTGTGGGTGGTGTTCTAAGTGTATGCTAAGTCTGGAGTCGAGTGAATTTACCAAAGTGTCAAAGTCAATAGTCTGAAGGAAAACGTGTACAAAACCTATGGGGAAAACTACACCTTTAATGTGACGTCACATGACACCTGATGACGTCATCATGACGTCAACTTAATTTTCGTCTATAACACATTCTGGAATACTTGCATACCAAGTTTGGCCCCAATCAGACATGTACTTCCAGAGATAGAGGGTCCTACATCTGCCCCTTTAATGTGACGTCACATGACCCACGATGACGTCATCATGACGAATTACCCTTGGCCCTCCTGGGGATTGTGGTCGAGATGTGTGCCAAGTCTCAAGTCGATCAAATTTACGAAAGTGTCAAAGTCAATAGTCTAAAGAAAAACGTGTACAAAACCTATGGGGGAAAAATTGAACCTTTAACGTGCCGTCACGTGACCTTGAATGACGCAATCGTGCCGAATTTCTTCCAGAACCATATATGAGTGATGTTCTAAGGGTACGCCAAGTTTCAAGTCGGTCGGATTTACTAAAGTGTCAAAGTCAATAGTCTGAAGAAAAACGTGTACAAAACCTATGGGGAAAAAATAGAAACTTTAACGTGACGCCCCGTGACCTTGAATGACGTAATCGTGCCGAATTTCTTCTAGGGCCGTCTGTGGATGGTGGTCTAAGTGTGTGCCAAGTCTCAAGTCGATCAGATTTACTAAAGTGTCAAAGTCAATAGTCTAAAGAAAAACGTATACAAAACCAATGGGAGAAAAATGTGAACCTTTAATGTGACGTCACGTGACCTTGAATGACGCAATCGTGCCGAATTTCATTCAGAAACATCTGGGCGTGGTGTTCTAAGTGTATGCCAAGTTTCAAGTCGGTCGGATTTACCGAAGTGCCAAAGTCAATAGTCTGAAGAAAAACGTGTACAAAACCTATGGGAAACATTAAACCTTTAACGTGACGTCACGTGACCTTGAATGACGCAATCGCGCCAAATTTCTTCTAGGACCATCTGTGGGTGGAGGTCTAAGTGTATACCAAGTCTCAAGTCGATCGGATTTACCAAAGTGCCAAAGTGTATTGGCAGAACAAACGTGTGTAAATCCTATGGGTAAAAACACTGAAAGTGGAAAAAAAAAAAAAAAAAAAAAAGAAAAAAAAAAACTTTAACGAAAACAAAAGCTGTTTCGGTGAAAAACCGAAACAGCTAAAAACTAGACCTGTGTTTGTGGACAAACACAGAGCTGTTTCGAGTGTCTAAAATTACTTTCAATATGTGTGTGGTGGTCTTTTGTGTGTGCCAAGTCTCAAGTCGATCAGATTTACTAAAGTGTCAAAGGCAATAGTCTAAAGAAAAACGTGTACAAAACCTATGGGAAACAATTGAAACTTTAACGTGACGCCCCGTGACCTTGAATGACGTAATCGTGCCGAATTTCTTCTAGGGCCGTCTGTGGATGGTGGTCTAAGTGTGTGCCAAGTCTCAAGTCGATCAAATTTACGAAAGTGTCAAAGTCAATAGTCTAAAGAAAAACGTATACAAAACCAATGGGAGAAAAATGTGAACCTTTAATGTGACGTCACGTGACCTTGAATGACACAATCGTGCCGAAGTTCTTTCAGAAACATCTGGGGGTGGTGTTCTAAGTGTATGCTAAGTTTTAAGTCGGTCGGATTTACCGAAGTGCCAAAGTCAATAGTCTGAAGAAAAACGTGTACAAAACCTATGGGGAAAATTAAACCTTTAAAGTGACGTCACGTGACCTTGAATGACGCAATCGAGCCAAATTTCTTCTAGGACCATTTGTGGGTGGAGGTCTAAGTGTACACCAAGTCTCAAGTCGATTGGAATCACCAAAGTGCCAAAGTGTATTGGCAGAACAAACGTGTGTAAATCCTATGGGTAAAAACACTGAAAGTGGAAAAAAAAAAAAAAAGGAAAAAAAAAAAGAAAAACTAGAAATGTGTTTGTGGACAAACACAGAGCTGTTTCGCTTGTCTAAAATGACTTTGAATATGTGAGTGGTGGTCTATGTGTGTACCAGATCTGAAGTCGATCGGATTTACCAAAGTGCCAAATATATCTTGGTTGCAAAAAACGTGTACAAATCCTATGGGAAAAACTGCACCTTTAACGTGACGTCACATGGCCCACGATGACGTCGTCATGACGTCATCTTAATTTCCGTCTATAACACATCCTGGAATACTTGCATACCAAGTTTGACCCCAATCAGACCTTTACTTCCAGAGATAGAGGGTCTTAAAAAGTACACCTTTAAAGTTACGTCATCTGACCCACGATGACGTCATCATGACGATTGTCCTTGTGGCCCTCCTAGAGGTGGTGGTCGAGGTGTGTACTAAGTTTCGAGTCGATTGGATTTACCAAAGTGTCAAATTCAATAGTCTGACGAAAAACGTGTACAAAACCTATAGGGAAAACTGAACCTTTAATGCGACGTCACATGGCCCATGATGACGTCGTCATGACGTCATCTTAATTTTTGTCTATAACACATCCTGGAATACTTGCATATCAAGTTTGACCCCAATCAGACCTTTACTTCCAGAGATAGAGGGTCTTATAAACTGCACCTTTAATGTGACGTCAAATGACCCACGATGACGTCATCATGACGATTTTTGTTCTGGCCCCTCTGGGGATGGTGGTTGAGGTGTGTCTTAAGTCTCAAGTCGATCGGATTTACCGAAGTGTCAAATTCAATATTCTGAAGAAAAACGTGTACAAATCCTATGGGGAAAAAATGCACCTTTAACGTGACGTCACGTGACCACGAATGACGTAATCGTGACAAATTTCTTCTAGGATCATCTGTGGGTGGTGGTCTAAGTGTATGCCAAGTCTCAAGTCGATCGGATTTAACAAAGTGCCAAAGTGTATTGTCCGAACAAAAAACGTGTACAAACCCTATGGGGAAGAGTCTGAAGGAGGAGAAAAAAAAAAAAAAAAAAAAAAAAAAAAAAAAAAAAAAAAAAAAAAAAATCAGAACGAATACAATAGCTGTTTCGGCTGAAATGCCGAAACAGCTAAAAAAAACTTTAACGAAAACAAAAGCTGTTTCGGTGGAAAACCGAAACAGCTAAAAAAACTTTAACGAAAACAAAAGCTGTTTCGGCTGAAATGCCGAAACAGCTAAAAAAAATTTAAAAAACTTTAACGAAAACAAAAGCTGTTTCGGTGAAAAACCGAAACAGCTAAAAAAAACAAAAAAACAAGAACGAAAACAATAGCTGTTTCGGTGAAAAACCGAAACAGCTAATTAAAAATTAAACCCTAATTAAATTCAGATTTGTTTTGCAACTTTACAGCATGGATTGAACATGCTAATTAAGGTATCTTTTATTACCAGTACATGTACTAGTACTTAATAACCACTCCTCCAAACAATATTAACAAGAAAACTCTCACAACACTGATGTATAGCTCAAGCGATTCTGATATATTTGGGAGGGGTGTATTGTTACCTTTCTTGCCTAACAGCAAATAAAAATTGCAAATAAACTACCTGACAAATGTCTCTATTGACCCAATCCTCTAAAATTATTCGCGCAGTTTAGAATTTTTTTTTAGGATTTTGGATGAATGGCAAAAAGTGTCAGTGAAAAATTCATTAACCTACCTGTACAGGTTTAGATCAAAATACATGTTAAAATTGTTATTGTCTTTTTGTGTATTAAATAAATATCGGATCAAATAAACCGAGTATAAACTGTCTTTTGTTTGCGTTTTTCGGCATGATTATCGGTAGCCTGGGAGCGCTCAATCCACGCATGCATGCAGTGCACTGCGATCTTACGAACAGAGTAGACTGGTGGGCTTCAGTGAGATTAGTATAGTATAAACTACGGCGCAGGGTACCGCACATATGTTACTATTCTCTTTCACATCGTTCAGCCTTTCTTACCATAACGGCCCACTGCGTAGCTGTATAGTGCATGAGCGTTCTGCCTTGTCACTAGTATTAGTAGCGTCTGAAAAAGAGTCTGTTCATAACAGCGCCCTCTGTGTACGTTACTACGGATGTACGTACATGTACGTACGCGCTGAACAAATAGTTAACATGATAACACGATAACATGAAAAACCCTCTCGCGATATTGCTTCAGTTTCTGCGACATATTGTTGCAATAATGGTTATAAATATGCTTACTAATAATAGAGTGATGGTCACAAGGTACATGTAGTTACTTTATGTTTAGAAAAAATTACCAAACATTTATTCAAGGCATGAAATTATGAAATTTAAAGGTACAGTAGGATACACCATTGATAATTGCTTGAATTATCAGGAATAAGCGGATTTAAGGGGATTGTATTTTATAGTATATATCATTTAACTGATGACCTGTCCAAAGTTTGACAATCATGGATGCCGAGAAAAAAAGCAAGAGAAACAGCGTTAGTATTTTCAATCAGCATCGGGCAATATTGCTTAATTTTCTTGTTCTCTATTTTGCTTTTTGGGGATGTTTTTTTCGCGATCGCCAACTGTTTTAATAAAGTTAAATGTTTCAGAACAATTAAAGGGGAATTCCAGGCTCACCGGCCAACTACATTATGCAGACATGTATGTTGTACGGCGCCCGACTATTGCGAGAACATGTATTGCATTTCTGTGCAGAATATATACTTGACGCACCACAAACTATCGTGTTTTTTCGGTACTTTCTGAGAAGAAAAGAAAATCTGTGAGCTAGTAATTATGGCATCAGGTCCTTCTCCGTATGATTTTGAGCCCACTTTCACATGTACATGTATGTACAGTACACATTGTGTATACATTATGCCGTACACAAAAGGGTTCACTTGCATTCCTTGCGCGTGCAGGGCCGCTATCGATCGGGCTTTGGGAACTGATGGTGCAGACACTACCGGTACGTCACAATATCTCGGATGTACCGATAAACCAGAACAAAATGGCGGCTCGCATGACGGTGAGCGCAGTGCGAGAAAATCTGTTTTATATGATTACCGAAACCGATAAAAATGAAATAAAAATCAAGTCACAATGGCAATTGACACTCTTTAACATTATGCAATGGGTGGAGTTTCCCTTTAAAGAATATTTTTGCGCAGTAATTTTGCTGGATGCCTAGAATCATTATTTTCAAATGAGTAATATATTTGTTAATAATTCGTTAGTAAAATCTTTGATATCTGCAAAAGGTGTATCCTACCTTTAAACATTTTAATATAATATTTTAGGAATTGTTTTCAAAAAAACTATAAACAAAATTCTGACAACATTCATTTTGCTGGGAGAGATGAAATGTTTAAGCCATCTTACAGCCTGGCTTGATTCTGCTGATAAAAGCATCTTCCCTATCAGCAAAAAACCGATGTAGTTCTAGTGATTTTAGAACCAATACAAATTCATCAGTTTCTTACTACGATTTAAACATTCAATGTTCACTGACGTGTATGTACCGGTACCCGGTACACTGAATGCTCAGTGTTGTTTAAGTACATTTAAAACCGGTGCACAGGGATAACGACCCTCTCCTTTGGCTTGGGCTAATACATGTTTCATTTGTGGCTTTTTAATGTTTTGGAATTTTAAACGTTATCTTCCAATGTTAGCAGTATGTAGTAATATTGGTAATGATAATTCAACAACATGAGCGTGGTAATCAAAAAGTTCTTCAAAAAATGTTTCTTGTTTCGTACACAAAAGCTAAAAACCGTGGCCTTTGATTGGCTGAATTTTAACGCAATGAACTTGAAGGCATAAAATTGTTCTTGCTCTGTGTACGAAGAAAACACTTGCATATTAGTTTGTTTAGTGTTGCTTGTTGTCATATTAAAAGAAACTACCAACTGCTGTGACCAAATTGAGAAGAAAAAAAATACGAACAAAAGCAGTGGAGCTGCATCTTCAATCTTAGCGGCAGTCTGAACAACACAAGAAAAACAACAAGAACAACAACAAGAAAAAACCAAGCGATATTGCATTAGTTTCAGCGACGTATACATGTACATGTATTGTTGCATCAATGGTTATAAATATCCATACTAATAAAGTGAAGGCTGCAAGATAATTACTTTAAGTTATCAAGCCTTCAATACCATGTTCACACAGCGTTTTAGCTAAAACAGTAAAAGTTAAAATGGTCGCTCAACACAGGTGGTTGGTCGTAAAATTAAAACACCGAGCGTTCAGACACCGTTTTAAGTATAGCAAGTTTTAACTTCTAAGCGTTTTATCTCTGTTCTTGGGTCACGTAGAACTTCCGCTCGTTTACATATTTCGCTCGCTACAATTCGTGTGCACATCAAAACATTCTGTGTGCAGGCGCAGGCATACTTGCTTCCTAACACAGTGCATAATGCATGCATTCATCGCTTGGTTGCGCGCACAATAGCGAACCCCAATGCACGATTTTCAACATGGCGCTGTCTCGAGAAATTCTTCATAAAATAATTATCGCGATTCAGCAAATGATTGTTTCTAATGAAGAAGCAAACCGGCAGTCGATAGCCTCAAGGATAGTAGCTTTCTTGAGCATGATAAGAAGGCAAGTGGAGCGAAGAAACGATGTCTGTTCGGCCCACACCGTACTGCTAGTGAGGGCCTTCACTTTTCTTTCGATTCTTTCGCTAAGCCTTTCTCTGCGGTCGATGTCGTCGGTGCATTGGCCATGATGATGAACATAATTGGAAATACAGCTAACATTAATGATCGACGAAAATACACGGATAAACTAGTAGATATAACAAAACCCAAATTACAATGTAGTCTAAAACCATGGAGGTAAAACGTTGCAATGGCGGCTTATACTGGCGTGGGTGTGCAGCGTGCAGCTACCCATTCGCTGGTAGCGCGCACATGTACATGTATGCATCACTGTACTGGACCGGAGCACGTAAACAATTACCGCATTTGTTTACATCAAGAGCGCGCCACAAGCCAGCTTAGGCAACACCGGGTCAATTGTGGCGGCTAAAACAGGAAGTGTTTTAGCTACATTTGTAAAACCGTTCACACACCGTGTTAAAAAAATAAAACGGTCAGAGTTTTAGCTAGACCCTCCCTCCAAGGTGTTTTAAATCACCGTTTTAGCGGCTAGATAAAGCCGATTCTGTTTTAGCTAAAACTTTTAACCAAATCGAGTTCAACTAGTGTTTTAAGTGAATTTAAAACGTTGTGTGAACGCACCCATTAAAGGCGTACCGGTAACATTACGAATTTCAAACACAATAAAAAAAAACATTTCCCCGCCTCCCAAATAAATAAAAGATTCAAACAAATTAATTAAACCCTAATTAAATTGAGATTTGTTTTGCAACTTTATAGCATGGATTGAACATGCTAATAAAGGTATATGTACTAGTACTTAATAACCACTCCTCCAAACAATATTAACAAGAAAACTCTCACAACACTGATGTATAGCTCGAGCGATTCTGATATATTTGTGAGGGGTATATTGTTACCTTTCTTGCTTAACAGCAAATATAATTGCAAATAAACTACCTGACAAAATTTCTCTATTGACCCAATCCTCTAAAATTATTCGCGCAGTTTAGATAATTTTGGAGGATTTTGGATGAATGGCAAAAAGTGTCAGTTGAGTCGAGGTCGTAGGCTGTGCACAGCATTCTTTAATTTTTAGTCAAGCCTACCGGGGTAATAGAACCCTGCATAAGGCTCAATATCATCCACACTGCTTCTGAATGTCATTGGTACTGACTCGAGACATTTCAGTTATAGGTGGAGGATTTTGGAGGATTAAGGCAGAAGTCACCCCTTCACACGACAAATTCAAGCAATTCGAGGATGAATCCAATTTTGACATGATGAAAATTGGAGGATTTTGCAGGATTGAGGATGGTTCCAAGCCAAAAGGGCCTAGGGGGTTAGGGTTAAGGTTAATCCATAAATTCAGATATTGTACATGTCAGCCACTTTAACCCTAACTCCCTCACCATTGTTATTAAACAATACAATTCCTTCAAAATCCTCCAACTTCCTTTGTTGTGTAAGGAGTTAGGGTTAATGATCTGCTGCTGAAAAATTGATAATGTGAGGCATTCTGGCAAAATGAGACGGAACTGGGTCGAGGTCAAAATGAAGGTTTGCTGGTATTGACAACAAATTAAAAATTCTAACAATAATGTTTTTTACACCTTAATGGGACATTCTGATTACAAATAATGTGGCTGTTTAAAGTTTATCGTTACGTCAAAAAGTACTACACTGTAAGTACATGTACTAAGACATTAAAGTTTCTTGGTTTGTAGTCAGACAAATGAAATGCTAATTGATTTTCTGTCCCTAATATAAAAACTCTTATTCCAAATTTGTTTTTACTATTTCTTTTACATACCGGTATGTGCAGTATATCAACAATTTCAAATAAATTTGAAAAACTACACAATTTTCTGACATTTGCTCTTTTTTTCTTTTTTTCCTTTAGGCCGAAAATCATGTCCAAATACTGGTCGCACCATATGGGCGCAATGTAAATGGCGCCCTCACACTTTGAATTAAAAAGATTTTCAACGCCGATGGTCTCCGAGAATAAAATAAAAACGGTAATTCAAGTTAAAGAAAGAAACGACCTTACAGCCTTTGCCCAGTTCCGTTTCAGTTTGCCAGAAGCAACCCCTCTAGTGGCAGACTCACCCATGATAGAGACATCGTACTCCACGCGGAACGTAGCATCCATGCTGCTCTGTTTGATAGCGTTGAGCGCCTCCATGTGACTCAAGCTGGATAGGTGGATACCGTCGACAGACAAGATACGGTCACCAACTTTTAAAGTACCATCCCTTAAACGAGACCAAGGAGCAACAGATTTACCAATAATTATTTACTATTCAGAAATATTTGAGACAGTTTACCCATTCCTATTGGTTGAGAGCCTGTCGCGTGGCCGGTTTTAAACGGAGGATAAAACAGTGGGGCCAGTTTGAACACCAGTGACGACGTGACATCTGGTCGCTTATTGGTTGAAACCTCACAAACAAGCAAGGCATGCACAATATCACAAACGAGTCCATAATTCACGTTGTACCGGCAGCTTGCGTTCTGCGTAACATCGCGCAGTATGCGGGACGCATGCGCCAATGTCCATATTAGGAGTTAGTTTACCTCCCAGACGGTTCCGGCCCACAAATGCCTAAGGAAAAGAGATTAGACTGGTTTACCTGTCTGCCGGTGCGCCAGGCCTGATGTGAGTGATGGTGAGTGGGCGTGTCTTGGCGGGGTTGGCATTGACTCCGCCCCTGATGACAAACCCAAAGCTGCCTTCCTCTTTAGCCAGTCGGATCTCCATGTTCTTGGACGTTACCGTGATGCCATTGTCTTGCACTATAGGAACAAAAATGATCATGCAAATATGTGACCTGCTTCGATCCACAAAACCAGACATAAGTGGGTTTTTTTTTTTAAGTGTTGTTATTTCCATTTAGTACATATCTTCAGCTTTCATTTGGTACCAAAACCGCCTTTATATCATACATACTTCAAATTTTATAAGGATTTTAAGACGATGTATTTGGGAGATAAATTACCACTTTTAAGACACAGTTTGCCTCAAACCAGGTCTAAATGGTCTCAAATCCGTAAATCGGCTAAACAGATTTACAGCTATCAAAGCCGACCGACCGAGTGACTGACCTGCTGGCGGTATCTCGTACTCAATCTCCAGCGAGACGCGATCCCCGGCATTTTTGAGCAGATTGATGACGTCCTCGTGTCGCAGCTTGGTGGTCTTGATGCCGTTGACGGCCGTGATCAGGTCGCTGATCTCCAAGAGGTCGCTGCGCTGGGCCACGCCCCCTGCTCTCATGTTGGTGGCCCGCGGCCGGCCATCTTTGTCTATTCCACCTTAAAAAGACAAATTAGAAAAAGAATTTGTAGAATAAGCTTCAGTGGTTTAACCAGTTTGCGCCGGGATTATTTTTACATTGACCAGACCCAGGCACAGGATTTTGTTCACAAACCTCGTTCCGAGACAGGTTCAGGCCGGCATCTGTGGGTAGCACACCCTGATAGTTCCGGCTTTACTCGCTGAAAGCCGGTCGCTTATAGTGCACTGGGACCCCCAATAGCCAGTGTTTGTTGCACTTTAATTGCAAGTCGTGAGTTTTTGAAGTTTTTATTAATCAACGTGACATAAAAAGTAAAATACTGACCAAAAACAAATTCAAAGTTTCTAATTTTGTAGTCATGAAAATGGAAGAGGGCATTTTAAAAAGCACTTTTACTCCACCATCTTTATCCCTTACTCCCTGGTGTAATTTACTAGGAACCATACCCATCCTTGCAAATCTTAACACCATATGGCAAACTGTACACACAGACTGTTGACTCTGATTCTGTAGGTACCGGTATGCCTAACCCAGTGTAAAAGACTGTCAGTTCAGAGGTACATGTACAGTACCCATCCTAACAGATTCCAACTAAACCTGGTGTTGGAGTTTGAATAGATGGAGATTGTTAGGGTTACAATATTTCTTTAAAACATGCATGGCATAGACACATCAAAGATTACAAATATAAGTAAATCTGTAAATCTAAGCCTCCTTTGTTTTTTTCATAATGTCTCCACTTTGCCCTGTGCCCACTGTACATGTACATTGAAGTACCATCTCAAGTTTGTTTTGGTTTTTGGTTGTTTTTTAATAGGGGGGGGGGGACACTATTGACTATGAAATTAAATCCTACCTGACACCGTCAGTCCAAACCCAACTCCTGGTCTTTTTTCAAGCTCAACAATCGTGTAGGCACGCTTCTCCTCTGCATAGAAACAAAAGTCAGACACATAAACATCAGCCACATTTGCAATGCAAATAAATTCTAAATATTAATTTATTCGCCTTTGTGCAGACTTTACACAGTAGTCTGGACAAGATCTACAAATATCATCAGTTTGAAAACAAAACTTGAGCCCGATTTCATGGCACTGACGAGAAGAACAAATCATAAGCTGAAAAAAGCCACGAGACATTAAGCGGTTGAATGTCTGTTTTAACCCTAACTCCCTACAACCTTTTTCTTACAAAAACCTGAATCCTGCACAATCCTCCAATTCTAAAGTGATAAAACTCCATGTAACCTGAATCCTGCAAATTCCTCCAATTTTTGTTTTTGGTGACCACTGCGTAAATCCTGCAAACTCCTGCAGTGGTTTACTATTGAGCTATGGTAGGGATATATATGTATCATATTTATTTGTCAACTTTGCAGTCAAGAAAACTCAAAAGTTTGGCCTTGCTCTGACCGGCGAGCCTGGAGCAAAATTGCGTACCTGAGATTCCTTGCAGTGACCGACCATTCTGGCTACCGTCAGCCGCTGAGCTACTTTTACTGGCCTTGTCTTCGTCATCTAAAACAAAACAGGACACAAACAAAATCCTTGAGATGCATATTGGATTTTATATATATTCCCCCCCCCCCCCCCCCCCCCCACACACACACTTTATCAGGTAGTGTACATGGAAGATCTTCTCATGCATATCTGTGGAACAAAAGCACAGACTTTAAAGATGGCCAACCTTAAAAATGACCCATTCAACTTTGTTTCACGTCGTAAGATTATAGTAAGAAATTTACATACCGGTATTCAGTACGCACGAAACCTTACAAAATGGCGCAAGTCCCCTTGTGCCACAATTTATTGCGTAAGCTGTGTCACTTGTTTTTGCTGCACAACATTTTGCCTACGACAGTTTCCCGACAGTTTGCTTTATGGCGTAAATTATGGCGTAGCTTGCGCAGTCAATGTAGGTGGTGTTAGATGTGGCATAGCGACTGAAAATGACCTACTGTACTTTACCAGCAAATCGTACGTGGAGCACGTCATTGCTCAACTTATTAAGCTCGAGGAAAGACACTCAGTTTTATGATTGAAGTAAACAAATTACTATTTTACCAGTGACAGAAATGTTAATGTTGCCCAACAATTTCGTGGAAAGTCGGACAAAACTATTTTCAACACGGCAAACGAAGATGATACAATGACGATTTCATAAAAGAACATATAATATACGCAAACAGTTGTCGTAAACGTTGTTTAAAACGTTGAGCAGCTACATGTACATGTACCATTACATGTACGCCAAGTTTTGTGAAATGGTTCTAAGAAAATGGCGCAGCTACGCACATTTTTTGTTTGTACATGTACCGGGTAGCTGCACCAAGTTACAAAGCTCCTTTTTGAGTTTGTGACGTTTTGGAAATAACTGTTAGGAACTGATCATTTGGGACGGTACATACATTTTGCCCTTCGTTTGGACACCGAGGGTTGCGTAGGCTGGCTAGGGTAAATGGGCCCAGGGGGGTACATGTACCAAGATGATGAGGTTCTGAATTACTGCTGGGCGATAAACACAAGTACTCGAGAGTAGGTTTTGCTACTCATTGTATCACTCGCAATTTGTTATCTACTCGAGTACTTGTCAAGACATCTAGTAGAGCAGGTACGAGTTCGCTAGTAACAATTCGTCACCGACACCACGAACTGACACCCAGTGGTCGCCGTTACAGAAATACAATTCGGAGAAAAACGCTTTTAAAGGTTTGACACGAGTTTACTCAGTCAACAAATCCGTCTACTTGAGGGGTTTTGGTATCATTAAACGTAACAATTCGTTAACAGCTGAAACACAATTTTTATATTGTGAAAATATGGTTAGTTAATTAATAATTAAATGATTAAGACGGGTGCCAGTTCGTGAAAACGAAAACTGTCGCGTTTTCGGAGAGTGCGCGCATACATTGCAGTGAGTGAGTGCCAGTTCGTGAAAACGAAAATTGACGCGTTTTCGGGCAGTGCGCGCACACTGTGCTGGGTGTCAGTTCGTGAAAACGAAAACTATCGCGTTTTCGGGGAGTGCGCGCACACAGTGCTCGGGTGCCGCCGTGCTGACAGCATCGAGTTCTATCGTAGACAAACGTGATACGTATACACGGCGTAATAGTGTTCTTTCGTTTTAAACGATTTCATACGACACGATAGATAGTGTACGTCTCCTATCCAATCAAAAGCCGTGCCAAACAATACGGCCCTCTCAGCGGGGCCCCGTCAAATCTTTGGCCAGATGACGACCGGTTACATTAGGCTTTTGTTATTAATTTTTTTATAAGGCAAATATAATGTTACATATTCAGCATGAATTAATTTATTTAACTTAAAGGGATCGTATACGTTTGGTAATTACAGCACAAATTAATAGCAATAAAAACTTACTTGGTATGAAGTACAGCAGTTTTGGATAGTACAATGCATTTTTAGAAACTTTTCACTTCGAAGCACTGCGGTTATGGAAAAAGATATCATTTTTGAATCTGAGAAGCGTTACTGCAGTGACTTTTCTAAGATGGTGTATTCAAATGCAGATTATTCTTCCTGGGTGGACATAACAGCTCCAGATTTTCGGCAATATCTCAAAATCGCTACCACCTTTTGAAATGAAATTTGCACAGGTTAGTTGTATTATCTATAACTATACAGGATTGAAACAAACAATGGGTTCCAATTACCAAACGTATACAGGCCCGTACGCAGGGGGGGGGGGGGGGGGTGCGACGGGTGCGTATGCACCCCCCCAAAAAAAAGATTACCAAAAGGTCCACATTTTCCGGGGTAAATAATGGTATTTTGATGTAGAAATAACGGTACTGGCACACGAAAAATGTTGGTCCCATTGTTGGCCCCATCAAGTACAAATTCGCACCCCCCCCCCCCCCCCCCCCCCCCCCTCCCTAATAAAGAAATCCTGCGTACGGGCCTGGTATACGATCTCTTTAAGGTACCGGTAGCAATGTAGGCCTACAGTGGACTAAGATGCTCATCTAACGGTGGGATTTCTCATCTTTGTTCACTATGCCTTGTATGGCGCCCGTTGGAGTCGGCGGGAAATTGCCTGGACAAACGCGTCGCTGCAGGGATAGACCATGCCTAAACATGTCCATTTATATTGGTTTGATGAAAGCCGCGGTGGGGTGAGATGGGGTGGGATGGGGTGGGGTGAGGCGGGGTGGGGTGAGGCGGGATGGGGGGGGGGGGGGGGGGGGGGGGGGCGAGGGGGGTCTATTAATATTCATTACCTGATGACTGTAACATCTATATTTGATGAAATTGCTAATCACTGCGACCAAAAATACTAAACAATTTTAGGAGCTCGCTAACAAGTAACATAGGGCAAGATATCTCAGTTGGTAGAGGGCAGGCTAGTATTCCGGAAGTCGCAGGTTCGAGTCCCGCCTTGCAAAATTCTTTCATGCAAATTTACCTACGGTCAGGTTTCCCTTGTGGATGTTTTGTGTATTAAAGACAAAATGTCATATCCTCTCTGAGTAGGCCTTGTTGTTAAACATTCTATTTAACACTTTGACAAATTTAAAATATATTTACTTCCATTCTATTCCCCCCCCCCCCCCCCCCCCCCCCCCCCCCGAAAACACAATACACTTACAGTAATTGCGGTCTTTGTACTATTCGTATGCAGGCACAATTGTAAGATTTATTGTAAACATTTGACGTGGCGATCATTACCGAAATCCCTAAATAAAATATTACCTGTATTTGTTCCTAGTTCAATCAAGCTAAAAGCCACCAATGAAACGAACTGTGCCTTTTGTCTCTTTGACAAGCTGAACAATTTCCGCGTCGTTTGTGTTCCAAGTTGTAAATATTGTAGTATCAATCCGTCACCCAAATGACGATTAAGCTCTCGGTATAGAAGCAGGGAGCTTTGTTAAAAAATTATTAAAAGTACATTAGGGTTCGCTCATAATATTTTAGGTAGTCCTAATACATCAAAATGAGCGAGGCGAGGAATATTAATCCTTTGCACCCACCGTCGAGCTTGGAAGCAAGTTGAACGGTTATTTGTTATTCACTAGTAGTAGCACCCAAAATTATCAATTAACTATAGATGTTGCAGTCATCCAAATTTCTACCCATCCCACCCCACCGCGGCTTTTATCAAAACAATTATGAATGAAAATGTCTGCGCATGGTCTATCCTCGTTGCAACGCGTTTGTCCAGGCTATACTTAAATTCCCCGCTGACTCCAACGGATATATTACAAGCGCGATATTACAAGGCATAGAAATTGAACAAAGATGGGAAATTGTACGACTAGATGAACATCTTTAGTCTCCTGTAGGCGCACATTGCTGTTATAACAAACCGCAGAAAAAGCTTCCTTAATTTAAATATAATAATTCATGCTGAATACGTAACATTATCTTTGCTTACTAATAGCAAAAGCCTAATGTGACGACCGGTCGTCATCTGGCCAACGATTGGACGGGGCACCGGTGGGAGGGCTGTATTGTTTTGCACGGCTTTTGATTGGATAGGAGACGTACACCGTCTACCATGTCGTATGAAACCGTCTAAAACGAAAGAACACTATTATTACAACATTGCCCTGGGTACGTTGTATAGACAGTGCCAGTTCGTGAAATCTTTTTCACAGCGCGCCCCCGCAATTTCGTTTTCACGAACTGACACTGAGTGCAGTGTCACTTCGTGGAACCGAAAAACGACAGAATGGACTAATTTCTGCAAAACTCCCCAATAAAAATTAGAAAATTAACCTGATTTAGGAAAAAACAACTTCGCCATGTTTTAAACCATTGCTATGACGTCACGCTATTGTTAAAAGTGTGGATTCGTATCTAAGAATCAACGCTTTGGACAATAACAGTGGATTCGTATCTACGAATCGGATTCGTATCTACGAATCTTTAGTAAAGTGTGGATTCGGAACGGTTTTTATCTTGCCTACATTTGTAACAATTACGAATCCACGGTTATTCAATTCCTCAACCCTAATCCAACCCTGATTACGTAAGAGCCTCGGGAACCTCCCTTTAGGCCAAATAATAAAAACAACATGTTTGTCTTTTTTTTAGAAGAAAGGAGGAGGCCTTTTTTTCTTTTTTTTTAATAGCCGCTCGACACATTTTAATATGGGTCATGTAGTGAACCTGTCACCCCCTATCTTTCTATTTGAAATTAAAACATGTCTCACCCACGAATACAAATTATCAAAATTCATGTGGGTCGATCACGTATGCACCATACACGTCACACCCTAGCCTTCCCATTAGAAACAAATGTATTTTCACAGCATGTACACAGTGATGCATTTCCAAATTACGATCTTAAAATTGTATTATCTTTTTTAATTGGCTTTTTCACAATTTTGCGAAAAAGCCTTTGTTTTTGTTCTGATTTTTGTTTTACTTCTTTTTTCTTTTTCTTTTTGGGACCAAAATGCAATAGACTTTGTACACGTTCTTTCGTACAAGCACTTTTCATAACAAGTCGTATCCAAACAAAACTTTACCCAAGTGAAGAATCTATAGTGAGCTCGTGTCTAGCAGACAGACATCATGGTGACGTCATCAGGGGGTAACGTGACGTCATATTAAATTTATTTAATCTTTGAAAATCAATAACAAATCACGCGCAAAAGACCGGGACTTTAGGTTTGTGGCAATTGATAGGATAATCCAGGATCTTCATTTTATCTCGTGTGTGAGAAATCACGTGACCCTTCCTTTCGGTCCAAACCGAAAGTGCCTTATAATTTGAAAGTGAAAAATGATATGAACTTACTTTAAACGATGTTAGTGTTTGGCTAGATGTACTTTTCAAAAAAATTACCGGCGACGTCATAACATGTTATAGCACCCTCTGGCGGCAGGTTCAAAATTAATATTCAGTTGATGTGTGTGGCGAAGTTTGCTGAAATCACCTTATAATTGATGTATATAATAGCTTCATGTTAGAAACAATTTGACCGGGAGAAAAAAAATATGACGTCACCAGAACGGAAGTTAGAATAAAAAGACTTGAAGCCATCATTCAATAATGTGATTTATTACGTTGTAAGACCTTGAAGCCATATCTCAGCAACGGATCATGCTAAAATAAAAATAATTGTGTATTGGGTTGGTTAGGTAGTTCACCAAAAGTTTACAAATGTGTGACGTTATCGTTTTAATCACTTTAAATTACCTTTAATCTGTTTAAATAACCTAAATTCGTTTTGATTACTTTTAATGTGTTTAAAATTCCTTTTGAATGGTTTTTACGGGGGGGGAAATGCGAAAAGGCCCTATATGTTCTGTTCCTCGAACAGACGTAGTTCTAGTTATTATTATTATTATTATTTTTTAAGATAATAAAATTTATTATTTTTGTGAAAAAAAAGAAAAGCAGGCGGCCTCTAAAAAAAGAAGCGGGCGGTGACGCTAAACTTTATTTTTTTTTAGTTGGCCTTATGTAAATTACGTTTATGGCCACGATACATGCATGCCTTTTCATCTCCACTCAACTGGGTAGTTAATGACAATACTTCTTTTGACGCAATGGTTTAAGTCAGAGAATACACTCGCAAGTGTGGATTCGTATTTAAGAATCCACTCGGCGCTTTGCGCCTCGTGAATTCGTAATTACGAATCCACACTTTCTCGTGTATTCTCCTAGTCCTATACATACTTCATGGCACAAAATGATATATTCAGCAATAATTTCGTTTTCGAATTTTTCAATTTTTTGTACACATGTGATGCAGAGGGTGCCAGTGTCGGTGACGAATTGTGACTGGCTCTACAAAAAGGTGTATTATGTCGCAAAATAAATAAATTGAGTTATGTACAGTTTTGTGTACATGGTTAAAAAGCCCACATCGTAAGCTTTCATTTGGTAGAGCTCCATAGCCCCTCTCATTCTGGAGATATGACGTGTTTACAAATCGATTACTTCCTTGGAGTTTAAATTACACAACTGAGAAATCGGGCTTCGAAATAGCCGGCTCTGTTGTACTACAACAGAATGATGCAGACAAAATGATATTTTTTCCCACTTTATTCATCAAAATCAACATTTGTTTCAATGAAACCTGAAACTGTAGCTATTGAAGATGTCATTAATGACAACAAATACAAATCACATTTTGATGAAATGTTTACCCTCTCAACGTTGAGCGGGCCATTACATGATAGTGCACAGCGCGACTTAATACACCTTTTTGTAGAGTTAGTCACAATTTACAGTGTTGACTTTGAAAAGGTAACTACTTTTTCTGCACTAAAGTTGCCTTTTGTCTGAATGTTATCAATGAAGCTAAATGTAGCAATCAAGGAATCATTTGATCTCTCCAGGATTTCACTCCCAATAAATACATTTCAGGTAAATGACTAAAAGCGTTGCACAGAAAGGTAAGGTCATCTCTCTGCTGAATAATAATTTGTCACTATCTGTTGTACATGTACTAAAGGCCCTGTCACACTTTTGCGTATCCTAATTCCTTATGAGTTGCGCATTGACATTTTTTTCATACGCACAATATGCACCTCATATGCATCTCAATCGTTTTGTGTAAGTTTTATGTACGTACCGTACATGTAGGCATGTGCACAGTACAGCCCAGTACGCCGGATAGTTTTGGGCAAGCACAAAACTACGCAGCGTACGCTGTTACGCAGGTCATAAGTTATAAATACGCAGCGCATCGGTCCCGCATCGGTCGAGCGCGGTACAAATACGCAATGTGTTCGTGGGGGATAAGCGGTTCATACGCGGTAATACGCTGATGTTCACGCTATGGAATCTGCACTGGTACTGACAACAGCGGAAAGCCGCCGCCTTTTTATAACGCGTGGCGAGCGGCGGACATGCGACGGAAATACGCTCGGCATTCGTCGGAAGTGCGCCAGGCATGCGGTCGGGATAAGTAGCTATTCGCAGCAGTAAAATAGTGTTGCGCACTGCATACGCAACTCATACGCACCTCATACGCCATGGATGCGCTGAATTCGTTACTTATACGCTAGGTGTGCGTCGCATATATAAGTCAAAGTAATCGAAACATTTTTAAATTTTGAGCGTACGGCTGCGTATTTAATTTTTTTAATAAGGAACTCATACGTATACACGCAAAGGTGCGACAGGGCCTTAACATGCATCAGTCTTTCAGTTATGAGAAATTCATTAACTACTCTTGAGTGCTCGACTACTCGCAAATAAATCAGTGCTCGAATACTCGAGTAGCAAAATCCACTCGAGTAGCAAAATCCATTACTCCTACCAGCACTTTTTCCAGATCCTAACCTTTAAATCTTATCCAGTGTATATTTTGAACACGTGTGCTGTGGCAGGCATCCAACAGGAAAGGCAAGTGAGCTGGTTAAACCAGATTTGCTGTGAGTCATCAATCATGGCTCAAACTAAAGCCATGAGGAGGCACATCCCAAAAAATCACAGTTAAGAAATATGAAATCCTTGAATTTGTTTCTAGGTGCCGATATACAGCTCTTAATTAGAGCAGCAATGATGATTTGTTTTTATGACTCGTTTAATTAGCAGACAATGAAAGGCGGTAATTTTTTACCTTAAACCTGCTAAATCCAACAGGATCCAACTATTTTACATTTCCGTTTGGCCCTGTTGGATTTGGCAGGCAAGTCATTTTACGTTTTCCAGAAAGCATTCAGAATCGTATTTTGTTGTGTTTACTGGTATGTACAATGTACATGTATGTAAATAATGCCACGTTGCACTTACCGTAGTTAGATCCGGCAGCAAACAGAAAAATAAGACACAGTTGGATCTCGTTGGATTTAGCAGGCAAGTCATTTGATATTTTAAGTACCCAACAACTTGGTGAGTTGGACTTTGTATGATGATGATTGAGCAGTAAAGTCATATGAGTCACAGTTGGACTCTGTTGGATTTAGCAGGCAAGTCCTGGAAAACCATTAGGAGGTCAGGGTGAGAGAGCAAGTTGCAGATAAACTTGCAAAAGTTTAATCGCACTGTCAAAAATGTTGGTAAAAGGCGGCGCTATATTTTGTATTCGTCTGTTGGCAAGACTGTGGTTGCTGTGGAGTATTGCTTGTACAAACGTTGAGAGTCCTATAATAAATCATGACAAATAACAAAATTGCTCAATTTTCAACATCTCAAAAATGAGATGAGCTGAACCAAACCACCCAGCCATACTAAAATGTATGTCTTCCCAACCAAAAGACATTGTGGCAATAATGTTGGTGTCAAATTTAATGCTGAACATCAGGGTTCTAGCCATGGTGGGCGGCGCCGGGCGGTACCGCCCGGCACTGCAAATTTCCGCCCGGCACTTGGGTTCAAATTGGCTGCGCCGCCCAGCACAATTTTTTTAATTTTTTTTTAAATCAAATTATGGGCACAAAAGAAATAGAGGAGATACAAAGTCACGTTAATCATGTTCATGTAGTAATTTATTTTATTAACTTAGCTAGACTTTCACAGAAACATGCAAAAATGAACTGGACCCCCGGCCGTGAGGCGCGAGAGCTCCGCTCGCTGCGCTGGCAACGCTTCGCAATCTGATAATTTACCCGGCACTAAAAAGGTCCTAGCTAGAACCCTGCTGAACATGTAATAATTTCACCTAGATACCAAACACTCAATTTCACCAAAATATGACTCGTTTCTGTTTTTTCGTTATTTTTAATAACGCAAGTTTATCCTTACAGCCAGATTATATCGAGCAAGATACCATATGAGATTTGAAGGTTTGCATGGCGAAAAGGCAATAAGATAAGTAGTTTGAGGTATGGTAATACTCTTTAGTGAGAAAAATACTTTGTAGTGATGCTAGCAGAGAAACTTCCACGCTGTGCAATCGACACTCGTGCATGACACACGCGTCCCTGCTGAACAACATCAAATTTAGCCCATTTCCCCCAAAGCTTTTCTTACATTTTTCTCTTACATGTCCATACACACTCAAGTCTGTGAAAACTCACCAGAACTACTCGATGTCCTCGCCCGAGAAAAACAAAGACTCATTCCGTACTTCCAGGGAAACAAAAATCCCAGTAATGGACCCAGCTACAATCCACGTCTCCAGAAAAAGACTTCAATGTAAAAATCTGCACTATCTTCCTGAAAATGGCAAGTCTTTCTGAACCTCCGAACCAAGTCAGTCAACAAGGAATGCAATCAGGCTGTTCTAAAGTACATGTAGAACACCTATGTACATGTAGGGAAGTCAGACTCCCAGTCCATACAATTTTAAGTGGGGCCATGCTTATGTCACTTACAGGAAAGGGTGATTATGTCAAACACTTCAGGCATCCTATTAGAGGGGAGGGGGTAGATGCTATACATTGTACATGTACATACAATCTTGGTGTTTCCAAACCAGTAGGACAACCATAAAATGTCTTTCTAATCACAAATACTGTTTCTATACAAATTTGATGCAGTTCTAAAGTGATAAAAAGATAGCGTTTTACTGTAAAAGTGGTTTCCTCTTGTCGGGAACAATATGTATTACCCCTACGTTAAATTGGAACTGGCTATAAAAGGGAACTTTCCACTAAAGCTGTAAGGTGTTGACAATGATAATCCATGAGGACCAAGACATGACAGGGGAATGAACTTCCCTTTCCCTCTCCCAATTAATTAAGGCAAGGAAAAGCACTGGTATACATCTAGTCTTTTTTTATTTCATACCACTATGATAAAATATTCAAGGCTTTACTATTAGTGTTATGTACGTCTTCTACAAACAAATGTAACAAAAGGTAAATAAGCAAATATCAAATTTACACCTCTCTGAATGCAAAAATGAATTATAGGGTCATTCCGTGTCAAATCAACACAGAATAACCACCGGACCCTCAGATTGAAATGATATTTGGTATGATTAGTACAAATGTACATGTAGAAATGAGAAACCCCCTAAACCAAATAATTTTTTGTAATTTGGCTAGTTAGTTTTTGAGATACGGGTCAGTGAACTTTGTACCAATTATCATGAACTCCAAACTTTGAAGGTACATGTAGGATAAACCATTGGCAGATATCGAAAAACTTTACTACCGAATTATTATTAAGTAATATCTTACTAATTTGAAAGTGAATACTGATTGTAGGCATCCAGCTATGATTGCGCTACATGTAGATATCCTGTAATTGTTACGAAAAATGAAATTTTCAAGGAAAATATCCCGATCGCCGGATGGCGATTGCGAAAAAACAAGACCAACATAAGAACCACTGCCCGACGCCAATTAAAAACGAACGCCGTTTTTCTTGCTTTTCTCAGCATCCATGATTCTAAAACTGCACCTAACAGTACTAAACCTGCCAAAGTTTGATTGATTTGGTACAGATGGGGCTGTGATGACTGGCCATTAGTTGTGTGTTAAGCCGTGTTCGCCATACTTTTTTGGGGGAAGGTTTTACTGAGACGATGGTAAAATAAAAAATGGTCAATTAATGTTACCGCTGTTCGCACTTGGACTTTCGACATGGGAAAATTTTACCGAGACCGCGGGAGAAGTAGCCGAGCTGTCATTATAATGACTCGTGAGGGCGCTTTGTGTGCGCGTTTTTGTTTTGTCCGATCGCATCATTGACGCCATCGTCGGTTTTTAGCCGACGCATCCGTTGTCGTGCTTTTTTTCGTCGTAAGACACGTTGAAGTTTTTTATTATCATCTGAAAATGATGCACTGGTAGCACCAATCAAACTTCCGACTGTATCAATAATAATATCTGCCATAATATTGACCAAAGGAACCCAAACTCTACGTAATCTTTTTGCAGAACCACATGCGAATGTCATTACGATGCAATTTGCATGCATCAGCGTGCCCGCACGTAAACAATGCAAAGAACGCATGCGCGGTGTCTTGGGTAGCATGACCTCGCACTGGGGGGCCGGATGAACGTTTTCCTGGGCCGCTTTTACTGACACGCGCGGTTCGCACTTGACTTATCGTCTAGGGAAAAGTTACATGGAAAGTTTTCCCGGGCAGCAGTTGGCCGGTAGAAGTACATGTAGCCACTGGACTCGGGAGAAGTAACTGAGAGGAAAACGTCCTAGGCTGTCCGCACTGGACTTAAAATGGGAAAAGTACCCATCGTCTTGGTATGTTTTATCATAATAAGTCCAGTGCGAACAGGGCTTTAGGCTATGTTTGAGTGGGGACCATTAAGCTACCGGTACCGGTATATTAAATTATTAGATCGCTAACTCATTTTTACGCGAAGACTACTTTGAATCCATCTTGTACGCAGACATTTTGAATTCGTGTGCATGTTGTAGAACATAAAACAAGATGGATTGAATTGTGACAGTGTATGCATCTTAATGCAATGCTCATGCAAAGAACAGACGCAAATAACTTACATGTACGCGCTTCATGCAAGTTAAAAAAAGTCATCTCATCTGCAAGCAGATACGGTAGGTAAAATCATCTGCAGAAGATACAATAGGTACGCGCACGTGAATGATTTGCGCTGTTTGCGCAGAAAGAAAAATAATAAAACGCTCATTTGCTGATTGTGCGTTTCAGTTTTAGGCGTATCTGCTTCAGTAACGCACTGTATAGAATACAAACGCAGAAGAAAATTGCCGTACAAAAGCCGTACAAAGTTTTGAGTTTTCCATAGGTTTGTGCACAAACGGATGCGCCCAGCAGGCATCACTTTGTACATCGAGCCAGCGCTCTAGTAATCTAATATATAGCTCTATGGTGGGGACACACAGGGTGTACATCACTCCCAGTAGTTGATCAGCAACTGCGCTGTGACCAGCCGCTGAGCTCGCCCATGAATAAATGCCTGAGCTCACCCACGAATAAATGCCTGTGCATTCCCCCAAACTCCAACATTTTCCCATGCCTATCTGTCTAGTGCCTTTCTGCCCTAAACCTCACAGACTTCAACAGGGTCTACCTGGGCCTTTTGTACAGTGAGTCAAACAAAGTCCAACAAAAAGTTGCTAATGTTTGGTACCAAACCTGCCAAACCTGGCAAAACTTGCAGTTTGAGTTTGATGGGCTTGGGGCAGTTAGGGTTAATAACAACATACAGAGCTGTAGGTAGTCAAACTACACAACAAAACTTTACTGCCCGAGGCATTTCTGTAAATCTATTTGCTATTAAAAAGTGTATCGTAAGTACTTCCAATTTTGATAATAAAATATATTCTTGTAAAATAAGGGGAAAAAAATCACACCAAAATTATTACATGCATGTTCCAGTAATATTGTCTCAAGTAATTTAAAACATTGGAAAGAATGTAGTATCCTGATGCTACTTCAGCAACGTACAAAGTCTATGGAGAGTCAAGATAATGTTCCAACAAAAGTATTTCCTCAAAGTTTCCCAGTCCCAAATTCATGTCTTTTCAACTTTTTACACTGATTGACCTTCACTGAGATGGCATATTCTGTACATAAAGAAATGGTGTTACATTGTAGGTTAAAACACTTTTTCCAAACTGTACAAAACTGTACTGTTGTTCACAGTACAATAAACTCAAATATTATGATCCACTGAAAATAAATAAAACACAAAGGAATTGTAACATCCAAGGTTCCCTGTGGTTTCCTGCTTTTAGTGCCCAATTGGGTTCATGAAGGAAGTGTGTGGGCCCATTGTTACTTTTGCACAGGAAGTGGTAGTCTACTCTAAAACAACACCTACCAGTTAATTACAAAAAGGAAAACAGATGCTTGATTCTGTATCTGACTACTAATACGAATCATAAGTCGCACTCTAATTTTGTTAGCAAAGATTTGCAACTTTTAGATTTGTAGACACATTACTGACATACGGTACAAAATGTGCAGTACAGGCACTCACCGATTGTGCATCGTATTTGGATCGTGTTGTGTTTGTGTTGTGAAATTTTATTAAACTTCTCAACGACTATGAACAAAATCATATTAAATTTGCAAGATTCAAGACTTTGTTCACCCCCTGTCGACCGTATCAGATCTCCCACGTTTTGCAATACTTGGCTTTTCTGCATAATTGGATGTTATTGTTAAGCAATGTTTACATAAGTTCAACTTATCACACAATTTACCAAATCATAGCTGAGAGCTCCACCTTAACCTACAATTTGTTTTTCATTTTATGAATAAATTCCTATGAAGTACAACAATCGAAGAAAGGCGAATATAATTCTCATCAAAATATGGAAATTCTGTAAACAAACACCACACGATAATGGGATGAGAAAGATACCAATAACGCAATCTGGAAGTACATGCAACTGATTTAAACACTCTACGGCTGTACAAATGTACATGCAGTCAGGATTTTTATACAGAGATCTGGAAAATGATACCATTATACATCTTGTGATCATTTTTAACCTACAGGTACATGTATGAGAAGCTTTGAAAAGCGGATATATCCAGTTCGCATCGAATGTCGTGTATTTTTGTACACCAAGTTTTTCCAGAATTCAAAACGAATGTCAGGTGACGTATAAACATGTCACGAGCATGGCCGGAAAAACAGTATCTATCAGCGAGGTCGGAAATATCAGGATGTGCAACCCACAGATGCCAGCCTGAACCCAACTCAGACCGAGGTTCATGAAAAACAATCCCATGTCTGGGCCAGGTCAATGTCAAAATAATTTCATTATTATTACCCATGCACTGGTTAATTAGCACCCTTACCTGTGTGTTCATACTCCCAATAGTACCGCTTCTCATTATCCGTTAACGATGCAGAGCGCACAGACCGTTTGAACTGACGTTTCTTGCCAATCTTCTTATCGAGTGAGTTACCCATCGGAAACACTTTAGAGGCATGTAAGTCTCCAGAACAAAATCCGGGCGCATCTCAGCTAAAACAACTGTACAACGACTGTGCATGCCACGGGGCACTTATTTCATGTGCAGATTATACAGTACATAGCAGTGATATCATGAAGACATTCCCAACATTCACAATTAACGTGAAAATTCAATAACCGAACCTATTTCGTTCAGTCAACAAAATATAATCACTGCAATAGTCACTGATTAAAGAGCTTCATTTCTCACACGAGTGAGCTGAAAATCTGGTGTATAAAACCAGAATTGTGGACAGAAAAGCAATTTTGCAAACTACATGTACCGGTAGGAGTTAATGAACTATCTTTAGCACAACTAGAGTAACATATGAATACAGAGTCCACTGGCCCACATGGTACAGGCATTTCTCAAGACTGGTAGGGTGCTTTGAGAGAAAAACTCCTTGCAAGCCAGACTACATGTACATGTACACTACAGTAGACACACACGGCTTCTTGAGGTTTGTCTGGTCAAGAGGTTATTGTACTACTGGAATGTGTCAATATTAAAATCTGCATACGAATAGGAAGCAATTCACTCAAGCACGCCCATGTAAAATAACATGTTGGAAAGGTTTTGTTTTCATTTTCTTTAAAGGAAGATCTAATAGAGTTTACTTTTTTTTGTTAACAGGCCATCAGCCTGGGGTGTTGGTCGGTATCAAATGAGGGGAATAATGCTCATGGTGATTTTGGGCAAGGTATGGGTATGCACCCCTGTAGTTGAAAAATACGTGATGGCATCGCAGAGGTGGCAGCTTTTTAGGTGTTACTAGGGCTGGCGATATTTTTTTGTTTGTAGTCGATTTTTTTTCCCGCGATATCGCCGATATGGCGATAAAATCGGCAACAAATTAAGGTATGAAAAAAGTGTCACCAAAGGTTCGGAGTAACTATAGAATGCAGGGCCACTCAACCCCTCCCGACTTTATTTACCCTAGGACATATAATGAACTGACCCTAACCCTAACCCTGTATACCCCAATACCCGGCCCCACAGAATACAGGGCCACTCCATTTTATGTGATAAGGTAAATAAAGTCGAGAGGGGTTGAGTGGCCCTGCATTCTATAGTTGTACAAAAAATTCTCTCTTTAACAGCACTGAAAACATAATAGTTTATATTGAAAGAGTATTTTCAATTGCTTAGGTGCTTTGTTTTAAATAAAATGTGTAAAAATATTACCGACAATTTTCCGTTGGTTTATTGCAGCAGCTAACGTGTATGAATGGGTCCAGGTGGGAATTTCGTTACAAAGCGTCTCCCCTAAAATGGCTACAAATATCGACATAATGTGAAAAAAATTATCGTTCATCCTCTGATTTTATTCCACTAACGTAATAATTAGGAATAGATCTTTCATTCCTGAAAGTTAAATAAAAATCCCTCGGTACATCCTCTAAATATTTGACCTCTTGTTTTAATTTTAAAAAAAAAATGGTTTCTGCCAATTCTCAAACGCGAACATTTACGCCATGCCTGTACTGTACGAGTCTGGCTTTGCGGACGTTGGATAAATCACTGAATTCGGGGAGCGATGCACGGAGCTCATCGAGTGCAAATTTGTACGTGTTTCAATGGTGCGCTTCGAGTACCGGTAGCGATCTATACGTATTTACTGTGTGAGATGTGCAGCTAGTGAGCGTGGAAGAATGAATGAGATACATTTCAACGTTGGTGGCGCACTTTTTTGATATGCACTAGATATGCCAACCGAGATACAAGTAGAGAATTAAAGATTTGAAGGGCATATTAAACATATAGGTCTCCTCTCGCTCGTCATCGTTGACTTCTGGTGTCCGCACGTTTGTAAAACTCGTTCGATATGAATAGGTACGGTGGTGTGGGATCATGTTTTATCTATGTGCAATTGCCGCAGTTTAAACGCATGAAGGAGTTTCGCATGGCGGTTCTTTTTGGGAGGAGGTGGGGGGGGGGGGGGGGAGAAAGGTGGTTCTGGTCTGGGTGGGCGTCAAAGAGAAAAAAAAGATGGGGAGCAATACCTATTGCAAGCACGACAATGACGACAAAATTCAGCGCAAAAATAAAGATGGCGATCCCACGACGCACCGTGAACACTGCAACCGAAAACTGCAAACAAAAAAACGTCCAAGCAAATCGCATTTTCTACCGCTAGAAACTGTTTAAGATTCCCCAAAATACATGTAGTGCCATTAGAATTGAGAGAATTTATTAGTTTTACCATGGTTTTAATACTAGGGCCTACTTTGAAATGTTAAATAATTTAAATATACAACTTTGTCTCTAATTTTATCAAAACTATAGGAGCCCACAACACAATCGTCACCGTGACAATTTGACTTGCCCCTTTTAAATTTTGTAGGTCTACTTTCACTTTTTGGAAAAGGAGAATGCAGGGCCCAGCAGGGCTCACTCACAACTCTCGACTTTATTTACCCCATGACATAATGGAGTGGCCCTGTATTCTATGGGTACGGTATTAGGGTACAGGGTTAGGGTTTAGGGTCAGTCCATTCTACGGTATAAATAAAGTCGAGAGTTGTGAGTGGGCCCTGCATACCCCTAGAACTCTGGGTCTCCCGACGCCCGTACTGGCTCCGCCCTACGGGCGTCGGGAGACCTAGAACTCTGGGTCTCCCGACGCCCGTAGGGCTCCGCCCTACGGGCGTCGGGAGACCTAGAGTTCTAGGGGTAGGCCCTGCATTCTTGCTCCCAAATGACATTAAATGAAAATACTGTTAACGCCCACGATTGAAGGTTTTTCCCGTGGACAGTATTTTAATTTAATGTATAATTTGTGTCGCGTCCTCTGACATTAGACCATGGAGGTATAGCCGCACAGCACAGTAAACTTTAGTTGAAACTTGGAGTGAATGATTTTATTTTTAGCCTACCGTCCTTTAAAGTCTTAGATCTCCGAAGGCATGAAGGCATCCATCCTGGCATCTTGAACACGCTGCTGGAAGCTACCTCAGGCCGAGATCTTATCTTGAATCTAAACTCTCAGTCTCAGGAATCTTGTGTTTGTAACTTGTCAACACTCGACTATCAATCACCGCGAAACGTGCGACCCACAGCTAGCTAGCTAGCTAACGCTACAGTAAAACTAGCAGGCACATGTCCGTCAATAGAGGGGGCTATATAATCGATAGCTTTGATAATAAAATACAAAATAAAGGACGGGTTATCGCACTTCGCCGACACCGTACCTAGCCTGTACTGTAATATTCAACATAATCGATTTTTTCCTTTCAATTTGTATATTTATACGGGAATATTAACCTATTTCTTTTAGACGTTTTTAACGCTCTGAAAATAATTGTTTATCCTTTTAAAAATTGTTGTGTGGGGTTGTATTTTTGCCGGGCCCAACGCAAATTTCAAGGTAGGATACACCATTTGCAGATATCAAAAAATTGTACTATCGAATTATTAAGAAATGTCTTACTTGTTCGAAAATAAAAAAATATTATTGGCATCCAGCAAAATGATTCCGATCGCCGGACGGCGATCGCGAATTTTATTTTTTACATAAGAACCTGCCCGGCGCCGGTTGAAAACGAACGCCGTTTTTCTTGCTTTTCTCAGCATCCATAATTGTAAAACTTTGGACAGGTAAGTTAAACTATAAAATACAACCCTTTAAATCCACCCAGGCTGTTTATTCAAGCAATTACCAATGGTGGATCATACTTAATCAAACTTATATTTGAATTGACAAAAGCAAATAATAATAATAATAATAATAATATAACAATTAAATAATATTAGTTTTATATAGCGCCCAATCCATACAAAAACATTGCTCCAATGCGCTTACAGAGAAAGGTTTAATCGAAAACAAAATAGCTTGCTTTTCTTTAAAACTGCATCATACGTCAGCCATTTTGATTTACGTTTTTGGAGCTTTCCGAGAGGAGATTTGACGACTCCGTGCCGAATACCAGACGGCTATTTACTAATTACTATTAATCAAACTTATCTTTGAATAATAATAATTATTATTATATAGCGCCCAATCCATCACAAAAAAAATGCTCCAAGACGCTTACAGATAACAGTTAAATTTAAAAAGAATAGGGTAAAAACAAACGGTATTTGAAAGATAATTTAGTTATCTCGAAGTTCATAATAAGCAAACATCATTAGCAGCTAATCCAAGTCCAATGCCTTTAGTTATTCTGATTCGCATTGAAAGACGGGCATAGAGCTTATAGTGAATTTGCATATTTGTGTTCAACGGCGTTTCTCCAAAGCGTTCACTAGGGTCCAGCAAGTCAACAACTGCCACACCTATATGTAGGTTACTGGTATGGATAGTGATTTGTTTTGTATGAAAATGTACCGGTATAGTATTCAATCCTGGACATTGTATCGGTTATATGGAAACAGTTCATGTACTGGTAATAGTACACTAATTAAGGCCGAGTTCGGGCGGTCTGTTCTTGACACGCGTAACTTGTTCTTGCAAAACCCTGACGGATAGGTGGTGTGTGTTCTTGTTCCGAGTACAATGTTCACGGGTCGCGTTCCCGCCGTTCGAGCGCGAGAACAGAGTTCGCGTGTCAAGAACAGACCGCCCGAACTCGGCCTAAATGACCACTAGGTGACCATTGGCCAACCCCAACTGACCATTAGGTGATTGCGAGTGAAGAAGTATTTTGAAATAAAATTAAATTACCCCTACTGACCATTATGTGACTATTGGCTAAATTCTGACCATTAGGTGACCATTGGCAACAATAATTGGATAAAGACTGCCAGAGAAGCATTTCATAATTTTAAAGAAAATGACCCCCACTGACCATTAGGTGATCATTGGCAAAATTGAATGGATCAAGACTTCGAAAGAAGTATTTAATAATACAAAAATGACCCCTATATACTGACCATTATGTGACCATTGACAAAATTCTGACCCTAACTGACCAATCGGTGACCATTGGCCAAAATAATTGGATTGAGACAGCGATTTGAACACGTACAAAAAATGGAGGATTTTTGAGGATTGAGGATAGTTTCTAGCTTAAAAGGGACTAGGGAGTTAGGGTTAAGAGTTATAAAATCAAACTTTTGAGAAAATATTTCGAAATTTGAATTATTCAAAGTCGAATGTCCTTTTGTAAGGTATTTTCGCTATGCTTTACGGGTTTTTATTTTATTTTATGACGTGGAGACCATTCAAAGAGCTTCCAAATAAAGTACAACTTGGCCTTCTAGGTGCTATACTTTTGGAGACATTAGACAAATAATAAATGTTTGTGAGTGCGATATTAAGAATAATTTCATGAGGTGACAGATAGATGTTCTAGTCCATGAGGCAAAACCGAGTGAAATGGAACATTCCAACTGTCACTGAATGAAATTATTCTTTCCATCGCACAAATGTGAAACATTCACTATTTGTTTTATACCACGTCATGAATAAATCCTCGCCATCTGATTGGTCAGAGTTCGAGCATGCAATGGAAGTTCTATTCACCATTGTCGGCTGACAATTATTTTTATATCGCTTGAACAAAGACAAGCTTTGCTCAACAAAACACATAACTAAACCCACATTCGAGATCAGGTTCCCCCGTGAAACAAAAAAACACTGAATCACAACCCCTCACCTAGTCTTGGTCAAGACCAAGCTAGCCCGTTCATTTGTTCCGCGGTGCGCCGTCCGTATTATCTGGGCTTATTGAGGGCGCCCTTAATTATCGCCAGATTCGTGAATTTCATCCACTATCAAGATAGTTATCGCCAGATTCGAGAATTTAATCCACTATCAAGATAGTGGATGAAATTTACGAATATGGCGATAATTAAGGGCGCCCTCAATAAGCCCAGATAATACGGACGGCGCGCCGCGGAACAAATGAACGGGCTAGCTTGATCTTGACCAAGACTACCCCTCCCCCCCCCCCCCTCACCCCTAAACAAAATTATATAAAGAAATTGATGACTTTTCTTCTGCTGACACACTGTACACATAAAATCTCGACCAGTTGATGTCAAAACCTTCCGTCGTTATATACTTTGTACAGGCTTAATAGGCCAGATTTGAATTAGGCCTTAAATTAATGTTATAACGTCACACCTTCCTCGACAATCGTCACCAATTTCTTCGACAGCCATCTGTGGATGGTCCCCAGAGACCCTAAAAAATCCAAAGACGAACTGACTTTGGAAAGTGCCAAAGGGTCTTGTCTGAACAACCCTGTCCAAATCAAATGGGGAAATTACTGAAACGGGGAAAATTACTGAAACAGGAAAAAGTCTTGCCTTGACAAAAAACAACAGTCTGCTTTGGCAGAGATGAAAGAGTTCAGAAATCCACAAGGTACAATAAGTCTCCCTTAAATTGAAAGTTAAAGATGGACTACAACGGAATAATGATAAAGGCTTTGTTGCCTTTTTTTGTTCGAGAAATGTATAATGATTACTAATATATCATTAGTATTCAATAAATCTTGTTCCTTCATGCAAAAAAAACCCAAAATTGGTCGGCGTTTTACGACCCAGAAAAACTAAGTTTCAGCAAAAGCCCTTAACTCATGAATAATTCATACTTTGTGTGTGACGTACTACCCATGACGATTTACTCGGGTCGATCGTGTGCGTGCATTTTTACCGTACAATTCAATGCGGAATAAAAGGGGACAAGCTAGGCTATATTTTGGTACAACTATTTTCGACCGAAAAACAGCGAAAAATGTCCGATAGCAGCGAGTATTGGGAAGACCACAGTATAGATGAGGAAGAGGCATTTCGTGGAGGTACTTCTGAGGACAGTGATGGCAGCTCTAGCGATGAGGGGAGCTCACCAGACTTCAAGAGCCCTTGCGACTCAGCACCTGCTGATGACTCTGCGGCCACAGCAGACCCGGCGGTTGCTCGGCCGACGTAGAAGCAGTAGGCCTGGTGGTAGTACTAGTACGAATTATCTCGATGTTTGGCGCTTTCAGTGTGGGGATCGATCTAGGCTTCAAACGAAACTTTGTTGTCAATCCCAGTGATTTTTTCAAAGCACTTGAAGGTTCAACACAGTCCTCTGAAAAATGTGCTGAACAAATCAAAGGCCTACTTCTTGCCGAGAAGGTCAGAAGGTGAAATCCTTTCGTGTAATATTTACGAACTTCACCCATTCCTTTGATAACGCAGGATCCCGCGGAAATTGCACAAAATGAATCTCTGGATTCTTCGAACAATTTCTCGTGCATCCACCAACAACACATGAAGTTGGCATTATTGTAGCTGATAGTGATACACTATAAAAAAAAATTCGTAAAAACTTCATGCCTCTGCATGAAAACGCATACATAATACACACGGAATAACATGGCGTCTTTTGTTTACTCTCGGTTGCTCATGGGTAGTACGTCATCACTTTTCGCTGGTTTACAAGTCCGCTGGTACTATATCGTGGATTTCATTGTGGTTTTCAGTGGATCTTTGCCGGGAACCAGTACAGGGCGGGAAATTTCAAAATCGAAGAATCGAGGTCTAATTTTTTCTGTCAAATTGCAACAAAATTATTTAGAGAAAAAAATGACCGTAACAATAAAGTGTTACCTGAACACAACATAAACAAGGTCCGATAATAAATTTAATGTGTGAGTTTTCGTTGTAGTCCATCTTTAACACTGTGAATTGGAATGGCAAATTGTATGAAAAGAATTCTTTATAAAGGCGTGGAAAATGTTTCCCCAATTTGAAAAATAAAAAGGAATTTCCTGCTTAGAGAAAAAAAGTGTTTAGAGAAATTCCCATTCCCAGGTTAACTTTCAAGTACATGTACTAGAATCAGATTATGGCAAATGAAAACCTTGAAATAAATTGGGAGAACAAAATCCTGGATTTGGTTCTTGTCACTCGGTTTATTCAACGTCATAGGTCATTGGAACCTCTTTTTTGAGCAGCAATATACAAGCAAACCACAAACAGCAAACTGAGCAATACAAAATAAAATTACAGTCTGGGCCCAATTTCATATAGCAATGCTTAACAGCAAATGTTGTGCCTTTGTCATTTCATAAAGACTGTTTAGTAACATTAAGCACAAGAACAGCATGCTTAACCACAGAGAAAAAAGTGCTTAGGGCCAATTAAAAAAAAAACATGTTTAGCGTCCTGCCTTTTTGAAAAAAAATTGGAGGCCCTTTTTTTCTATTTTTTGTTTTTAAACGATAGTCCGACACATTTTTCAAGACAACCTTTCGGGCTATTTTTAAAGATGGTCTCCAACAGACGTACGGACTATTTCCACAGCATGTACACAGTGATGCTAAAGTCTAAAAATAAGATCTAATTTTTTTAATTTTAGCTAAACACGATTTCTTTTTTATTTGGCCTAAATAAAAATCGGTGCGCGCAAGCTTAAAGTTATAGTATACAATAATATTAGTCAGTTGTGCATTTTTATCGTTTAAATCAGGAAAAGTTCTAAAAATCTAAAGAATGGTGCTTGACAACTATGGCGAAGTTTTAGCTCTGTGAATACTGTAAATTCAGAGAAAATAATATTCAAAGATTTAGATTTTTAACCAAAAACTACTGATTAATTTTTTTCGAAAGTGCGTCTCTAAGATGCACTTTTAGACTTATTTTCTTCAAAATGACTGCATGTCAGAAGGAGTAATTTCACAGAGAGTTAATAGTGTCATTAATATCTTTACATCAAGTAAGCTTTTTAACAATGACTTGGTCGGTAACTTTTTAGATGGTTGCAAAAAAATATACTTTTCACGCCATAAAACAGTTTTCTGATAGAGTAAGCAGAACCTTTCTGCTTACAGTTAAGCAGTACTACCGGTATAACATTTTGTATTAAATATTTTTAAATATTCGGTCTTGTATTGAAAGCAACAACTTAACAATTTGTTTATTTAATGCAATATTATGGTGTATTTTCACGCATTTTCATGCTGCAATCTTTCAATGGATCATGCTCAATCCATTCATACCAACGCAGCCGAGATGTACGTTCTGTGCCGTATTGACCATTCAAGTGAGAGCTGAAACAACTGTTAAACCACCACGCTCCATGATGGTCAATTGCACAATTACCATAAATATCTGGGTCATTGTCATTATCTTTCGTTGAGAAGGGAAGTCCTCTGTGGTAACTAAGAGAGTCGCCGGCAGTGCTGCTGGCATCGTATCGACCAATATTCAGCTTGTACTCGCCAGCGGATATTTGGAAATCTGCGTACTTTGCCCATGCCGTGTTGTTCTCCCAGTCCTCCAAGTCAACTCGTAGCTCCCATGATCCACGTGAATCATTAGACGTCAGAGTCACCAAGTTGTCATTACCCAACCAGAACTCACCGGACAGATTGCCAAAGCCAGACTGGTAGTCGGCCCAGTTACGGTAGAAGTCCACGCTGCCATCTTGTCGCCTCTGAAACACGATCCATCCCCACCGTCAGTTTCCATGTCACAGTAGACACGAAGACCGTCATTGCCGAATCCCTCTGGGTAGATTGTGTAGATACCGCTTGAACAATAACCAGCATCTAAGAGCATCTTGCAACTTCTGTAGCTATTCAAGGATCTATCAGCCAGTGAGTAGAGAAGTGTGTCCTCATCTGCATCAAAGTACACGCTCCCTTGAGTTGCATTGAAGTAGTCGGGATGCAGCTGTCTTGTGGCAAGGTTTAACTCACACATGTTACTGCAGTCATTAAAGTTAAAAGACTTGCAATGTTGATCCATGCTGCATTCACGTCCGCAGATGACACGAGATCGTACAATTTTGGTTGCAAACGCAAATCCTTTTAGGGCGCGATTTTCTGCGGCATAAAATGCATGTTTCCCTGCATACGAAGTTTCATATCCAAAGACCGACGAGGTAGCTCCCTGACATGATGAATATCATGTGAAATAGTTGCAACCCAGTAAAGGTCAGTTTCGCCATTGCTTCCATTACTTAAATGATTTGTTGAAATCAGATGACTTATCGTCGATCTCAGTTTGTTTTTATTTTTTTTTGTATAATGTGCGCCACATATAGTTGAAATAACAGAAAGAAAGTCTAGCGATTTGTCGTGTCTGATTGAACTATACCTGCAATTGTTGTTCAGCGACTAAAAGTCAAGCCGTACTGCTTCGGATGCTGTCCTCTCTTTACAAATGCTAGGATGCTCTTGTGATACCGAGGCCTGGCGATGGTGGGACTTCGTAAAGTTTACATAAAGGAATGGGTTGAGGCAGACGATGTGTATCTCTCATTCTCTCTGATTGGTTATCTAAATGTCAGTACGTCATCCACGTCAGTGACTAGTAATTGGTCAGTATTCTTCGAGTTACAACCCGTAGCCTTTGATTGGCTGATGTTTTATCATCTGATTACCTCATCGGTATGTGAGATTCCGGATAAACGTTAATCACTAAAGGCAAGGACAACCGGGAGATTACATATGCGTCCATATCAATTTCACGCTGGTTGATTCCATTCTCTAAGCTTGAATGAGAAATTAAGTCAGAGAAAAAGTCGTCTATTAAGAGGATTCTTTACAATTATTAAAGTTTTACAAATGACAACACGAACTGTCTGCAATATTTAGTTCCAGTGAATCCAATAAGATTGTGAGGTGATTCTCTGGTTACTATGCCAACTTCTTCTACCAAAGGCCACAAGCCAATTACGTTCAAAGAAGGACGATTTATACCAAACATGAATTGGCAGCCTACCATTTAATGAAGTCGCAAATATTACGAGTTGCGTTACAAAACAAAATCTAGACTCCTTTGTACTTATGATGACAAATGGAAACCTACATCATTGCCATCATTCAAAAAAATAAAAACTTAAATGCCTTTTTGAAGGATTACTGTTCTATATCACTTGAAATTACATAAAACCTTAAAATAAATTGTGAGAACTAAATCATGGATTTGGTTCTTGTCACTCGGTTTATTCAACGTCATAGGTCATCGGAACCTCTCTTTGTTTGAGCCGCAATATACAAGCAAACCACAGAGAGCAAACTGGGCAAAAAAACAACAAAAATAACAGTCTGGGCCCAATTTCATAGCACAGCTGCTTAATTAAAGGTAGGATACACCATTGGTAATTGCTTGAATTATCATGAATGGGTGGATTTGGGGGGTTGTATTTTCTTGTAAATATCTTTTAACTGACATGTCCAAAGTTTTACAATCATGGATGCCAAGAAAAGCACACAAAAATGCGGACGGCGATCGCGATTTGTTTTATATAAAATAAATGTTTCGGAATAATTACAGGATATCTAGCGCAATTATTTTGCTGGATGCCTAGAATCATTATTTACTTTCAAATAAGTAAGATATATCTTAATAATTCAGTAGTAAATATTTTTGATATCCGCAAATGGTGTTTCCTACCTTTAACAGCTGATGCTTTACTTAACACAGACTCTGTCATTTCATAGAGACTGTTAACAGTAAGCACAAGAAAAGCATGCTTAACCACAGCGGGAAAAAGTTACTAAAATAAAACTCGGTGACGTAACATCTTCAAGTGCGTGCAAGCATAATAGTATACCATTTGTCAGTTGTGCGTTTTTATCGATTAAATCAGGAACAATTCTCAAATTCTAAAGAATGGTGCTTGACAAATAACCTGGCAATGTTTAAGCTCTGTGAAAACTGTAAATTCCGAGAAAATAATATTCAAAGATTTAGATTTTAAAATAACAACTAAAAGAAATTTCCAAAAGTGCATCTCTGAGACGCATTTTTTGACTTTTTTTATTTTCTTCAAAATGACTGCATGCCAAAACAAAATTCACAGGGAGTTAATAGTGTCATTAATATCTTTACATTTCTGTAGGTTTCTGATGGAGTAAGCCCAACCTTTTTGCTTCTGGTTAAGCAGCACTGTGACATGTTTTTCATATAATTTGTTTAAGCTTAAGTTTTGAATATTCAAATTGTTGGTGATAATGCAGTTTCAAATATTAAAGGGGTCGTTTACGTTTGGTAATTGGAACCCACTGTTTGTTTCAATCCTATATAGTTATAGATATATACTATAAAACTGACTTGTACTTTATTTCAAAATGTGGTAGCGATTGTGAGATATTGCTCAAAATCTGGAGCGGTTATGTCCACGCAGAAAGAATAATCTGCATTGGAATACACAATCTGAGAAACGTCACTGCAGTAACGCTTCTCAGATTCGAATTTTTGGGGACAAAAGTTGATATCTTTTTTCATAGCCGCAGTGCTTCGTAGTGAACAGTTTCTAAAAATGCATTATACTATCCAAAGCTGCTGTATTTCTTACCAAGTAAGTTTTTATTGCCATTCATTTTTGAAGTAATTACCAAACGTATACGATCCCTTTAAATACTGAATTAGTGGAAATTGAACAGCCCTACACTCATTGCTTCTCCCCACCCAGGAGTATTGGGTACTTGCGAGGGTGGAGATGGTTGTTATTAGCTTTGCACTGAAACAGCAGCATTGAGCTGTATACTCCAAACTGCCTATTACTATTATTATTATTATTATTATTATTATTATTATTATTATTGGAATAAGTACCCTTTAGGAGACCAATTTGCGTAAGTTTAACAGCATTAGGGAGACCATGGTCATTAGGGAGACATTTCGAGGTCTCCCTCACGTTTCAACTACAGGAAGGAGATACATTTTTAAACGTTAACAGTCCAGATCGATAGAGTAGGGTCCAAAATGCATAAATATGAAATTTCGTGGAAAAAGCTCTAGGTAAAAACGGGTTAGGTTACAATAAAGAATGGACAATTTTGTGCACGTCATTATGGAGAGGTCTCCTAAATGTACCATTTTTGGTTATCTATATTATTATTATTAGTATTAGTATTAGTATTAAAATAGTCCAAAGATTACCAGCCGGCAATCGTTGGAAATTGATGCAAAATGGAAACAGGGCCTATAGGTGCATGTACTCCACCACTTTAACAACCATGTACATGTACGGTGTATTTTACAGAATTGCCCTATTGCAATATACAAGCAAAACGGCAAAATAAACACATCCACCTAGAATAAATGGTTGGAACATCCCGTCTGTCAATGAGAATGCAATTGTTCTTTCCTTCGCACGAACGTTAAACATTCATTATTTGTTTGATACACCTGAATAAATCCTCCTCATGGTTGGTCAGAGCATGGAGCTATAAAGAGCAAGATAGCTTAGTTGGTAGAGCGCCAGTCTGTTATTCTTGAGGTCGCATGTTCGAGTCCCACCTATAGGGGGCGCTATAACGCAACACTTTTGATACACCCACTTGCAAGCAATCAAGCTGTGTTTTTGAGGGGTGACATGCTTAAAGGGCCTGTTGGGTTCTGTAGAAATAATGCTTCAGTTGGGTTCTGAATAAATAATGTTTTAGTAACAAGTATCTTTTCCTCTTTATATATGCATGGAGCTATAAAGAGAAGGAGTTCGAACGGCCCGCCGCAATTTCCCAAGACAATTATCCGCCAATAATAGTGAAGCATGCATGGAGCATGCATTGTCTGGCCCACCGCAACCCTATAGAATTCCCCCTGCTGCGCAAACAGATTAACGACCAAGATAAGTCTCGCTGGGTCTCTACATGCGCAGTAGCTTCGCGTGTGGTTATTTTTGCGCCATTTTTATTTCTGCATTCTGTACAAAAAACGGATTTTGCCAGACTTTTCTGTTTCAAAATTGGACCATTTGTTGCCAAGATACGATAAGTTATTTATCAAATCATCCTGAGAAAACTGGGGATTTATTTTATTAATATTAACAAATTATTAAACCTCCTAAAAATAAAACTTTTACAGGGTGTTGTGGATGATTTTCTCGGTCCGTTCGTGTATGAGGCTATGGTGTACAATGGTGTACGTAATTATCACGTTGCAAAAAACATCGTTAATTTTCGCTCAAATCGTTAAATCTGACTCGGTGTAGTACTCTTGCTTTGCGTACGCCGATTGCCAACAATGCGCATGTGCAGATCAGCTCCACACATCTCATAATGCTTTCTTTGCGGTTGCAAGGCCGTGCACGTAATGGCTGGTTTGCGGTTAACCCTAACAAATTTAACGAGCGCGACGTGAGAGTTGGTTTTTCTGATTTCCGGATCGTTCGACCTCCTTCTCTTTATAGTTCCACGGTAGAGCGTGACCAGTAGTGCGGCGTCCAAAAGCATTCGCTGTGAGATTTGCCGGAGTTGAAATTTGTTCACTTTTGCAAATTTGTAGCACAATAACTTGCACCGATTACATAAAGTCTTAAAAGAGCATTTTTTAAATGAATTTGAACAGGCATTGTACTAAATTAAATGTTTTTTTAATACGATTGGCTAGGAAACCACGGGGCTCCTTTTGACAATGCATAATTCGACTGTCATGTACGGATATTACTCTCATAATCCTTTGTTTTGGCAACCCCTGTGATACTAAATAGAGTCACTGCTAATGCTGCTGGCATCATAGTGGCCGAAATTAGTTGTAATTATCAGGTATAGAAGGTTTGAACCCCCCCCCCCCCCACCCCCCGATAAAACGCATGTTTCCCTGCATAATAAAACCACGTATACGGACTAAAAACACGCACGGCCGGTTGTGACTAGCCTTTAAACAAGGCCACATGTCTGATAGACGCCGAGCGACTAAAAAGAGACTAATCGCGAAAACCTGAGTGAACGCCAGTGCGAATTGCCCAGACAAGTGGCCTTTATCAATCTGGTTTGGATTTCTTATGTTAACCTTTGTTTCCGACTGGAATTCGCTACCGAAATGGTAGCGTCCAATCAGCGAACGTATCTCCGCGTGATGTCAGCTTATATTTGAGTTGGACTAGTTCATTTTACAAACAGGGAATGTCCAATCATGTCACTTACAATATTTAGCTCAAATCATTAGTTGCTTCCTAATTTATTGCAATTTTGCATGTAAAATAGATTTAAATGTGATATCTTGTATTTATCATTCATATATTCAACTCAGAAGCAAAATTTATATACATTTTTGTACCTTTTATTACATGCTTTAATATTGAACGAATCACGAACGAAGCCAACTGGGAGATCGCCGTTCTGATTGGGCGTATTGGCATGCTAATATGTATCTATGAATAATTCATGCCGAGCAGTGAAACCTACATTGCAAAAGGCCTCGTGACATTCGTCACTCGGTCGCGCGTTCACCCCGGGTATCTAGACCACTGACCTCTATACATGGACAGATCATCAGTGTTCTATTTTGAAGTCGGCATGCGGAGAAGTGCAACATGGCGGACCCACGACGTCACTCTGTGAGCCAATGAAATGTCTAGGTGTTGGTACGATACGTATTACGTAATGTTTATAAATACAAAACGTACAGAGTAAATCCACTAACCTCTACACCTGGACATTTCATTGGCTCACAGCAGTGACGTCTCGGGTCCGCCATGTTGCACTTCCAGTTCGCGCCGACTTCAAGTGTTAGCACAGCAGAATATGGACAATGATCCGTCCAGGTGTAGAGGTCAGTGATCTAGACTCATCTCAGCAGCTTAGCCAGAGTCACGAGGCCTTGTCAAAAGGCTAGGTTGTGACCGGCGCTTTAGTCAAATTTGCCGCGGCAGCCGTGGGGTCTAAAATATCTACGGCCAATAGCAAATATAGAACCGCCGCAACATTCTCACGGTCACATACTATAGCAGTCAGAATATGTTAGCCGCACGGCGTATTTTGAATTTGTGGAAACAACAAAACCTGCGGCGGCGTATACGGGAGCCGTGCGTGGGTCTTGCGTTGCCCGCGGGGTGTGTAGTCTAGTCCTAGACCCTTGTGTTATTTCGGCGCCCACAGATTCGTTAACGCTGTCTCTTTTTCAAATCCCGACTTCGTGTGCGTTGGTGTCTCACGCATGCGTAGTTTACATAATGCAGCTGGATCCATACTCGCACTGGAGCCGACGTTTGACAAACGTACATGATTTTGGATTCGAGAGAGTCCACTGAGTTCGCGGGTGCGATTCGTCTGTAGATAGCGCCCTCTATAACATCGGTGGTTTGTGTCAGTGATCGCGGAATAAACAACACGAAGGTCTTGGAACCAAGACTAGCATGACGGGGGACTGGGTATTATATCGCAACAACAACAACATTGTGTGCCGAATAGTGACGCTGTAAATTAGTCCAACGGGCATAGAGCTTGGTAAATTTGCATATTTCTGTTCAAGCGTTTCTCCAAAGCGTTTAGAGGGTCCAGTAAGTCAACAACTGCCACACCTTAAGTTGACGTGTACATGATCGATCGTTACCAGTGAGTGATTTCTCCTACACAGAAGCATATAAAACACATCGTGAGTATGTTACATTAATTACAACATTCACCTTAATCCTCTATACAAAGTGTCTACAATTTGTTATCACTCTTTAAAGGTAGTTTACACCATTGGTCATTGCTTGAATTATCATGAATGAGTAGATTTGGGGGGTTGTATTTTATAGTAAATATCGTTTAACTGAGCTGTTCGAAGTTTTACAACCATGGATGCCGAGAAAAGCACGAAAAACAGCGGTTTGTTTCAACCGGCACGCCCCGGCGTCGAGCAGTTATTCTTATGTTATCTTTGTTTTTTCGCGATCGCCGTCCGGCAAACGCGAATTTTTCATTATAAAATGATATTTTTCGGAATAATTACAGGATATCTAGCGCAATCATTGTGCTGGATGCCTAGAATCAACATTTACTTTCAAATGAGTAAGGAATTTCTTAATAATTTGATAGTAAATATTTTTGATATCTGCAAATGGTGTATCCTACCTTTAAATGTAAAGGAGTAAGAAGCTCAAACTAAAAAAGAATGAATCTCTTATAAAAACCACTCAAAAAGAAAAGTAGTGAAAACCGAAGAGTGAAAACCACTTTTTAAAAATGTCCTTAGTATTTCACCAGCCATGTTTGAAGTCTCAAAATTAATTTTGGAAAGAGAGTTGTCCGGTCGTCAACATTGTCCAGCCGATCCGAGAGTGAACTGAAGCCACGTTTTATTCTGAAGCCCACCATGACTTTTCATTAGCCGTGGATCTAGGATTGTTTTGAAAGGGAACGTGAAAATGTATACTAAGCAGCTAATTGTGCGTGAAGGGAAGTTGCGGCGCCTGTACCGAAGTAGCTTTTCGTCAATACCATCGTGGCTGTGCAGCTGGATTCCAGACCTGCCGCCCATTACCAGCACGTTGTCGTGAAAGTTGGTACCTTAATATTTCTACACAAAACCCCCGACACCAGGGGTTTTGTACACACCTTATCAGCTTGATCAGACGGTTATTTACGACCCCCAT
This sequence comes from Crossaster papposus, assembly GCA_037893245.1. NCBI lineage: Eukaryota > Metazoa > Echinodermata > Asteroidea > Velatida > Solasteridae > Crossaster > Crossaster papposus. The sequence goes on along the minus strand of JBAIAA010000547.1, from coordinate 417,224 downwards.
GGCAGCGGCCAAGCCGCAAGCCTGGGAGATGCCTTTTCCAGCTCCGACTGCATGACCACAGTCTTATACATGTACATGTACATGTACTTATAAGGTGTACAAATTCTATGTACTTGTACAATTTACATGTGGTTGTAGAAACTATGCACATATGCAAGATGTACTTTGTCAAGCTTCAAGCATTGAGACTTATCCCACCCGTGAAGTCAAATACATATTTGTTATTGATTCTTAACAATTGTTCATTCCTTTTCATAACGTACTGTATAGCATAGAAGTCTAAATAATTAGTAGGTTCCAGAAAAAGGTCCCTAGAATGAAAACTACTTGTAAAAAATCCATTTATCTATTCTGAATTGTTCACCAAATAACTGTAGTGGCAATTGAACTGTTGCTGGCAGTACAAAGGAAACAAGTTGCACTTTTTTTCTGGTTGTATCCTTGAATTTCTATTACGCACTTATCAAAAGAAATAATTCTGATAACAAAGTAACGTATAGCAAACCATGACCAAAGGCAGATATCTGTAGGGAAATTACAGTTGTAAGTTTTAAGATGAATCACAGGTCCTTTGTGTTGTCAGGGACACACGCCTACGACATCTATTATAATCACAGTAGGTGAATTAAACTGCTTGAACTGAAAAGCAATGAACCTCGACCATGACGATGGCAGTTATTTATGCTTACGGGCGGGCGGTTGTAGTCGCTTTATTATTCGACTTTTTCAAAGAGGCGACTATTTATTACCTCTCGGCTCCGGTGATACCTTTGTATTTTACCAGCTATGTGAATAGTACTGCGTTCACACACTTCCCAAACGTAATATAAAGGTTTACGTCCTTTCATTTAAACTAGTCATGCTTTACACCAATTCCTGATGTTTTACTCTGCAAGATTGTTCCTTATAAAATCTAGACTGATAAAATATTATCGACGTGGCCCAAATTTCCCCTTTTTTTTAAAGATTTAAAAAAAAAATATATTTGCGGTTCCTCGTAAGAAACTAAACTCTGCGCTGTAAAAGATTATTGCTATGAAACATTTCTGCCACTCGAAGGCAATTACCCCTATCCCATTCATGTTTTTTTGATCTATTTGTTTTAGTCACTAATATCAATTTAAATTGAATTTATTTTCAAATCTGCTTTACTGCATTACGACATTAAATTAAATAAGACCAAAGTTAATCTGCGGAGACTGAAGACGCCCCAAGATTTGTACTCATTACATGTGTATAATAAATGTATGTCCAACTACAAACTTTGCAGTTTGCATCAACTCCTTACAACTTCATATCCTTGAAGCCTTTGATGGGTTATCCAATATATGGTATGTGTGTGTTCACTGCATGTGGTGACTGGTAAATTAACATCAACAGTATTGGTAGATATAAACAAGCTGATTGTTGTATAAAGACAGCTGTGGTTGCTGTAGGCCAGGATGTGAAGTCCCTTGTGTAATCAGTCAGTACGCATGCAGCGCGCGTTCGTTTGGTTTGCAATGTATTGCAACGATAAAATGAATATTCTTGAGATTGGATACCACATTTAAAACTGTAAGGGTCTTTAAAACAGCAATTGTATTAACAAATGAAGTACGTGTAGCCTTATCGTTTACAAGAAATAAAAAAAAGAACTATTTTGAGAGATATAAGGATCGCGAATGTATTCTTTAACACTAGTTATCCTACACAGTGTAGATACACGCTCGAGTACGTGCACTCTGGTTTGTACACAAACCGTCAGTACATATGGTTCATGCCGGGGGGGGGGGGGGGGGGGGGGGACGGAGGGGGGCCCTTCGAGGCTGCGATTGCGAAACGCTGTGATAACGTCCATTTTCAAAATAGGGGGTAACAATTTTTTCATGCGAAAAATAAAGAGTTTTTGGCATCCAATCTTAACATCTTGTCTTTTGTAGTTGAAAAAAATTGTTATTTACCTTAATTTTTATCATCCAATGACAAAAATTGTATTGAAAATGAAAAAGCAGTCGAAAAAAAATGAACATTGACGTACCGTTGATGCACGTGTTGGGCCAATATTGTTTACAATAAATCTTTGGGCATGGGCCAGGCAGGCACATGTTAAAGTCGGGCGACTTTACTCCGCGTTTACCCTACGTATAAGCCTGTGTGGAGCAGGGGACCCGACATGCGAAAGCGCCCTTGAGTTTAGTATAACAATGCATGAATGGTCAAAATTATTGGTTAACCAACCAGGTCGTTTGGGGATTTGACCAATGGGGACAGTGCAATCATGGCTTTTACGCGCTTTGATCTGAGCGGCAAGAAAACACTTTTGCGTGGGCTGTGATCTGACTAGACCGTGTGGCGCCACCCTTGACCGAAAAGCAATCAACCTCTGCTGTGACAATGATGGAAAGATGTTTACGCTTTCCAGAACTCGTGGGGCGAAACTTGTTATTCAATTTTTTTCAAAAAGGGCAATTGTTTGCATCTTTCGACGGAAGTTGGTTGTATTGCATTGTAAAGCTGCATTGACGTAAAGTCCTTTGTTATCCCGAGCATCACTGGATATGGGACCGGCTTTCGTGTAAACTCGGCTTTCGTGTTCGAGGTCACTGCATGAAGCTTTTGTACAAAAACAGATCGACTCGATGGCAGTGGGAAAAGCAACAGGCCTTGATGGCGTAAGTGTAAAGATCCTAAAGGTTGCTTGTCCATATGTAGTTAACTCGTTAACGTATATATTAAATTTCTCAATAAGAAGTGGTCAATACCCTAATGCTTGGAAACATGCTTCTGTAATTCCAATACATAAAGGTGGAGACAAAGGTTGTGTTAATAACTATCGGCCAATTTCCATTCTTCCGATTGTCTCAAAAATTATGGAGAGGGCCGTGCACAACGATCTGTACTCCTACCTTGATGAAAACCGTTTGATCTCCCCTTGCCAATCAGGTTTCAGACCCGTACCCCTGCATTCAACAGAAACCATTCTGCATGGATTAATTGATAATTGTCTCCGTGCAGTAGAGCACGGGGAAATCACTGGCACTGTTTTTATTGATCTGAGCAAGGCTTTTGATTCAGTAGATCATAATATTTTATTGGAGAAGCTACAATTGATGAATTTGTCTGCGTCGGTTATGACTTGGTTTAAGTCATATTTAACCGATCGCAAACAATCAGTTTGCATTAAAAAACGCTACTCTGGGGATCTACCTCTCAGAACTGGCGTTCCATAAGGATCAATTTTGGGACCTTTGTTGTTCATAATTTACACAAATGATATCTCACGATGCATTCCCGAAAACTGCCAAATGCACATGTACGCAGACGACTCCACAATAACATGTAGCTCCTCCAGCCGAGATGAAATATAGAACGTAGCCTTAACACAGCAATGGCAAATATTAATGATTGGGTTGCCCAAAATATAGGTTAACAATTAACGCTACCAAAACTAAGTCTATGGTCATCGGCTCTAAACACAAGGTAGCTTCAATCCACCTTAACATTGTTATTAATAACGATCAGGTCGAACAGGTTACGTCATTCAAGTGTTTGGGTGTTATCATTGACGATTCACTAACATGGTCTCCTCATATTGATTATATAAAAAACAAAGTTTCTTCTAAACTAGGCATGTTAAGTAGAATCCGCCACATCATCCCGAAAAGCAGTCTGCATACTTTGGTTAAAAGTTTTGTAATACATGTACCGAGTTTGGACAATTGCTGTACGGTTTGGGGAGGCAGATACAATGCACATAATAACTTGCTCAACCGACTGTTAAAAAGAGCCGCCAGATTAATCCTTGGTTGTCCATATCTAACTGCTTCGAGTATGTTTAATGAACTGAATTGGTTACCTTTTGCCGAGAGAATCTGTTTCAAAAAAGGTATCCTAGTGTACAAATGCATACATGAGTTATGCCCAGAGTACATGGGTCATTACACGTCATTCCACACACTTTTTTGCTCGACCCCCTCCGATTTCGATGAAATTTGGTGTGTGGCTAGGTACTCATGAGAAACTCTGATACGCAAAATGTTAGCGAAATTCGGTCATTTTTTGTAGGAGCTGGAGCAGTTTGAAGTTGTAGGGTGTTTTGCCGCAAGAACCCATCAATCTACCTAAAAATGGCCAAATACCCCTACAGAATGGTTTGATCTCAGCAAGTGAGGTATCGTTGGAAAAAGCACAAAATTCTCTATCCACCTTTTTTATTCGTGAGATAGTTAACCATACATGGCGCACACGACTTCAGGAGAAAAATGACTTTAACGACCAACAAATCGTCACCGACACCACGAAGTAGCACTCGACCATACTTCCAATATATTAGTAAGACAAAAACTATTATATTTTAAATTCTACAATTTAAAAAGTTAATTATTATGGTAAATAGGTTAATGAGTGTAAGTAAAATAACGCGGTTTGGTGGATTGTTCGTTTTCACGAAGTAAAACTCTATAGAGTGTTACTTCGTGAAAACGATTCTGAGCACTTTGCATGTCTGTGTAGTTCCACGAAGTGACTCTTTACTCTCGTCCCCAGGGGTACACGCACATGTACCACCACACGGACATTTTACAGTGTACATGAATTGTACGCGCGCTCAATCAGTGCATTACGACGCTCTACGGTCATTATTGAAAACGACGTTGCATTCAAAGATTTCGTTTTCACGAAGTAGCACAAGCACTTGTGTGCGCGCACTGTACGTATTTCCTGCAGATTTCGTTTCCACGAAGTAGCACTGAGTTGTATGTGCGCGCACTGTACGGTTTTCCTGCAGTTTTCGTTTTCACGAAGTAGCACTGATAATATCTTTGTGTACGCGCACTGTACGGATTTTCTGCAGATTTCGTTTTCACGAAGTAACACTCTTCTTAAATCTTTAATTAATTCGTAATTAATTAACCCATGGAAACATAAGTAACACATTCACGACGTTTTAATGTAGTACTTTATATAAATCCCAAACAGGTTTTCAATTCACATTTTATTTGCGGGATAATAACTTGCAAACATTCAAACGCGTTTATCTTCAAATCAAAACTATTCGCTGTGTGTACATGAGTGCTACTTCGTGGTGTCGGTGACGAAATGTGTAACATCACTCCTATGAATGCGGATACAGTCACAATTATCAACTATTATGCATGTACATGTATCTCGATCTCGGTAAACCGAGGCGGGCATTGAAAATACCGAGATCGAATTCAAAAATACATGCATAATAGTTGATAATTGATACTGTATCCGCATTCATAGGAGTGATATTACACATTTGTTGGTACATGTAGTTAAAGTCATTTTTCTCCTGGAGTTGGTAATTGCCCAAGCTGATTTTTCGTGTGCGCTATGTACAGTTAACTATCTCACGACTACATCAAAACCGGAGCATATACTTTTGAGATAATTGAGGTCAAATGGCAAGGTCACCTTAAATGACCCAGATTTGGGTCAACACATGAAAGCATGTCAAGTGACATATTGGTGGATAGAGAATTTTGTGCTTTTTCCAACGATACCTCACTTGCTGAGATCGAACCATTCTGTAGGGGTATTTGGCCATTTTTAGGTAGATTGGTGGCCGGGGTTCTGGCCGCATAACCCCCTAAAACTTCAAACTGCTCCAGCTCCTACAAAAATGACCGAATTTCGCTAATATTTTGCGTATCAGAGTTTCTCATGAGTACCTAGCCACACTATAGCTTCTAAACTTACAGACTGATAGCAAGAAAAGTGTTTACTCGCTAAAACAGTTAATTGTTAATAGTGTATCAATTCTAACAAGGATTTTAAAAGCAAAATGTGTTTCTTGAACATTTGTTTGTTACGTTTGCACGAATCATCATTTATCGATGGATGATTAAAAGTGTATACACAAACAATGCATTATGATTGTATGAACAATATACTTCACGGGTGGGAAGTCTCAATGCCTTAAAGGGATCGTATACGTTTGGTAATTACTCCAAAAATTAATGGCAATAAAAACTTACTTGGTAAGAAGTACAGCAGCTTTGGATAGTATAATGCATTTTTAGAAACTTTTCACTTCGAAGTACTGCGGTTATGGAAAAAGATATCACTTTTTATCCCCAAAAATTTGAATCTGAGAAGCGTTACTGCAGTGACGTTTCTCAGAGCGTGTATTCCAAAGGAGATTATTCTTTCCGCGTGGACATAACCGCTCCAGATTTTCGGCAATATCTCAAAATCGGTACCACCTTTTGAAATGAATTTTTTACAGGTTAGTTTTATGGTATATATCTATAACTATATAGGATTAAAACAAACAATGGGTTCCAATTACCAAACGTGTACGATCCCTTTAAGCTTGACAAAGTAAAATCTTGCATGTGTGCATAGTTTCTACAGCCGCATGTAAATTGTACAGTGTAGATATACATGTACATAGAAATTGTACACCATAAGTATATGCAATATTATAAGACTGCGGTCAGCAGTCCAAGCCCGAAAAGGTCATCTCCCAGGCTTGCGGCTTGGCCGCTGTCATGGGGGTCGTAAATAACCGTCTGATCAAGCTGGTAAGGTTTGTACACAAAACCCCCGGTGTCGGGGGTTTTGTGTAGAAATATTAAGGTACCAACTTTCACGACAACGTGCTGGTAATGTGCAACCACAGCGACCAGACTGGAGTCAAACCGCGGGTACGGGTCACTGATCTAGATCAGTGGTACGGGTTGCGCCAGCAACCGGGGTCCGTGGTCTCCGGCTCCAGTTGGTACACTCGTAGACTTGATGACAAGTCGTTAGATAGTCGTTTTTTATCCGTGAATTTCAGGAAATCCATCGGCACGGCTGGTTTAAGACTGACAAAAAAAATTAGTAACATGCCGAGTTGCGACCTTATCTTATGCTAGGTTCCCACTATCACGATTCGCGCCACGATTAAAATCGTGGAGTAATTGCGGTGATCCTATTAGATCTTATCAGATCTTGAGGTCAGTCGTGGCAATCGTGTTGATCGTAGAAAAGTTTTGGACGGTTCAAAAAATGTCTACGAATAACACGATTAATTTTCAATCGGGATCATCGCATCAGATCGTAACAAAGCGCGACAGATGGCATCTCATCGTGCTTCTAAATCGTGGTGATCGGGATCAACCTTGTACAAGACAAGCACCACCTATGTTGAGATGCGCTGCGTTCTGATTGTGGGTTGTAGTCTTCACTCTGTAGAAGTTCAAGAAACAATGAAGTCCATGGTCAGTCGGGCTGTATATATACCCGTGGGGGTTCAATCGTGGCTCAAATCGTGATCACCCTTGATCCCGATCATGAAAGACATCGCGACCACAATCGTATCAGAGCGCATCGGTTCGTGATGATCGTATCGAAACGTATCCGAACGTATCTGCACGTACCCAACCGTGTACTCAATCGGGACAATCATATCGGAACGTATCTAATCGTATCTGAACGGGAGACCAGATCGTGACAGATTGTGTCACCTGAAATTGACCAGTCGTGACTATATCGCATCCAAGCGCACTAAATCGTACCAGAACGTATCGACTCGCATCAACTCGTATCCAAACGTGAAATTTCAGAAAAGGAAACAAAAATTCCACGATCAGCTACGAATGGCCAATCGTGGCGTTCGTAACTGATCGCACGACAGTGGCAACCTAGCATTACGACTTGACCAATACGTTCTCGCACCGTTATTCATGTATGCGTACATATGAAGCAGAAACCTGTGCCAAAAAAATCGGACGTGTTTTTACAACTCGGATGCTTTCCTAATTCGGATGCTTTCCTAATTCGGATGCTTTCCTAATTCGGATGCATTCCTAATTCGGATGCTTTTTGCAAACTCGGATTCTTTTCTAATTCGGATAAATTCGTTTTTCGGATGCTTTTTGTAATCTCGGATGCTTTTTTATTTTGGATGCTTTTTTAATTCGTATGTTTTTCTAGTTCGGATGCTTTTTGTAATCTCAAATCACTGGGGGGCGGGGGGGGGGTGGGGGGGGGGGGGGGCTGAGCTGAGCTGAGTACGAACGGCTGTCTAGTGTGACTCTTCCATTTAAAAAACAGGGGTGCTCGAAATAATGAGAAATTAAATATCTGTTTTATAGTCGTATTTTATATATATTTGTTTGTTTCGACCAACATTATTAAAGTTTTTCTTCTGTATAAAATGTGTACGAAAACATGTTGTTTTTAACAGAGTCAGGTTGGCGTAGCGGTTCTTTCCTCGCCTTCCACCACTACGACCCAGGTTCGAATCCACAGACATAAGTGTTTTTTTTGTTTTAAAGTGAGATATTGTTATTTCCATTTAGTACACATCTTCAGCTTTCATTTGGTACCAAAACCACCTTTATAATACCATACATACTTCCAATTTTATGAGGATTCTAAGACTGCGTGTACACGCGATTCTATGGGAATAAAAAAATGTAAATAACAATATTTCACTTTTCAACAAAAACACTTATGTCTGGTTTTGTGGGAGCAGGTCACATAATGTGGATTGGGCTTTCTGTCCCTGCCAGATTCCGTGGTTTTTTCCCCAGAATATTCTTCTGGGGTTTTCCTCCCACCTCTAAAACTGTAACTTCTTCACACTATCTTCTCTCATCCTGTATTGGTGCTATGGCGCTGTTGGGTGTTGAATGAAATAAATAAACATGCAATAAGGCATGCTGCGACCACGTACTTTAATACAATTTTATTGTTTTTTAATATGACCCTATAAGTTACCCTAAAAATGGTTTATATTTTAAAAAATTAAAAACGCTTTTTTGACTATATTTCTCTCTCTAAATGTACTACATGTACTTTAATGGCTTAATCAGTATGGGCTATAGTTTTGAACCTAACTACGGAACTATGAAACGGACCGACGTGGTTTTTTATTGTGAGGTATTATTACACAACAAACTGTACATGTACATGTACTGTACATTTTGTATCACCAAGGTTGTGCATTGCATATTGGTTTTGCGGCGCGTGCCTCCAGGTATTACACTTAACGATGAAACATTTCAATATATTATGACATAAAAAACAGTTCAAGAAACAGAGTTGGAAGATTTTGGCCCGAATCATTGAATCATGCCGATAATCATGAATGAACACAACAAAGCTACTTGTAGAAACTCTTCTTACATTTTTCGAGAACTTGCGTTGACCACGTGAGTGCGTGCCGACACGCTGTCAAAAACATTGCTGAAGTAGTTTTAACATTTTTTAAAGCAAGTTGGTGGAGAAAATGGCAAGCCCTGGAAAATGGCGCTCATGTCTTGTTTGTAGCACCCGATTAGTCACCTGCAGAAATTACCATAGCATTAGGAAATCAAGTCTGAAATCCAGAAAAAAATATATAAAAGTCGACTTTTGTGCAAGCGACACTGGATTTATTTGTGGCCCTTGCCACACCAAACTGACCAATGTCGAAAAAAGAGAGAAACTGCGAAAAGACTTACAAGTATGGTGGCCCTGAAGGGACTACGCAGATTGTGAATATTGACGTCAATATTCACGACAAATTTCGCGACTTTCTCCCAAAGTCGCGAATATTAACGTCAAATTTGACGTCAAATTTCGCGACTTGTCCCAAAGTCGCGAATATTTTGACGCGAATTTGTTTCCATCAAGCTAGGTTTTGGCTAATCTTGCTCCAAGACTGAGTTGTTCATTTGTCTGGGGCGCGCCGTCCGTCTGTCTATGGGCCTTTTCGAAACCGTTGCTTCGTCTTTGGCTTTGGCTTCGTCTCCGAATTCCGAAATACTGAGAAGCAAATAGAAATGGAAGAAAATTGAAATAGTGTAACTTTTGGGTTCACATCAATCGAGTGAATGTTTCTGAAGTACAACAGGCGTCAGAATGTGGCTGGAGATCTTGCAGTTGGGAGTCAAAAATCGCCTTAAGCCAAAGACGAAGACGAAGCCAGGGATTCGAAAAGGCCCTATGCAGTTCATTAATCCTCCATACTCCGAAAACGGACTCATTAAGGGCGCCCTCGATTGTCACGAGAGATCAGCGAATTTGTTGACTACCAAATTATTAAGAAATATCTTACTTATTTGAAGGTAAATTATGATTAAGCATCCAGCAAAATGATCGCGCAAGATATCCTGTAATTATTCCGAATTGTTTTCTTTATAAAACTAAATTCGCGATCACCGGACGGCGATCGCAAAAAAACCCGAATACATGTAATAACAAGAACCGACGGCGGTTGAAAACAAACGCAGTTTTTCGGGATTTTCTCGCCATCAATAAATTATTGTAAAGGTCAGTTAAACGAGATTTACTATAAAATACAACCCCCAAAAATCCACCCATTCATGATAATTCAAGCAATTACCAATGGTGTATCCTACCGTATCCTACCTATACCTTTGAAACAAATCCACTGATCTCTCGTGACAATCGAGGGCGCCCTCAATAAGCCCGTTTTTGGAGTATTAATGATTGATGAACTGCATAGACGGACGGCGCTCCCCGGAACAAATAACAAAATCAGTCTTGGAGCAAGACTAGCCAAAACCATGGATGAATAAGAAGACAACCTAGCTTGCTGGAAGAAAAATTGCGTCAACATTTATGTCTGGTCGTGAAATTTGACGTCAAATTTGACGTCAATATTCGCGACTTTGGAGGCAAGTCGCGAAATTTGACGTCAAATTTGACGTCAATATTCGCGACTTTGAGGAAAGTCGTGAATTTTGTCGCGAATATTGACGTCAATATTCGCGACTTTCGGGGAAAGTCGTGAAATTTGACGCGAATATCGACGTCAAATTTGACGTCAATATCCGCGACTTTTGGGAAAAGTCGTGAATATTGTCGCGAATATTGACGTCAATATTCGCGATTTTCGGGGAAAGTCGTGAAATTTGACGCGAATATCGACGTCAAATTTGACGTCAATATTCGCGACTTTTGGGGAAAGTTGTGAATATTGACGTCAATATTGACGTCAATATTCGCGACTTTGGAGGCAAGTCGCGAAATTTGACGTCAAATTTGACGTCAATATTCGCGACTTTGAGGAAAGTCGTAAATTTTGTCGCGAATATTGACGTCAATATTCGCGACTTTCGGGGAAAGTTGTGAAATTTGACGCGAATATCGACGTCAAATTTGACGTCAATATTCGCGAATTTTTGGGGAAAGTCGTGAATATTGACGTCAATATTGACGTCAATATTCGCGACTTTGAGGAAAGTCGTGAAATTTGTCGTGAATATTGACGTCAATATTCACGATCTGCCTAGTCTCTTCAGGGCCACCATATACAAGTCCTCTTCGAAAAGTCCCGACATCATTGGAATGGCGGTTGAGACACGTGGCTGAGATGACAAAAACGAAGGTATATCTTGTAGAAACTCCGTAATGTTCAGAGTTACATGTACATGAACATTAGTAAAAATGACCCATGTAAACTCGGATAATCGTGTAGATTGTGGCACCTTCCCTCGGATTTTTTTTTATTCCGCAGAACGACTTGGTCAGAGACTTTTATACCTTTTTCTATAAGACCCTATCTAGATTATTAACAAATAAATTTGGTAAATAGAAAAAGGTATAAATATCGTGTATACGAAAAAAAATAGGAACTGTATACAAATAACTAGGAACTGTATCATTTATTTTGGTGAATTATGGCTGTCAACGTCGTTGGTCTTCATACTTTCCGCGCGTATCAAAATCGATTTGAATTGAAGCGCGCGCTTTGGTCTCCATTCAAGTCGCCCTATTCCAATGAAACGGCAAATCTGACGCGTTAGTGGTACAGAACAATAATCGCTGCCCGCCCGCCCGCCCGCCCGCCCGCCCTGCCTGAGGGTTCTATGCATTTGCCTTTAAAACAACATTTTTCTCTCTCCATGTCTTTTTTTGTTTAGTCTTATGGCAGACTATGGAGAAATTCGGGTACAGTTATATATCTGACTCGGTACTAAAGGTGTTTGAATGGTTGTTTCATGAGCTCTTCATGATCATGTGCTCGTATACTTTCTTGCATGTGTTGCATGTTTTCAGTGTCTTTGAGTTTTGGGACACAGTACTAGGTGTAATAATGACATGAAATACAATAGAGGAACTATTTTAATAGATCAAAATAAAAGTAGTTTTAGAATAAGTGTAATAAGTAACCTTTTGCGTCAAGAGATAGAGGGATATTTTGATTAAAAGACTACTAAACTATTTAAGATAGAGCGCAACAAAATGTCCACGTTTTGAATCGTATTGGTCACCTTTCTAACGGCTCTCACTTTCTCCCGCGTTTATTAGGTCATCACAAATTCATATTCATGATTTATTTTTTTATCAGAAGAAAATTAGTGTTGATACATGTACAATATACAATTTTGGTTAAACAAACGTTAAAAAGATTCATGATTGAAGTTTGGTCTTTAGATTGTGTACGTAGACTATAAAGAGTGGAGTGCATTTTGAAAGCATTTTTCTAACAAAATTGGAAAAGTTTCTTGGTCCAAGATTCGTCTCTTTTAATTTTGTTTGTTGTTGCAATGACTGACCTTCACCGCAACAATATAATTTGAAAAAAAGTGGCGCCAGGATGCAACATTCTTGACTTAAAAAAGCCTGAAATAATGTATAGCCTGACGATATACATTATCCAACACATCAAAGGACCACCAAAAACCTTTGATAGTCGCATTCCACATCAGAAAACCCCTTTCGGTCAGAGTTTGTACTCTGATGTCCTGACGAAGCGGACTATAGCGACCCGTGATGTTCCGACGGGTTTTCTAATGGCCAACCAGTATTACCCGCATCCCCATCAGAAACGGCATTAAATCAACCTCAATCAACGACGGCAGCCAGTATACCAGACCAGAGCACCCCCGACACATTATCGAGACCAGGAGTGGAACCAACATCTGAAAATGGTCAGGGAGCTGCTCAACCCACAAGGCAAGGTTCTAAAATAGACATAACAGATGGTATTATCTGCAATCAAAGTTCCGAGGGTTTCTCATTCGCCCATCTTAATGTAAGAAGCCTCATAAACAAATTTTACCATTTTAAGATTGTAATGTCTAAAAATCCATTCGACATCATCTGTCTAAACGAAACTTTTTGCGACGCCTCAATCTCTGATGACGAAATAACTCTACCAAATTATTCTATTGTCAGAAAAGACAGGAACCGACATGGTGGCGGTGTTGCAATTTACATTCGAGATACCCTAATGTTCTCTCGTCGTGAAGATCTTGAAATATATGATGTCGAGTGTATATGGGTTGAAATTAAGTGCAAACAAAGACAGCCTGTGCTTATCAGTTCTATTTATAGGCCTCCTTCAAGCTCTGTCGAATTTATGGGAAAACTGAGTGATATCCTTAATAAGGCCTCGTGTGAATGTAAAGAAATTATTACAACTGGGGACTTTAATTGTGATGTTTCAGAGGAATACGATGGTATGCAATCAAATCCAATTATTTCTTGCTTTAGTTTGTTCCAAATGGCGCAACTCATACATGACCCAACACGTGTCACTGAATCTACTAAAACTACCATCGATCTCATTTTTAGTTCCCACCCAGAGCTCATAAAGGACTGTGGTGTTTTACCAGTCCTAATCAGTGATCATTATCTTGTTTATGGGCTACACAGTTGGAAAACACCAAAAATGAAAGGTCGTTTAATAAATTTTCGATGTCTAAAAAATATAGACAGTGATGCATTTACGGACGATCTCCGTAATGCACCATGGCAAGATGTTTTTGATTGTTATGATGTGGATAATGCATGGTCTATATGGTACTCCATATTTATGAGTATTATTAACCTCCATGCGCCAGTCAAAACCAAACGCATTCGGGGTGCCTCAGTACCGTGGCTCGATAGCGAAGTTCTTAAACTTATGCGGCAGCGCGATCGTGTACACAAAATTGCAAAGCACACAGGCTTACAAATTCATTGGGATTCATACAAAAACTTGCGGAACAATGTTACTAATAAAATCCGCAGTAAAAAGAGTAATTATTACACATCCGCCATAGAAGAAAATAAAAGCAACTCTTCTATGCTGTGGAAAACTCTGAAGGAGGTACTCCCTAAGAAACAAAAAACTGTACCAAATTCGATTACTTCCCCAAATGGGGAAAATATTGACAATATCGCCGACATTGCTGATACATTAAATGAACACTTTTCAACAATCGGCAAGCGTACTGCTGGAAATTACCCTTTGCGTGAACTTGAAATAGATGACAATACTGACGCCTCTATATTTGATTCTGTTGATGAAGATTGCGTAAGTACCTAACATTACAGAAGAGTTTGTTCGAAAGCAAATATCATCCATGTCGGTTGGGAAAGCAACAGGTCCGGATGGAATTAGTGTTAAAATGATTAAAATTGCTTCACCTTATATCATTAAATCTTTAACTCATATTGTTAACCTGTCTATAAGATGTGAGCGATACCCTAAAGATTGGAAACATGCTTTAGTAACACCAATTCACAAGGGAGGAGATAAATGTAGTACAGGTAACTATCGTCCAATTTCTATACTGCCAATTATCTCTAAGATTTTAGAAAGATGGGTGCACTCATCGGTATATAGATATCTTGATGAAAACAATCTGATTCCTAGTTGCCAGTCGGGATTTAGACCCCTGCACTCAACTGAAAGCACCCTACATGACTTAACAAACAAGTGTTTTGCGGCCATGGAGAATGGACAAGTTACAGGCAGTGTGTTTATAGACCTCAGTAAAGCATTTGATTGTGTTGATCATGAAATCTTACTAAATAAACTAGAAAGGATGAACATGTCATCCTCTGTAATAAATTGGTTTAAGTCGTACCTAAGTGAACGTAGTCAGTCTGTGAATATTGGCGGCACCATATCAAAGGTCCTGTCCGTAAACACTGGTGTTCCACAGGGGTCGATACTAGGTCCACTTTTATTCATTGTTTATACTAGTGACCTTCCATTTTGTATTGCTCCAAACTGCAACTTATTTATGTATGCAGATGACTCCACATTAACGTGTAGCTCCTCCAACATTAATATAATAGAAAGTTGCTTAAATACAGCTCTTACTAGTTTTCACAACTGGTGCGGAAGGAACAAGCTAGCTTTAAATGCCACCAAAACCAAATGCATGCTTATTGGTACTAGGCAGAAAATATCTAATGTTAATTTAAATGTATGCATTGCTGGTAGTCGTATTGAAAATGTGAAGTCTTATAAATGTTTGGGTGTAATTATTGATGAAGCATTAAGTTGGGCCCCACATGTCGAATACGTAAGAAAAAATGTGGTGTCTAAATTAGGTATACTAAGAAGAATCCGTGATTGTATTCCTCAGCACAGCTTGCACACACTATTTGTAAGTCTAGTTATGCCAACATTAGAGTATTGTTGTACTGTGTGGGGAGGAAGGTACATATCTCACGATAATATGTTAAACAAATGTCTCAAAAGAGCCGCGCGGATAATCCTTAAATGTACCTTCCTCACCCCTTCAGAGGATATGTTTGCTCGTCTTAATTGGGCCCCTTTTTCAAAAAGAGTCAAGTCAAAAAAGGCTATTCTTGTCTTCAAAAGTATCAACAAAATGACTCCTTTGTACATGACAAATATTTTCAAACCACTTACAGTAATTCGCAAAACAAGGCAATCAACCCACACGGCACTGAAAGTTCCTTTCGCCAAAAAAGAATGCTACGCCACAAGTTTCGCTGTGAGTGGTGCAAATATTTGGAATAATCTGCCCGAACAATTGCGAACATTGGACTCATTAAGCACATTTAAATCAGAGCTCCGACATGCCATCTGAGTGTTAGATATTATGCCAATTGCGCTGATCTACGGAGTTAGAACTTGGTTGCCACCATAATGTGGAGCCGGATGGGAATTTCCCCTTCTTATTTTTCACCTAAAAGGGTTTTTTATTTGGCGGGTTTTTGCCTATCTCGTAAATCAGAATTAGTATTAATGTTTAGAATTCCTGTAATATCTTTGTATTTATAATATGTACTGTTATTTTATTTGATGATGTATGCAGGGCCCCAATGAAAACCAGTTTTAAACTGTTTGGGCACACCCTGGGTAAAGAAATGGAATAAATAAAAATAAATAAATACTTCAGCGGTTGTGTACAAAGTCCATGGAGAGTCAAAGAATGTAGTATCCTGACGCTACTTCAGCGGTTGTGTACAAAGTCTATGGAGAGTCAAAGAATGTAGTATCCTGACGCTACTTCAGCGGTTGTGTACAAAGTCTATGGAGAGTCAAAGAATGTAGTATCCTGACGCTACTTCAGCGGTTGTGTACATGAGTCTATGGAAAGTCGAGACAACTTCAAAGTTTTTCTTAACAAAATTGGAAATGTGTCTCAGTCCCAGATTCATGGTATTTGTTTTACCTTTATTGAGATGATAAAATGTGAAGAAAAAAACAGTGTCAGGTTGCAACATTCTTTTCATATAGACTTGTTTGTGTGTTTTTTTACCGACTTCTGCACCCTTTATTTTAGTTTGAGTCAAGATGAAGACTTTTACCTGCCTCGTTCTCCTGATGTGTCTCAGCTGCGTCTTCGGAATGACAAAAGACGGTAAGAAAACCACCCCGAAACATCTCCTGCATGGGCTAAATTGACTCAGCCAATTTGACTGAGCAAATTTGGATTGAGATGCTGGGTCACTATAGTCTGTCCCAGGTTTTTTTTAGGGCGTATAATTATGGTCAGTTTTTGATAACCAAAATGTTGAATTCCTATCATTGTGTTCAGAGACACTGAGGGAGCTGCTGTTGGAGTTGCGAGACAGACTGGAGACTCGTGAGCTGGAAGACAGAGGTACATGTATATGTCGCTGATAGGGCGCCCCCAGCAGACATTTTGTGTGTGTATATCGTCATTCATGCTGACGTCATTCTAATTCTCTACATTTACTAAACTTAGCAAGTTGAGTAAATGTAGTTAGCTATTCTGCTACCTAACAAAGATACAGAACTCTTGGTTCCGAATCTACATATTGATATGTAACCTAATAAAATGTACTGTTGGTATAGGTTTTCCCGGCCAATTTCATCACAAATTAATTCAAATTAATTAACACGCATTCAAATTCACGCCCTTCCTTCTAATACAATCAAACTAGAGTTTCTTTTTAGCTACTATTGCATTCAATTTCGTGTTTGTGCACATATGATTTCGTTCTTTTCATTCAGGTTAGTTTTAGTCATTCTAATTCATGGATAGGCTTTCAAGACTACATTTTCACCATTCTTCAGTAGAATTTCTGCTACATCTACAATTGATTATGGTGATAAGTTTGAAATGCAAACAACATTTTTTGCTACAGCCTTGTGATCGTTTGCACTGGTGAAACCTTCCACTTCATGCACTATACAACCAAATTGTATGCATAAATAAACATCCTCAATTGTCCCACAACGTTTGAATATCAAGCAACAAATCAAATCATCAAACAAAAATAAGAGCAATCTCGATCAACCAATCAAATCATTTAAAAAATAATAGCAATTTAAATCAACCAATCAAATCATTAAAAACAAATAATTTAAATCAACCAATCAAATCATTTAGAAAATAATAACAAAATAACCAATCAAATACACACAAAATTAGCATCCCCAATAGTCCCACAACGTTCGAGTCTCATTCAACCAATCAAATCATTTCAAATATTACAGTTTGAATCAACCAATCAAATCATTAAAAAAAAATTACAATTTAAGTCAACCAATCAAATCATACAAAAATAATAACAATTTAAATCAACCAATATTTTTTAATTTTATTTAACCAATCAAATCATTTAAACAATAATAAAAATTTAAAATAACCAATCAAATCATTCACACCCACTCACAGAAGCAGCACCACCTGCACCACAAGCACCACAAGCACCACAAGCACCACAAGCACCTCCTGCACCACCTGCACCACCTGCACCACCTGCACCACCTGCACCACAAGCACCACCAGCACCACCAGCACCACCTGCACCACCAGCACCACCAGCACCACCAGCACCACCAGCACCAGCTGCACCACCAGCACCAGCAGCACCAGCAGCACCAGCACCAGCTGCACCACCAGAGACACTGAGGGAGCTGCTGTTGGAGTTGCGAGACACACTGGAGACTCGTGAGCTGGAAGACGGAGGTACATGTATATGTCGCCGACAGGGCGCCCCCAGTAGACATTTTGTGTGTGTATATCGTCATTCATGCTGACGTCATTCTAATTCTCTACATTTACTAAACTTAGCAAGTTGAGTAAATGTAGTTAGCTATTCTGCTACCTAACAAAGATACAGAACTCTTGGTTCCGAATCTACATATTGATATGTGACCTAATAAAATGTACTGTTGGTATAGGTTTTCCCGGCCAATTTCATCACAAATTCAAATTCACGCCCTTCCTTCTAATATAGGTTTTCCCGGACGATATCGCAAAATGTGCACATAAATTTGTAACTGGTGCATTCGTTTTCGTGCGAAATAGTATGAACGTTCACATTCCCGTTTTCTATTTAACAACAGATAATTCGTTTTTGCATAATGGTGCATCCAGTCGTAAGAAATCATCACACGATTTCCCGAATGTGCACTGAATTTAGTATATTGATAGTTCATTTTAGCGCGAATTTGAATGCACACCCGCAATCATGTTTTCCTTTTAATTTATCAACAATCAATTTCGCTAAATGTGCAGCCGATTTTTTACGCATTTGTATACCTGGTCCAGCATTGAAATCCATATGTGTTATCAAAAGTAACAAATGGGGAATTAAACCAGGTGGTCTCGTCTTTGAAACTACCAAATAAATGCTATATAAACCACTAAGTTGAAGAATTTTTTTTCTTTGCTCTGCATTTGCCACGATCGCATCATATAGCTAGATTTTACTTTATGCCCCCTAAATTTTTCCAATAATGGCTGCAAGAGGGAGATACAGACGAGTCTCGGACGTTAATCGAAATCGTCTTATCTTATCTACATCTAAGTAGGACTACTTAGATGTAGCAAATAGACTGGACATCAACCACTCGTGTCTTGGTGGACAGTTCATTGACGGATAGACATTGAACTGATAAAATGATAGAGAAGTCATTAACAAAAACAAAATAACCTCAATTCTTCAAAATCTTTATTTGGATAAATTTCTAAGTAACCTCAATCCTGCAAATTCATCTGATGCATCAACTTCCAAGTGACATCATTCCTGCGAAAACCTTCAATTTGCAAAGAGGATTTTGGAGGATTTGGGATGGTTAGGGTTGAAATAAATTTAAGAGCCAATACATAAATGATCAATTAGTCCCACGATACATTGATTTATTAATGATTTAATCCAAGTTGTATCGTGAATTATATAGCCATATGTACTTTATTGAAATTGATTGCAGAATATGCGAATTTAAATTATAACAAATGAAAAAGAATATTCAATTCAGGTCGTGACACAATGATAAATCGATTTGCTGCGAAATAGATTGCACACTCTTAATAATCGGCCACGCATACGTCAAACCGAAAGCCCAATCACGTGTTTGTAATCGTTTAAATGAAACGCTAAGCACATTCATTTATTTGAATTAAACAAAATAAAATTGAATGCTCGTTTTTGCGAAAATGAAACTCGGACATACGTCGTTCTAAAATTTAGCGCGAAATTGAATACATATTTTACAAATGAATGTGCACATTTTGCGATATCGTCCGGGAAAACCTATACAATCAAACTAAAGTTTCTTTTTAGCTACTATTGCATTCAATTTCGTGTATGTGCACATAGGATTTCGTTCTTTTCATTCAGGTTAGTTTTAGTCATTCTAATGTATTGATAGGCTTTCAAGACTACATTTTCACCATTCTTCAGTTGAATTTCTGCTACATCTACAATTGATTATGGTGATAAGTTTGAAATGCGAACAAAATATTTTGATACAGCCTTGTGATCGTTTGCACTGGTGAAACCTTCCACAGCATGCACTATACAACCAAATTGCATGCATAATGTGCGAATTTAAATTATATAACAAATGAAAACGAGTATTAAATTCAGGCCGTGACACAATGACAATTTGATTTGCTGCGAAATAGATTGCACATTCTTAATAATCGGCCACACATCCGTCAAACCGAAAGCCTAATCACGTATTTGTAACCGCTGAAATGAAACGTTATGTAAATTTATTTATTTGAATGATACAAAACAAAATCGAATTCTCTTTTTTGCACAAATGAAACCCGGATATACGTCGCTATAAAAAATCAGCGCGAAATTGAATGCATCTTTTACAAATGAATTTGCACTTTTTCCGATATCGTCCGGGAAAACCTTTTTTTTTTAAGTAGAAAAATCGGTGCAAGTAATTTTTTTAAGGCAAATCGGTGCAAGTATGTTTTGTTTACAATGTTTAACGTAAGACAAACTGTACACAATTCAGGACACAATGTAGATAACAATATCCCAGAGAGCTACACCCTGAAATTGTGTGGAATCAAAACAAAGATAATATACACGCATTGTGCTGACTGAACTTTTCTGCCACGGCAAGCGAAACGAAATGCCATAGTCCTGAAAAAGACTGGTTGGGTATGAAGCAGAATCAGTGTCAAAAAGATCGGACGTGTTTTTACAACTCGGATGCTTTCCTAATTCGGATGTATTCCTAATTCGGATGCTTTTTGCAAACTCGGATGCTTTTTTAATTTGGATGAATTCGTAATTCGGATGCTTTTTGTAAACTCCGATGCTTTTTTAATTCGGATGAATTCGTAATTCGGATGAATTCGTAATTCGGATGCTTTTTGTAAACTCGGATGCTTTTTTAATTCGGATGCTTTTCTAGTTTGGATGCTTTTTTAATTCGAATGCTTTTCTAGCTCGGATGCTTTTTATAAACTCGGATGCTTTTTTAATTCGGATGCTTTTCAAGTTTGAATGCTTTTTGTAAACTCGGATGCTTTTTGCAAACCGAACATATTCGCAAATCGGATGCTTTCCCAATCCGGCACTAGAGTGGCCCTGAAAGGACATCACACATCGCAGATTCTGCGATTTCGCGCATTCTGCGCGAATTTGAACGATGACAAACATGTTATCGTATATATCTAAGCATATATCTGAGATGTGGAAGATTTTATTGTAGATTTCTGCACAGATTTATGTGATAATGAATATTTTCTGGGCAGATTTTTGAAAAGTCGCATATTTTTATTTTAGATTTCAAGTTCTGCGCAGATTTCTTAGTACGCAAATTTGTGCGATGTCGCACGGATGGGCACTACATGTACATTTTCATTGCACATTTAATTATGCGCAGCTATATGTCGCACTCACGTACAACAGATTTATATGCAGATTTATGTGCACATTTCTGCCGCGATGTCAGCACATCACATGAAGCACGATATGTGGCAGAGAAAACCCCCCTCTTTTGTGTTGACCATTGTGTTCCCGGAATCTCAGGAATTCCTTTTAGGTTTCAAGGGGGGATGGGTTAGGTTACAATAGTGTTGAGTGCGTATAAAGTATAGGGATAAGAGGGGGGTGCCCCTCTGCCACATATCGTGCTGGGTATACAGCACATACGACATTTAAAAAAAAGTTGAACCACCTCGACGTTTTGAATGTTATGATGTTCTAAAACGGACAGGCAACAACGTCGTGGTTCAACTTTCAAAACGTCGTGGTTCAACTTTCAAAACGTCGTACTTCAACTTTCAATTAACGTCCAACTTTCGCGCGCTTTTACCTGGCTCAAGGAGGTAGCCGCGTATAGATCGGGGCGGACCTACGTCACAGGTCAGCGCGCCGATGAAAACAATACGCGCTGACACTGCACTGTAGCATACAAGACTGCGCGCGCGATCATTGTTTTTACCGGCGCGGTGTACGTATTATGACGCGTTTTTATGACAGTTCCCGGATGTCCGCCCCGATCTATTCGGCCGGTTCTCTCCGCGCGGATTCAGTCCGCTTTCACCAAAAGGCGACAAATATTTTATACATGCTGCAAAAGGTGATGCATTTTCTAAAAAGTTTGTTGTCAATTTATTTAAAGAATTTTTCGAAATAAACCGTAAATATAACAATACTTGTTCAAACCCTTGTAGATCATACAGCATATTAGCCACACTTGTTCCTGTAATTGTAAAACCTTTCCTGTAATTTTGATGAAAAATTACAGTTAAATTAGCTGCTTAATGGAAGTAATTCTACTTCGAGTTATTTGTCAAACCTTTTATAGAAATTTCAAACAATACGGCAACAGTGTGGTTTTACAAATTCAAGACCTGCTTTTATCATTGCTGTACTTTTTTTCTTTTGCCACATGAATTGCAATTGTACATTTCTGTAAAGCACACATGCAAGGACTATCTTTCCGTGCCCCACTCTTTCTATCTGGCAAGTGTTCTTTCAAGCACGAGTGGCAGTACGGAGTTTCCAAGATTCTTTTATATGCTAATTTTGACATATAACCGTTGTTCTTTGTTTACATTTTATGTAGTTTTGATAATATCTGCTTATTTGCACTCGACCTTAGAAACTTACATTTGACCCAAGTGTGCTAAGATCGGGGCGGACATACGTCACAGGTCAGCGCGCCGATGAAAACAATACGCGCTGACACTGCACTGTAGCATACAAGACTGCGCGCGCGATCATCGTTTTTACCGGCGCGGTGTACGTATTATGACGCGTTTTTATGACAGTTCCCGGATGTCCGCCCCGATCTATATCGCAAAGAATTATGGGGCGATATTAGGTGGAAATAAAAAAGAAATTATGGACACGGTCTGAAACGAAAATTGTACCTAACGATCCATCTAATGATGCAGAACTTTATAGTTGAAGGGCTGTTGTGTTATTAAATAAAGTAACAGTTATCATTCTCATAAAATCTGGCGTGGTGAAATTAATTGTTGAAATTGTTGATTGACGAAACTGATTCACCGAGAACATTGCAAATAAGCCCGAGTGCGAGTGCACTAATTACTGTTCGGCTGAAGCCTATACCAAAATTAAGTGTGCCCAGAAACATGATCTCGTAGATCATGAAATACAAATAGGCCTATGAGGTTTGAATAACATGTGATGTACACTTTGTTTTAAAGAGGCAGATACTCGCAGCCGAAAAACGCATTACAATGCTGCATTGAAAAGGGGATTTATTAAACGGGCTAATTAGGCACTAATTAGTGTTCGGCTGAAGCCTATACCCACATGACCAGTAACATTATCTTGTAGATTATGAAATAAAAGTATGAGTTTTTGATAACATGTGAGGTATATTTTGTTTTAAATGTTTCATTCTCATTTCCAAATCTATAAAAATAACTCGAAGTAGGATTACTTAGTTCATTAGGCAGCTAGTTTAACTGTAATTTTTCATCAAAATTACAGGAAAGGTTAAACAAGTGTGGCTAATATGCTGTATGATCTACAAGGGTTTGAAAAAGTATTGTTATATTTACGGTTTATTTCGAAAAATCCTTTAAATAAATTGACAACAAACTTTTTAGAAAATGCATCACCTTTTGCAGCATGTATTAAATATTTGTCGCCTTTTGGTGAATGCGGACTGAATCCGCGCGGAGAGATCCGGCCGAATACGCGGCTACCTTGAGCCAGGTAAAAGCGCGCGAAAGTTGGACGTTAATTGGAAGTTGAAGTAGAGTTCTTGCGTTTTAGACCGTCAATAACCGTCGTACGCAAGCCTAGCCAATCAGCACTTGCGAGTGTTCATGAGGTCAGCGGTGCTTGCGTTCCATCCAATGAACTGTCGGCACTGTACCTTGGCTTGTTGTTATTCGTAATAAGGCCTGGCATACGATATGAATGATTATTCTAATTATTAGTATATACACGCCCTCCTCCCGCTGGTGACTGACACGCCAGGGGCCAATTTCATAAAACATGTAAGCACGAATATTTGCTTAGCACAAACAAGTCTTGCTCAGTAAAAACAAGTTATCAGCCAAAACTCCATGTTTTTTTCCAAGATAAATTTTCATGCTAAGCAAATTTTGGTGCTTACACGTTTTATGAAATTGGCCCCAGATGTGTACAATGGCGCTTACAATGACGCCCGGCTCGCTTCTATTGTTAAAAGGTTCAATGGGATACGTACACATGTACTGTACATGGCGGGAATTTCAATGGGGTATTTTCAACATGCGGGTTGTAATTGTGAGGATCAAACCACTTTAAATGCAGGAAACACATAGGCCTGGTAATTACTTACACCAAGTATAGAGTATATAAACCAGCTTCCAGAGGGGATGTTTGTCCCTAATGATTATTAGTGCCGTCCACGCAAAAAACTTTTTGTTATTACCGTCAGACATAAAAAAACGCGGATGTCTTAACTGGTGTATTATATTTCCACCCCAGAGATAGAAAATAAATAGAGATAGAACTAATAAACGTGCACCGTGACCCACCCCCAAACATAACGTAAAATGGGACAACTTTTTCATGCTGGGTAACTTTGGCCACTACATGCAAAAAACAATCTTTTGTTGATGATTTTACTTGTATTTTTGTATTTGGTTTTTATTATTTATGTAAATAAGAGTTGAAAAACAACATCAAACTGGATTTTATGTGATTTTTTTAGAAATTGTTTTCCCCAAACGATCTGACCAAAGTTGTATACCCAGCACGATATGTGGCAGAGGGGTATCCCCCTCTTATCCCTATCTTATCCCTATACGCACTCAACGCTATTGTAACCTAACCCACCCCCCTTGAAACCTAAAAGGAATTCCTGAGATTCCGGGAACACAATGGTTAACACAAAAGAGGGGGGGGGGGTTTCTTTGCCACATATCGTGCTTCATATGCAAAGTTGCCCTAACCCTGAATTTCTTTAAATGATTATAAAACGTACAATACGCTTCCGGAAACTTATTCAACTCATTGTGTTTAAAAAGGGCAATCGTCAATTTTAGCTTTTCAGAAAATTATGGGGTGTTTGAGCAATCAAATCGATTTTTATTTGTAGTTTTTTTGTGTGCAAACGGATTTTGTTTACGGTCAAAAATGTTTGTTGGCTCAAACCCAACTCTATTGTAAAACATAACACGGAAAATATAACATTATTGTTTAATATGCAGAAATATATTGTAAATTGTCTGAAAATATTGACTAAGGTTTCCCATTTTACGGTACAATGTCCACCACACTGACACTGCGTGAGCAACGAGCAGTCGTTCGTGTTCCCTGCATTTAAATGGTTTGATCCCGACAACCTGCATGTTGAAAATACCATTACAATTCTTGCTATTGTACATGTACATATCTGGCGTGTCAGTCATGCGACCGGGGGGGGGGGGGGGGGTAGTGTTTACTAATGATTATAAAATCATGTAGATCGTATGCCAGACCTTATTATGAATAACAATAAGCTACGGTACAATCCCAATAGTTCATTGGATGGAACGCAAGCACTGCTGACCCCACGAACACTCGCATGTGCTGATTGGCTAGTCTTGCGTACAACGGTAATTTACGGTCTAAAACGCACGAACTCTAGTACGACGTTTTGAAAGTTGAACCACGACGTTTTGAAAGTTGAACCACGACGTTGTTGCCTGTCCGTTTTAGAACATCATAACATTCAAAACGTCGTGGTTCAACTTTCAAAACGTCGTATGTTTGACATCGCGGCAGAAATGTGCACATAAATCTGCATATAAATCTGCTGTACGTGAGTGCGACATAGGCCTATAGCTGCGCATAATTAAATGTGCAATGAAAATGTACATGTAGTGCCCATCCGTGCGACATCGCACAAATTTGCGTACTAAGAAATCTGCGCAGAACTTGAAATCTAAAATAAAAATATGCGACTTTTCAAAAATCTGCCCAGAAAATATTCATTATCACATAAATCTGTGCAGAAATCTACAATAAAATCTTCCACATCTCAGATATATGCTTAGATATATACGATAACATGTTTGTCATCGTTCAAATTCGCGCAAAATGCGCGAAATCGCAGAATCTGCGATGTGTGATGTCCTTTCAGGGCCACCGTAGTGCCGGATTGGGAAAGCATCCGATTTGCGAATATGTTAGGTTTGCAAAAAGCATCCGAGTTTACAAAAAGCATTCAAACTAGAAAAGCATCCGAATTAAAAAAGCATCCAAGTTTATAAAAAGCATCCGAGCTAGAAAAGCATTCGAATTAAAAAAGCATCCGAACTAGAAAAGCATCCGAATTAAAAAAACATCCGAATTAAAAAAGCATCCGAGTTTACAAAAAGCATCCGAATTACGAATTCATCCGAATTACGAATTCATCCGAATTAAAAAAGCATCGGAGTTTACAAAAAGCATCCGAATTACGAATTCATCCGAATTAAAAAAGCATCCGAGTTTGCAAAAAGCATCCGAATTAGGAATACATCCGAATTAGGAAAGCATCCGAGTTGTAAAAACACTTGCAAGAAGAATTGATCCAGCGCTGACCATACCAGCTCTACGAAGGACTTCAGCGTTGGTAATGCGATCTGACCATTTGATTTTGAGGATTGCACGGGGGTGGCGGAGTTGGATGGTATTAAATTTGCGAATGTGTTTTTGGTACATACAGCGCATATGACTCGGTGGAATACAACAGACTGGACAGAACCACTGCCTGGTAGACCTTGCACTTGTATAGATGTCTTGACACCACGCTGTGACCGAAGTCGTTTTTTTCCCAAGCGACCAAAGGATGGGGCTGCAGCAGATATACTAAGTTATAGGATCAGGAGTAGTGGTTGGACTTAAAAGCCGGTATAGGACGTATACATTATCAGCCGTTTTTGTTTATATAATACACAAATACTTTCTCACAATTCAATTTTTCTACTTAAAATAATAATAAAATAATAATAAAAAAAATAAAAAAATAATAATAAAAACAGAACAGTTGACTATCACTTCTCAAAACAACATTCCCAATTGTATCTCAACGTTCGAATTGCTATCAATCAATCAAATCATTTAAAAATAATAACAATTCAAATCAACCAATCAAATCCTTAAAAAAATTATAACAAAATAACCAATCAAAAAAATAAATAAATAAACATCCTCAATTGTCCCACAACGTTCGAATATCAATCAACCAATCAAATTATTAGAAAATAATAGCAATTTCAATCAACCAATCAAATCATTTAAAAATAATAACAAAATAACCAATCAAACAAATAAATAAACATCCTCAATTGTCCCACAACGTTTGAATATCAATCAACAAATCAAATCGTTAAACAAGTAATAGCAATCTTAATCAACCAATCAAATCATTTAAAAAATAATAGCAATTTAAATCAACCAATCAATCATTAAAAACAAACAATTTAAATCAACCAATCAAATCATTTAGAAAATAATAAAAAAATAACCAATAAAATACACACAAAATTAATATCCCCAATAGTCCCACAACGTTCGAATCACATTTAACCAATCAAATCATTTCAAATATTATAGTTTAACTTAACCAATCAAATCATTAAAAAAAATTATACAATTTAAGTCAACCAATCAAATCATACACAAATAATAACAATTTAAATCAACCAATCAAATCATATTTTTATTTAACCAATAAAATCATTTAAACAATAATAACAATTAAAAACCCCCAATAATAATCATTTACACCCACTCCCAGCAGCAGCACCACCTGCACCACCAGCACCACCTGCACCACCAGCACCACCTGCACCGCAAGCACCACTAGCACCACCAGCACCACCAGCACCACCAGCACCACCAGCACCACCTGCACCACCAGCACCACCAGCACCACCAGCACCACCAGCACCACCAGCACCAGCAGCACCAGCAGCACCAGCAGCACCACCACGAGCACCACCTGCACCACAAGCACCACCTGCATAAAAATACCAATCAACCAATCAAAGCGTTTAAAACATAATAGCAATTTGTATTAACCAATCAAATCATTAAAACAATAACAATTTAAATTACACTATAGTCACCGAATTATGCCAAATAAATAATATGGTTTACAGCTAGCCAGAGTTATTTATGTATTTTACCTTTTTAAAAGTTTAGTTAACGTTTATCTTTTTTTAAGAACAGTTGATAGGCTACACCTGTTGGAGCTTCACAGGTCAAATGGATCAATTACCCTTTGAATTTAAATACCCTAACTCCCTTGGGTGTGTGCAAAATCATATTCATTTTGAAGGATTCAGGACAGTGTTTGGGTTAATGGGATTATTTAGCAACCAGTTAATGTTTTTTCCTTTGATTTTATAAGTTAAGGTCAGTAATCTTTTATAATACATTTGATTTGACTTTTTATTCTGTTCAGTTTAAATATGTAGACTCTACATTATTCTTATTTTTTTTGGTGCCATTAGACTTTTAGGCTTAATTATGTTTTTATGTTTATTGATTATTCTATTGTATTTTACATTTAATTTGATGTTTATTAATTACACGCATTTCTCTATTTTTTCTTTTAATATGTATTGATTATTTGTTCTTTTCTTTTCGTGTTATATTTGTTGTATGTAGATCACATGCACCGACCTTTTTTTCTACTGGGCTATAATAAAAAGCAGAAAAGCACTCGCAAGCCAAGAACGTCTGTGTTACATATAATTGAACTGTTTTAATAAATTATAAACAATTCAACAAAGGAACGCTTTTAGTATTCCCACATTCATTGTTCACATGATGCGAGTGTACGCTAGCTTACTGATTAATAACTACATATCTGTGAACGTTAGTTGACAAGTTTTTGGTTGCTGTAGTCGGATGATGAGAAAGAAAGAGGGCGCTGTAAACCAGTCAAGTATTTTGAGTATAGTGCCCGATCGGGCACTATATACAAAAATGCTTAACGTTTATGCTAAAAAAAGTAGCAAATGCTGATTTTGTTACCACAATTTACTTGACTTTATACATTGAGTCAACAGTAATCATATGTACGTATTTACAGCTGTTTTTAATCTTAAAGTAATCAGAGCTATAGTTGCTCAACAAATCTAATTTAGGATTTGTTGTTATTCACTTTCAATCTGTTTATAGTCCAGGAAAAATAAGTTTTGACCTCAAACAAATTGCAACAAATTGTTTTTCACCACAGTGCACTTCTATAAGGTCCCTAGAATCTCATACTAAAAATCTACAAAAATCCAAGTGGTGGAAATGTCTAATTTGCATAAATCGTTAATCCCTGCCGTGTAATATGTTTATTCCCATATTTGGGTATATATTTTATTTTTATTTTTTGAAAAGTTTATTTTGGTGATTCTATACTTACATATACTTACTTCAATAACATTTGCTAAAGCTTGTAAGTGACTGAATAATTATGAGAACATAGTAATTATCCAAAATGACAACTTCGTGACCCTATAAATGTGCACTCTGCCACGGCAACCTACCATACATATTGCATTAAATAAAATAATGGTTTAAGTTGTTGCTTTCCATAAAAGATGGATTTTGTTTTACTTTTAGGTGATGACCCCAATTGGGGTTGGGGGGGGGGGCGGGGGGGGGGGGGGGGTAAACCATCTACCTGATAAGTACAACTATATTTCGGCCACTGAGCCAGCAGCATTAACAGTGACTCTATTTAGTATCACAGCGGATGCCAAAAGGATTATGACAGTGATATCCGTACATGACAGTCGAATTATGCACAATTGTCAAAAGGAGCCTCGTCGTTTAATATAGGTTTTCCTAGCCAATTGTATTTAAAAAACATTTAGTTTAGTACAGTGCCTGTTTAAATTCATTAACAAAAATGTTCTCTGAAATTGGTGCAAGTTATTGTACTACAAATTTGCAAAAGAGAACACAATTCAACTCCGGCAAATCTCACAGTGAATGTTTGTTTGGACGTCACACCACTGGTCGCGCTCTGACCAATCAGATGAGGAGGATTTAGGTGTTGTATCAAACAAATAATGAATGTTTAACGTTCGTGCGAAGGAAAGAGTGATTTTATTGTGTGACAGACAATTATTATTCCTGCTCATTGGGCCCACGAAACATTCCAAATACCATCTCGGCTCCCTGGGGAGTATACAGCTAAATGCTGCTGCCTCGGTGCAAAGTTAATAACAACCATCTTCACCCTCGCAAGTACCCAATACTCTTGGGTGGGAAGAAGCAATGAGTGTAGGGCTGTTCATTCTCCACTAATTTAGTATTTAATATTTGAAACTGCATTATCAAATATTTAAATATTCAAAGCTTGGGCTTAAAAAAGGGTATAAATACAAAATGTTATAGTGCTGCTTAACTGTAAGCAGAAAGGTTGTGCTTATAGTCTATCAGAAAACTGTTTCATGGCGGGGACCTGCTTAAAGGGAAATTATATCTTTTGAAACCATCCAAAAAGTGACCAACCAAGTTATTGTTAAAAAGCTTACTTGATGTAAAGATATTAATGACACTATTAACTCCCTGTGAAATTACTCCTTCTGCCATGCAGTCATTTTGAAGAAAATAAGTCTAAAAGTGTGTCTCAGAGACGCACTTTTGGAAATGTCCATTAGTTATTAGTTCAAAATCTAAATCTTTGAATATTATTTTCTCAGAATTTACAGTATTCACAGAGCTAAAACTTTGCCAGGTTAGTTGTCAAGCACCATTCTTAAGATTTCGAGCGTTTTTCCTGATTTAAACGATAAAAATGCACAACTGACTAATTGTATACTATAACTTTAAGCTAGCGCGCACTATATTGTTACGTCACCGATTTTTACTTAGGACAAATAAAACAAAATCATGTTTAGCGTGAACAAAAACAAAAATAAGATCTTATTTTTTCGACTTTAGCATCACTGTGTACATGCTGTGGAAATAGTCCAAATAGCCCGGAAGGTTGTCTTAAAAAATGTGTCAGACAACCATTTTTGAAGAAAAAAAAGGCCTCCTAACTCTTTCTTTAAAAGGCAGCACGCTAAACATGTTCTTTTTTAAATTGGCCGTAAGCAACCTTTTTCTCTGTGGTTAAGCATGTTTTCTTGTGCCTAATGTATTAAACAGTCTTTATGAAATGACAGAGGCACACAATTTGCTGTTAAGCATTGCTTAGTCTTGGTGCAAGACGTTCTTGTTGAGTTCGTAAAACCATAAAACATTAGGGCCTATGCACTCAACAACACTGTACGCGTCGCGACTATTCCACCGATAGAGGGCGTAATTTGGAAGCCGCGAATCTCTCAAGAAGAGCCGATGTGTGTGGTGGTTATCTGGAAGTTTCCCAATAGCGCCCTCTATTGTTTGAAAATGAACAACAACGTCTTGCACCAAGACTAAGCATTGCTATGAAATTGGGCCCAGACTGTAATTTTATTTTGTATTACTCAGTTTGCTGTTTGTGGTTTGCTTGTATATTGCGGCTCAAAAAAGAGGTTCCAATGACCTATGACGTTGAATAAACCGAGTGACAAGAACCAAATCCATGATTTAGTTCTCACAATTTATTTCAAGGTTTTCATTTGCCAGATTCTGATTCTAGTACTTGAAAGTTAACCTGGGAATGGGAATTTCTCTAAACACTTTTTTCTCTAAGCAGGGAATTTCTTTTTATTTTGGGGAAACATTTTCCACGCCTTTATAAATAATTTTTTTCATACAATTTGCCATTCCCATTCACAGTGTTAACTTTCAATTCATTTCATTTAATTTTGACAGGGTTGTTCAGAAAACAGGGTCTTTGGGGACAATCCACAGATGGCTGTCGAAAATGTTGGCGACCATTGGCCAGAAAGGTGTGACGTTATATAACATTTAAGATTCAAATCTGGTCCATTAAGCCTGTACAAAGTATATAACGACGGATGGTTTTCTCATCAACTGGTCGAGATTTGATGTGTACAGTGTGTCAGCAGAAGAAAAGTCATCGATTTCTTTATATTTTTTATTGGGTTTGTTTTAGGTTGGGGGGGGGGGGGGGGGGGGGGGGGTGTGGTTCCGTGTAATTGTTCCGATCTCGACTGGGTTTTGTTATGTGTATTGTTGAGCAAAGCTTGTCTTTGTTCAAGCGATATCAAAATAATTATCAGCCGAATTTACCCGATAGTCTTGCAAAACAAGAAATGGAATTGAAGGCTGAACAACAGTTGAACACTGTTTCACTCTACTGTTTTGTTAAACTCCCCTCTATGGCTGGGTCATTTCGTGTCGAATTAACACCATTTTTTACCCCAGTGTCCCGACCCTCGCAGATTGAAATATTTGGTGTTATAATTAGCCTTTACATTTATGAACAATTCCCAAAACAATTTTTCTTTTGTATTTGGCCGTTAGTTTTTTGAGATACGGGTCAGTGAACTTTGGACTAATTAGCATGACCTCGGAACTTGCATTGAACTATTTGTTTCATCGCACGGCACACTGCCACACAGCCGAAAGTTATAATCAACGGTGAATAGAACTCCATTGCATGGCCGCACTCTGACCAATCAGATGGCGAGGATTTATTCAAGACGTGGTATAAAACAAATATTTTTGCGATGGAAATAATAATTTTATTCGGTGACAGATTGAATGTTCTATTCCACTCGGTTTTGCCCCATGGACTAGAACATTCTGTCTGTCACCTCATGAAATTATTCTTACGATCGCACTCACAAACATTCATTATTTATCTAATGTCTCCAAAAGTATAGCACCTAGAAGGCCAAGCTGTACTTTATTTGGAAGCTCTTTGAATGGTTTCCATTTCATAAAATAAAATAAAAACCGAAAAGCATAGAGAAAATACCTTACAAAATGACATTTGACTTTGTTATATTTGTTCCACTTTTTTAAGTTAAAAGCCAGTAATAAGTACTGATTTGCTGCATGAGTGGATGTTTCTCTTTAGAAGACCCAGGACTTTATTTGCTTTACTTGTTACTTGGTTTATGTGGCGTGCCTAGCTGAGATCTTTGCTGATCTCCCATCCAGGGTATGGGCGGGGACATCAAATTTGCTTCTCGTTATTTTCAAGTATGAAATGGCCTTTTATTTAGTTCAATTGTTGGCAGTATGCGTTACGTACCTGTCCGTCGATGGTGGCCCGAGCCCCAGGGATCATGTCGTTACCACGGATGAAATTATTCAACACGTCTGGTCCCACTTGATCTGAAACACAGACATCAAAGGTATACAATCATTCATTCATTCAAAGCCATATCAACCTCGTTTCAGTGTGATAAATCAGACCTAATGATGTTTACAAACGATAGTTAGACAATGGGACGAAGTTGTTTTCAGCTGATCGCTGTCAAACTATATATCATGATGTGAGCAACTGTGGGCGTTTACAAAACGGAGGCTAAAGACGAGGCTTAGGCTAGATTTTTGCGGCGCCATTTTGAAGCCTCATACCAAACGACTGTCTAGGCTACGCGAAGTAAGCCCGGGGCTAGATTTCAGGCTGTATTCCGAAGCCACACCAAGCCTCGCAGACCCTCCTAACGCCGGGCTTGATGACGTCACGGTGTAAAAACTTTCAGCGAATCGCCATCTTGATAAACACTGTGTGCGACATTTATTTTATCTTTTGTGCCGACATTGAAGGATTCTGACGGCGATTAAAAACCCTTTAACCACAGGAGCTTAGCTAGGCAAAGCAAAATTCCAGTGTACAATGTAAGTGACTTGCCATGTTAATTTTGCCAATATTTTGGGCCACAACTCGGCTGTTTTTGTCTGTGTTTGATTCCACTGTCGTACGCTGTTGCATTTTCTAAGCAAAGCTGGGAACATTATTGCAGATAGGGAAGTCCACTGCGCGAGTGTATGGTGTAGTTTAACCATGGTTTAACGTAAGAATACGACTACAATTTAGTACAAAAAATGAGGAATTATGAGGAATTTGACAATGATACAAATAGGAAAAGTCATGATTTGGAATCATACAAGTATTTAGTAATTTACCAGCAAGCAAAACTTCGTGGAAAGCGGGTTGGGTCTATAATTTTTATAAATGTTAGGTCTAGGGTTTAGGGAATAAAACGACGATCGGCATTACATGACTGTGCAAAAAGGGTAAGACACTGAGTCACATTTTCCTCAAAACCACATACCGTACTTCAAATTTTATGAGGATTTAATTTCGATGGTTTGGGGAGATAAATTACCATTTTTAGGACACAGTTTACCTCAATAAAAGCATGATTTTTGTACTTTTGTATCAATACATTTTATTTTGTTTAACCTAACTGAGGGTTAAAGTATACTTATTCAAGAATAACAAATTAACGAAAAACTAAAATCAATGTCCGCCAGATTGTTCACCCCATTTCAATTTTGTATCTCGAAATAGTCTGTGCGACTTATGTCGGGTTTGGTAGAAGCGGGTCACATAATACAAAAAATCATGGGTTCAAATCTTAAGAACAATGACTGCTTGAAGATGGAAAAGTCACTTTTTAATTGGCTTTTAAACGCAAAAGCAATTTTAGAATGGAACTTCGAACGGGGGTGAATTTAACTAAACGATTGCCATCCACCAACTAGACTAGGCCATGGCCTTCGAATAAACTGTTGTCCATTTTTAATTTTGTTTGTTTTAACTGAACTTAGCTTAAGTTCACTTTCCCTCTACCAGTTCGCGCCGGATGACGTATATAAATTCAAAACGGATGACGCATAAACACGCCAAGTTCAAGTTTGGAAATGTATGTCAGCAGCGAGCAAGGCCGGAAATGCGTGGGTGTGCTTCCTGGCACTATGGGCCTGAACCAGCTTCGGATCGAGTTTCGTTAAAAATTATCTCGCCCCACGGCTCGGTCATGTTAAAATAATCCCGGCGCGAACTGGTTAAAAAACACGGAAATTTGACTTTGGAGTGGATACAGCCAGCACTTTAGAATGTGGTTGACAGACCGGGCTATGCACCATGACCACAGGTATGACCTGTAACAATCACCATTAGTTAAATAGGTAATAACAGTGCGAGAACCCGGTTGTTACTGCGTGGTAATGACCGGGTTGGGGGATGACCGCTGGTAATGGATCGAGCCGAAGGCGAGGTCCATTACCAGCGGTCATCCCCCAACCCGGTCATTACCACGCAGTAATAACCGGGTTCTCGCACTGTTATTACCTTTAATAAATACCTTTTTAATGAGAAAATTGGTGAAAATACTCCGAATTTCGCGACTTCGCGGCTTCTTCTAGGCCGTTTTACAAACGCAGCTTCGTTTTCGTATTTTGGCTTTGTTCATGTACTTTAGCAGTGGTACAGTTGTTTTCCTAGTTCCGGATTTTTTCTAGTTCCAGATCGCTTCAAATAAAAACCTACCTTGTTATGGCTTGGTCTCCAATACTATTTGTTTAGATGAAGTGCATTTTGAAAAGAAACATACAAGCTTTTTGATACATAAGTTAAAAAAGTCGAAGTAAAAGTCTCAAATCTGCCAAAGACTGAACGTTCATTTGTTTTCTTCTAGTTCCGGATCGCCCGTAAAATACATGCATCAACAGCACGCGCGCAAGCGATTTCATATGACGTGTTCTAATGGACCATGGAGAAATGTCTCCATGGTGGGACAAAGTTTATCGGATCGTTGCCGCGCGCAACACACGTACACGGACAAAACATTTCAAAGCATTTCCTTGCAAGTCCTTTTTTTAAACTTTATTGGAAGTTAAAGTATTTGACATTTATTTTAAACTGTATTTATATAAATTAATGAATACTTTATCAGAAATATAGGCTTGATTCGGGTTGGTTCTAGCGTGATAATTGTTCATGTACGAAGCAGTTTTTTACTCGATCCGGAATTGGTTAAACTGATCCACAACTAGAAAAAGGGATGTCGGTATATTTGACGTCGTACAGTATGTATTTTCAAATAAAGAAGAGCATAAATATCGAAACAAAAACTGTAGTTTCTCCATCACTCAAGGTAAACTACTAAACCTATTTCATTTAAATTTCGAGGATTAGACTTGCCGAAAACAGCCTGAATATTTTTTGCGATCCGGAACTAGAAAAACGTCTGTAATGTGGCCAGAGTGCAGCCCAAAGCCGGGGTTTAGAAAACGGCCCTTGGAAAACCCATGATGTTACTACATATAATGACCGGCACGTGATCGAGTCTCGGCCAATCAGAAGCCTTCAACTCTCCTAGGTATTTATTAATGTAATGTTGCATCAGAATAAAGCAAATTAAGTAACAGACTCTGCCCTTCAGCGATATGCTTACTGTATGTCAGCTCTGTACACCTGTACAATCTGGCAGATACCTCAGCAGGGTAAAAATGTTAGTCATTGTGGCATTGTTTTATTAACATATTTAACATTTTCATCCCCCCCCCTTTTAAAAAACATGTATATCTACTGATTTATCAGCATCATTTGACTAGTGACGAAAACAAATTCTCCTTGTATAAGAGCATTGTAAATGGAAAATCTTTGAAAAGAGCAATGATGATTACGTTTTGTTGCAGAAAGGTTGAAAACTAGACTGCTAACAAACAGCCATTGTATTCAATTTATTTTAAATTAATTTGTGATCATTTAAACATTTCACTTGTATATTGTTTTCAGAAATCAAGAGTCCTAAACTAGGCACCACTGAAGTCCTTCTGGCTGGCAGCTGTAATTATGAGACTTCATATAATGGAGAGACATGCTACAATGGTACCACTGTTTGCTCAAGAGATAAATGACACAAGCAATGGTTATGCCATCAGTCTCCAGTAACTCCGAATCTCCCAAATCTTTGGAAATCTCAACTCAAAGAAAGTTTATATTTCTCAGGGTTTAAAAAAATCACCACAATATTACTTGCATGGTTGTTACATTGCTTTAATTTTCATAGCCTATTTTAATAGATTGAGCTCAAAAATACTCAACTCAGCATCTACCTTAACGCCCCTCCCCTCTCCTCTATGACGACCGGTCGTCACATAAGGCTTTTGTTATTAGTAAGCAAAGATAATGTTACATATTCAGCATGAATTAATATATTTAAATTAAGGAAGCTTTTTCTGCAGTTTGTTATAACAGCAATGTACTTGTAGGCCTACAGGGGGACTATAGCTATATAAGGTGCTCACCTAGTCGTGGAATTTCTCATCTTTGTTAAATTGTTATGCCTTGTATCGCGCCCGTTGGAGTCAGCGGGGAATTTAAGTATAGCCTGGACAAACGCGTTGCTACGAGTACGAGGATAGACCATGCATAGACATTTTCATTCATATTGGTTTGATAAAAGCCGCGGTGGGGTGGAATGAGGGGGGATTTATTAAACTTTCTTCCCTGTTGACTGCACCATCTATAGTTGACAAAATTGCTAATTTTTGGTGCTACTAGTACTAGTGAATAACAAATAACCACTCAACTTGCTTCCAAGCTTATTGGTGGGTGCAAAGGCTTAATATTCCTCGCCTCTTTCTTTTTGTAATGTAAATAAGCCAACTCCAACCGCTCATTTTGAGGTGGTAGGCCTACTTATTATTATGAACGAACACTATTGTTCTGTTAATCATTTTTCAACAAAGCTCCCTGCCTCAATACCGAGAGCTTAATCGTCATTTAGGTGACTGATTGATACTACAATATTCATAACTTGAAACACAAACGGAGAGGAAATTTGTCAGCTTGTCAAAGAGACAAAAGGCACGGTTCGTTTCATTAGTAGCTTTTAGCTTTATTGAGCTAGGAACAAATACAGGTAATATTTTATTTAGTTGCTATAGGGATTTCGGTAATAACTCTGGAATGGCTTCTACTGATGTGGATTAAGTCTTGAGTCCAGTATCAAATACAGTAACCGATATGATGACGATGATGATCGCCACGTCAAATGTTTACAATAAATCTTACAATTGTCCCTGCATACGAATAGTACAAAGACCGCAATTACTTTTTAAGTGTATTTTGTGTTTTCGGGGGGGAATAGAATGGAAGTAAATATATTTTCATTTGTTTTGATGCTACAAAATTGGTCAAAGTGTTAAATAGATTGTTTAACAACAAGGCCTACTGCGTTGACGTTTTGCTCAATTGATATTACGTTTTCTGTTTAGGGGAAAAAAGAAAACATAATGCACATTTTGGGGTCTTGTGAGTTTGCTTTGCTGACACATGGTTCCAAACCATTTCTGGTGAAATTAATTCATGTATAAAGAGTCGAGCTTGTCAAAAATGACAATGTTTTCAATGTTGATATTTTTTGATTAGGTAGGATACACCATTTGCATTCGAAAAAAATTTACTACCGAATTATTAAGAAAAATCTTACTTATTTGAAAGTGTCACCAGCAAACAAGATTTCACAGATGTTTCTATTGGCTTATAATTTGTCTTGCTAGGTGGTGAGCCCGGTTCAATAAAACAAATTACTACAACCACAAACAAGAATGAAGGGAAACAAAGACACCGTGTGTAATCTTACTTATTATAATATTTATACTATATGTACACAAATTAGGAGAGAATCAATATTCGACTCACAGGTTTGTTGACAATGTGAATTATTTACTTATGAAACAAAATATTCTTTTGTGGCCGTTACAAAAGCAAATTCTTCCATTAAATCTTATATTAAAGTTGCCAATACACTTTATGCTTCAGTTTCAAATGTATTTCATATATTTATTTAATTAACCCGAACCCTCCGAAATCCTCCAAAATTCAATATGATTTTGCACACAACCTAGGAAGTTATTATTGATGGACTACAGCTGCTTTCTTTCCAAGTCCTTGCTTTGCCATTTGTCCATCACAGTGGTACATACAATCCCGACAGTGGGACCAGTGCATGCCTTATGGCCCTGTCACACCAGAACATTTTAGGCCAACGCGTGAGTAACGTGTTGTAATTTTGGCAACACGCTGGCAAACGCTGACAAACGCTAGGCCAGCGTTAGCAACACGCTGAGCGCGTTACTCACGCGCTGGGACATGCTGTCACACGCTGAGGAAAACATATTTTTTTCAACATACATACAATTACTAGCGTTTGCCAGCGTGTGACTGCACACGCTGGCGGAGCGTTGGAGGTTTGTTACTCACGCGTCGAACACGCTAGACGATCGTTATCAACCCGCTACTCACACGCTGGCGCACGCCTGCGTACGCTGGCGTACTCTGGCGACACGCTGGTTATGGCCCTGTCACCCCAGAAAGTTTTAGGCCAATGCATGAGTAGCGCGTTAGAAATAGTTGATACGCTGGCAATCGCTGAACTTTCACAGAAAAAGTCAAGTGGAACCGTGATTTCAGCGTGTTTATACAGATTGGTAACAGGTTCATAGCGCATGCCAACGCGTGAGTATCGTGCGAGGAACGCGCTCAGCGTGTAAGAAACGTATCACTGATTTATAGTAAAAATACGACAGCGGGTCGCCAGCGTGTGAGTAGTGGGTTGGTAACGATCGTCTAGCGCGTTCGACGCGTGAGTAACGACCATCCTGTGCGCCGCCAGCGTGTGCAGTCACACGCTGGCAAACGCTGAAAATTTTAGGTATGTTGAAAAATGTATTTTTGCCTCAGCCTTCCGACAGCGTGTTCCAGCGTGTGGGTAACGCGCTTAGCGTGTTGCGAACGCTGGCCTAGCGTTGGTCAACGTTTACCCGCGTGTTACCGAAATTCCAACACGTTGGCCTAAAACGTTCTGGTGTGACCATTAGTGTAGTAGCGCGTCGGCTTTTTATACAACTAATCATGTGGTCGTTGCAGTACGCTGGCGTGCGTTGGAACGCGCTACTCACGCGCTGGGCAGTCGTTCATCAGTCGTCGAGCGCGTTACTAACGCGTTACTCACGCGCTGGCGAACGCTATGAACCCGTTAACAACGCGTTATGGACACGCTGAAATCACGGTTCCACTTGACTTTTTTCTGTGGAAGTTCAGCGTTTGCCAGCGTATCAACTATTTTTAACGCGCTACTCACGCGTTGGCCTAAAACGTTCTGGTGTGACAGGGCCATTAGCTAGTTCGAGCAGTGCTGGCTGCATTTCAAGTCGCTTGAGACAAG
The DNA here is from genome assembly GCA_037893245.1 of Crossaster papposus. Lineage (NCBI taxonomy): Eukaryota > Metazoa > Echinodermata > Asteroidea > Velatida > Solasteridae > Crossaster > Crossaster papposus. Next base: position 377,259 of record JBAIAA010000547.1, on the reverse strand, counting down.
TGGCCAGAACGGCGTGATGGCCCTGTCACACCAGACCATTTTAGGCCAACGCGTGAGTAACGTGTTGTAATTTTGGCAACACGCTGGCAAACGCTGACCAACGCTTGGCCAGCGTTAGCAACACGCTGAGCGCGTTACTCGTGCGCTGGGACATGCTGTCACACGCTGAGGAAAACATATTTTTTTCAACATACATACAATTTCCAGCGTTTGCCAGCGTGTGACTGCACACGCTGGCGGAGCGTTGGAGGTTTGTTACTCACGCGTCGAACACGCTAGGCGATCGTTATCAACCCGCTACTCACACGCTGGCGCACGCTGGCGTACGCTTGCGTACTCTGGCGACACGCTGGTTATGACCCTGTCACCTCAGAACGTTTTAGGCCAATGCATGTATAGCGCGTTAAAAATAGTTGATACGCTGGCAATCGCTGAACTTTCACAGAAAAAGTCAAGTGGAACCGTGATTTCAGCCTGTCCATACAGATTGATAACGGGTTCATAGCGTATGCCAGCGCGTGAGTATCGTGTGAGGAACGCGCTCAGCGTGTGAGGAACGTATCACTGATTTATAGTAAAAATACTACAGCGGGTCGCCAGCGTGTGAGTAGTGGGTTGGTAACGATCGTCTAGCGCGTTCGACGCGTGAGTAACGACCATCCTGCGCGCCGCCAGCGTGTGCAATCACACGCTGGCAAACGCTGAAAATTTTAGGTATGTTGAAAAATGTATTTTTGCCTCAGCGTGTTCCAGCGTGTGGGTAACGCGCTTAGCGTGTTGCGAACGCTGGCCTAGCGTTGGTCAACGTTTACCCGCGTGTTACCGAAATTCCAACACGTTGGCCTAAAACGTTCTGGTGTGACAGGGCCATTAGTGTAGTAGCGCGTCGGCTTTTTATACAACTAACCATGTGGTCGTTGCAGTACGCTGGCGCGCGTTGAAACGCGCTACTCACGCGCTGGGCAGTCGTTTATCAGTCGTCGAGCGCGTTACTAACGCGTTTCTCACGCGCTGGCGAACGCATTGAACCCGTTAACAACGCGTTATGGACACGCTGAAATCAAGGTTCCACTTGACTTTTTCTGTGGAAGTTCAGCGTTTGCCAGCGTATCAACTATTTTTAACGCGCTACTCACGCGTTGGCCTAAAACGTTCTAGTGTGACAGGGCCATGACCATCATGGTAGTGTAAAATACACCCAAATCCCGTTGCCATCTAAAAATACAAAACATAATCCAAAACCTTCAAAGTTTCTGGTCGTACTGATTAAGCCATCAGCAATTCAACACTTCGAGAAATGGATAAATAAATGCACAATTAGACTTGGTAACCATTACAATAAATATTCATACTAATCACAATAATCGGTTTTTCTCAAAGTTTTAACCCGGTATGTTTTGAATTGCAGAGGTTTTATTAAAAATGCAGTTAACACTTACAGATTTTGTTGCGACGGTCTTGCTTGGCTGAGGGTTGCTGTGATCGGGACAGTCGCCTGCTGATTTGGCCCTGAATTTGGCCAAAATTAATAGTCGGGATCGAGACCGATCGTCTGACCAAGAAATTAACCTTCAGTTTTTTATGGTTCTGTAGTTCGTATTGGTCAAGCATATATACCCTCAATCTGCAATCAAATTCACGTCCTCTCTCTCTGCTATCGAATATCGTTTTCCCTCCTACACATACATCTCATTTACCACATAACATTCGATCTTTTGTTTCTTAAACGGTTCTGTAATTTGCGTATAAGGGCGTGTTAAACAAAACCCATGGCCGGCTAAAACAATAAGGTGTGACGCAACGCTCTGGATGGCGTGTTTCTCGTTAACTGGTGTTCAGCGGGAACTTTATACGTTATTGATTGGTTAATATAGGGTGGTTTTATTTTAAAGTGGGGTAAAGGAAATAAAAGTGGAAATAAATTGTAACTCGTGTGACAGAAAGTAAATAATTATTGTAGGCATCCTGAGCAAAATGATTGCGCTATATATCCTGTAATTGGATGGCGATCGCGAAAAACCCCATGAAAAACATAAGAGCAACTACCCAACGCCGGTTGAAAATGAATGCAGTTTGTTTTGCTTTAATTTCTTGATTGTAAAACTTTGGACAAGTCAGTTAAACAATATTTACTATACTTTACACCCCCCCCTCCCAATGACGTAAAAGCAGAAAGAGTGTGATTTTTGTTTTCACGAAGGGACGGACATCTTTGATTCTCCTCCTATGACAAATTACACGGCGCTGTGAATTGTAAAAGTAAGTAAAAAGTAAGTAAACTGAACATTTCGTTTTCACGAAGAAACGGGTATATTTGCTAATAATTTTAGCCAAGAAACAATTTTTTGTTGCAATTATCTCAAAACGTTGACATGCCCGTCTCTTTCTGAAACCGGTTACGTATTAATGCAAATGAGCAAGGCGGGACTTGAACCTGCTACCTCCTAATCAGTGATCTACTAACTGAGCTATCTTACCCTAGTATTATGGCGGTCTCCCATAATTTTGTTGTCAGTATCTTTGTTCGAGGGCACTAGTCAGAAGTCATAAACACCAGCATTCCGTGTGGCCAGGGATCACGTTCAATTTTACGATACAACCTGGGAAGCGACATTGTGGGAATCACTCAATGAGGATGTGACATTTTATCTTTAATACACAAATAAACCACAAGGGAAACTGACTAGGTAAATTTGCATACATTTGCATAAAAAACCGAAGAAATTGGCAAGGCGGGACTCGAACCTGCGACCTCCGAAATACTAGCCTGCCCTCTACCAACTGAGATATCTTGCCATATGTAAATTGTTTAGTATTTTTGGTCGCAATAATTAGCAATTTCGTCAAATATAGATGTTACAGTCATCAGGTAATGAAGTTTAATAAAGCCGTGAAGTCATCTTTTGTGGGCGGGGAACGGCGCATATTGCTTTTCATTTTGGGTCACGATTATTGAGCAAACAATTAAATATCAAGTTTTTGCAGTTTTAAAGTATTTAGCGTTATTATATTCAGCGTATATTTCTCCATATTAAAGTTTTGAATTTTAAGGTACAATAAGTCCCCCTGTAATTGAAAGTTAACACTGCGAATGGGAATGGCAAATTGTATGAAACGAATTATTTATAAAAGGCGTTGAAAATGTTTCCCCACTTTGCGAAATAAAAAGGAATTCCCTGCTTACAAACAATTCCTATTCCCAGGTTAACTTCCAAGTACTAGAATCAGAATCTGGCAAATGAAAACCTTGAAATAAATTGGGAGAACTAAATCCTGGATTTGGTTCTTGTCACTCGGTTTATTCAACGTCATAGGTCATTGGAACCTCTTTTTATGAGCCGCAATATACAAGCAAACAACAAACAGCAAACTGAGCAATACAAAATAAAATTACAGCCTGGGCCAAATTTCATAGCAATGCTTAACAGCAAATGTTGTGCCTCTGTCATTTCATAAAGACTGTTTAATAACATTAAGCACAAGAAAAGGACTATTTCCACAGCATGTACATGTACACAGTGATGCTAAAGTCTAGAAATAAGATCTTATTATTTTATTTTTTTCACGCTAAACATAATTTTGTTTATTTTGCCAAATATAAATCGGTGACGTAACAATATAGTGCGCGCAAGCTTAAAGTTATAGTATACAATTTTATCGTTTAAATCAGGAAAAGTTCTTCAAAACTAAAAAATGGTGCTAGACAACTAACCTGGCAAAGTTTTAGCTCTGTGAATATTTGAAATTACGAGAAAATAATATTCAAAGATTTAGATTTTGAACCAATAACTAATGAAAATTTTCAAAAGTGAGTCTCTGAGACATACTTTTAGACTTATTTTCTTTAAAATGACTGCATGCCAGAAGGAGTGATTTCACAGAGAGTTAATAGTGTCATTAATATCTTTACATCAAGTAAGCTTTTTAACAATAACTTGGTCGGTCACTTTTTGGATGGTTGCAAAAGGTATACTTTCCCTTTAAGCAGGTCCACGCCATGAAACAGTTTTCTGATAGCCTATAAGCAAAACCTTTCTGCTTACAGTTAAGCAGCACTATGACATTTTGTATTTATACACACTTGTTAAGCCCAGGTTTTAAATATTCAAATATTTAGTGATAATGCAGTTTCCAATACTAAATACTAAATTAGTGGAAAATGAACAGCCCTACACTCAATGCTTCTCCCCACCCAGGAGTATTGGGTAATTGCGAGGGTGGAGAAGGTTGTTATTAGATTTACACCGAAACAGCAGCATTGAGCTGTATACATTGTACTCCCCAGGGAGCCGAGATGGTATTTAGAATGTTTCGTGGGCCCAATGAGCAAGGATAATAATTACAGCACCTTGAGTACCGGTCCTGGTAGATACATGTGTAGTGTGCTAATAATTATAAGGGCTGCCTATTACTATTATTATTATTATTATTAAAATAGTCCAAAGATTGCCAGCCGGCAATCGTTCGAAATTGATGCAAAATGTTACAGGGCCTATAGGTGCATGTACTCCACCACTTTAACAACCATGTACATGTACGGTGTATTTTACAGAATTGCCCTATTGCAATATACAAGCAAAATAGCAAAATAAACACCTCCACCTTGAATAAATGGTTGGAACATCCCGTCTGTGTTTGATACAACACCTGAATAAATCCTCCTCATCTGATTGGTCAGAGCGCGACCAGTGGTGCGACGTCCAAAAACATTCGCTGTGAGATTTGCCGAAGTTGAAATGTGTTCTCTTTTGCTATTTTTTTAGCACAATAACTTGTCGCGATTTCACAAAGTCTTTAAAGAGCATTGTTTTTAATGAATTTGAACAGGCACTGTACTAAATTAAATGCATTTTTAATCAAATTGGCTATATAAACCTATATTAAACCACGAGGCTCCTTTTGACAATTGTGCATAATTCGACTGTCATGTACGGATATCACTGTCATAATCCTTTGTTTTGGCATCCGCTGTGATACTAAATAGAGTCACTGTCAATGCTGCTGGCTCAGTGGCCGAAATCTAGTTGTACTTATCAGGTAGAAGGTTTAAAAACAACCCCCCCCCCCTCCAAATTGGAATCACCACCCATAAGTAAACAAAAATCCATCTTGGATTGAAAGCAACAACTTAAACAAATGTTGTATTTAATGCAATAAATGTGGTGTATTTTCACCGCATTTTCATGCTGCAATTTTTCAATGGATCATGCCCATACCAACTCGACCAACGCAGCTGAGATGTCAGTTCTGTGCCGTATTGACCATTCAAGTGAGAGTTGAAACAATTTGTAAACCACCACGCTCCATGATTGTTAATTGCACAATTATCCCAAACATCTTGATCATTGTCATTATCCTTTGTTGTGAAGGGAGCTCCTCTGTGGTAATTAAGAGAGTCACCCGCAGTGCTGCTGGCATCGTATCGACCAATATTCAAATTGTACTCGCTAGCGGATATTTGTAAATCTCCGTACTTTGCCCATGCCGTGTTGCCGTTCCAGTCCTCTAAGTCAACTCGTAGCTCCCATGATCCACGTGAATCAATAGACGTCAGAGTCACCAAGTTGTCATTACCCAACCAGAACTCACCGGACAGATCGCCGAAGCCAAACTGGTAGTCGGCCCAGTTACGGTAGAAGTCCACGCTGCCATCTTGTCGCCTCTAAAACACGATCCATCCCCCGCCGTCAGTTTCCATGTCACAGTAGACACGAAGATTGCAATTATCAAATCCCTCTGGGTAGATTGTATAGATACCGCTTGAACGATAACCAGCATCTAGGAGCATCTTGCAACTTCTGTAGTTATTCAAGGAACTATCAGCCAGTGAGTAGAGAGGTGTGTCCTCATCTGCATCAAAGTACACGCTCCCTTGAGTTGCATTGAAGTAGTCGAGATGCTGCCGTCTTGTGGCATGGTTTAACTCACACATTTTACTGCAGTCATTAAAGTTAAAAGACTTGCAATGTTGATCCATGCTACATTCACGTCCGCAGATGACACGAGATCGTACAATTTTGGTTGCAAACGCAAACCCCTTTAGGGCGCGATTTTCTGCGGCATAAAACGCATGTTTTCCTGCATAAGAAGTTTCATACCCAGAGACGGACGAGGTAGCTCCCTGACATATGATGAATATTATGTGAAATAGTTGCAACCCAGTAAAGGTCAGTTTCGCCATTGCTTCCATTACTTAAAGGATTTGATGAAATCAGATGACTTAACGTCGATCTCAGTTTGTTTTATTTGCTTTTGTATATGATGTGCGTCATGTAGTTGAAATCACAGTTAGGAGGTCTAGCGATTTGTCGTGTCTTATTGAACTATCCACAATGGTTGTTCAACGACTAAAAGCCGTACTGCTTTCGGCTGCTGTCCTCTCTATACAAATGCTAGGATGCTCTTGTGATACAGAGGCCTTGCGATGGTGGGACTTATATAGTTTACAGAAAGGAATGGGTTGAGGCAAACGATGTGTATCTCCCATTCTCTCTGATTGGTTATCCAAGTGAGTACGTCATTCACGTTAGTGACTAGTAATTAGTCAGTATTCCCGCAGTTACAAACCGTAGCCTTTGATTGGCTGATGTTTTATCGAAAGCTGATTACCTCATCGGTCTGTGAGATTCTAGATAAACGTTAAGCGCTGAAGGCACGGACAATCGGGAGATTGCATATGCGTTCATATCAATTTCACGCTGGTTGATTCCATTCTCAAATTTTGCATAACAAATAAATTCACAGAAAAAGTCATCTATTAAGAGGAGTCTTTACAATAATTTATTAAAGCTATTCAGAGTGGGTACACGTAAATATTTCATAAAGGCCTAAGTGTCCACGGCTTTTTTTATTTATTTTTAATATGAAAGGATTTGGTATAAGCAAGTAACCAAAATAGAACTGAATTGTTTTTCTGTGGCTCGTTGTCATGGTAACTGGCCATTTTGTGTTTTTGGCATTTTTTGCCAGTTTGGGGCCTGCCCAAACTGTTTTTTAGCTTATTTTCAAAAATTTACCCAGCCAAAATGCAAAATTATATCACCCAATCCTAAAATTAAACGAGTCTAATTTATTAGGCGAAGTTTGATTGGGATTCTACCGACCTATTGTGACGAGCGAAAGGGATTACATGAGATTGCGCTCACCAGCCAGCATTCACATCAATATTAAGAGCACAAGTCAACATTTTTGTAATTGTAAAGGGAGGGCGATTCGAAAGTAAACAATTTCGGGAGGGCATGTAATCCCTTTCGCTCGTCACAATAGGTCGGTAGAATCCCAATCAAACTTCGCCTAATAAATTAGACTCGTTTAATTTTAGGATTCTACCTCACCATTATGACGTACCTCAAGGGATCACATGAGATGTTTAGAGCACGAAAATGTTGACTTGTAACAAAATCAAATAGGGGAAAGAAAGTCATTTTCTTTTCCTGGTGCTTACATGTATGATGTTAGTTTATTTCATCTTATTTAAGAGTAAATTAGCATATGCAGGATTTTGAACAATTGGTTTGTTATAAAACTTAGCAAAAGTTTGAGCTCCTGCCCATCCCGCTGTCTCCAAGATAGTTTGTAGTGGAACTCCCGCAGCTGCAGCTGCTGATGTAGACGCTGCTCGCACACTGTGAGCTGTAAAAACAGTTGTGTCAATTCCTGCTGACTTCAGCATATCTTTAATCCATCTGCTGATGCTGTCCCTGGACAAAGCTTTAAACGGCTTCTGGAAACTAATAAACAAACGTTTTTCTTCACCTCGAACTCTTTTTGTTCGGTTTAAATATGTAGACAAGTTTGTAACAATACAAAGATCCGAATTTTCTGGATATGTTGATAAAAGAATATCAGCCTGATGTAGTCCTGGTCTACTTTGTTTCAGTAAACTTTGCACTCTAATGTGACACTCTGTGTCAGAAATTAATACATCATCAACGCATAATAGGTGCAAAGTTTGGGTTCGCTGAGCTGTTACTACAGCCAGCAGCGTAACTACTTTTTTGCTCAGCAGCTTTAGGGAAAGATCATTCGTCTTTCCTAGTGACTTTAAGAAATTTAGCAAGACATTAACGTCCCAAGTTGTTTTATAACGAGGGAACGATGGTCTAGAATTAAAGACCCCTTTCATAAATCTGGTTGTTAAAACATGACTGCCGAAAGTAATTCCATCTATAGGCAAAACAATGGCGGAAATTGCCGATCTGGCAGAATTAACAGAACTGTAACTGAGACCTTCATCAAATAAATTTGTTAAGAATTGTAAGGCTTTGCCTATACTCGGATTTATAGGGTTAATCCCCTGTTTGCTACAGAAAGAGTCCCATCTCTTTATATACGAAGTATACTGTTTCTGTGTCTTGCTCCTCCATGAAGCCACAATGATTTCAGTTGTCCGGTTTGAAATGCCTGTGCTTACAAGACGTTCCCGGATATGTGGCATGCCAGTAGTGACAGGTTGGAGTGAAGTGGATGCACCGCTGCTGTGTTCTGTGGTAAGTGAAGAGGCTGCATTGAAGGTGGGATAAGTATTGGTTCTGCTTTGAGCATGCTTATTAACTTGGGGTACCAAAACTGGGTTGGCCAGTTGGGTACAATTAGGAGTCCCTCTGCTTGATCGTTTTGTATCTTCTGGAGGACTCTGCCGATAAGACCAAAAGGAGGAAACGCATAAAAGGTATAAGTTTCCCAATACAACATGAATGCATCTATTTCAGAAGCCCCTGGATCAGGGTGCCATGCAACATAAGGTTTAATCTGATAATTTAATCTCGAGGCAAACAGATCAATATTTGGCTTAATAAGCTTTGCAGTTATTTGCTCAAAAATGTGTGGCTTAAGCATCCATTCCCCATCAACATTCATTCTTCTTGATTCAATATCAGCCACCACATTTAGTTTTCCTGGAATATGTGCTGCACTTAGCCATGTATGGTTTGTTATAGCCCAGTGCCACATTTTTCGTGTTATGGCATTACAATTTGCGGAATGTACTCCGCCCATATGATTGATATGTGCAATAGCTGTAGTATTGTCAATATACAAACGCACATGTTTGTTTTTGCTTATCTTTGAGAAAGACTGCAATGCAAAGAAGGATGCCAGGATTTCTAGAGTGTTTATGTGCGCTTGTGCTTCTTGAGGTGTCCAATGTCCCCCTGTTCGTTCATTATTACAAACAGCACCCCATCCTGAAGGCGATGCTTCTGTGGTAATAAACACATGTGGTTTTGAGTTAATTACACGTAAATTTGTCTTGGTTTCAGTGGATTTGATATTTTTAATCCACCAGTTGAGGTCATTTAACGCCTCTTGTGACAAACTCATTTGAGTATCGAAATTTCAGTCACTTTCTTTCAATGCTGTTATTTTGTCTTTTTCGACATGCCGGTAATAGAGTTGACCATACATTACACCCGGGAAATTGGACACTATCATACCAATAACTTGAGCTAATTCTCGTATAATTATTGACTTTTTTGAGATCAAGTTCTGACATTTTTCTGTCAGTTTTTCAGCTTTATGCGAGGTAGGGCAAATTGACATTTCTTTCGAATTAAGCACAAAACCCAAGAAAGTTATTTCCTGCGTTGGCATACAAACCGACTTTTTGTCGTGAACTATGAAGCCTGCTTGGGCCATAAGATGCTTTGTTGCCACTACGTTCTGATAACATTCGTCATATGTTTGTCCTAATAGCAAAGAATCATCAATGTAGGCTACTGATTGAAACCCTTGACTTCTGAGAGACGAGTATATGGGTTTCATTAGTTTTGTGAAAATCCGTGGAGCTGAAGCAAGCCCATTTGGAAGGCATGTATATTGATAAATTGTATCAGCCCACTGAAATTTCAGATACTTCCTATAGGCCTATTCAGGCGCAATTGGCACTGAATAATAGGCGTCTCTTAGATCAATAGATGCCATAAAACAGCCCTTTGTCATTAAATATATCGCAGATTGGAGAGTCTCCATCTTGAAATGACGATATTTTACATGTTTTTCAATGATTTTAAATTTAATATCATGCGGTAAGTACCATCCTTTTTTGGTCTTAAAAATGTATTTGATAAAAAATCTTCCGGCTTATATGTTGATTTCTCTATAACCCCCTTTTGAAGGAGTTTATCGATTTCTTGTTGCATGACATTTTCCTCAAACGTTCCCATAGAATATTGCTTTGGCACGAACATTTGTATTGGACTAGATTCAAACTCAATGTGAAGTCCCTTTACAGTGTTTAAAATGGCTGGGTCTGAAGTAATATTATTCCAGGTTGATAAATACTTTTGTATCCTTCCAGCTACTAATGAGCTTGCTTGAGCGTCACTGATTTCAGTAAAGTCTGTGCTCACCTGTGCTACCTTGGTGGTAGTACGTGACCGAGTTACTGGCGTGTCATTGTGTTGTACTGGCTTCGCCTGTATCCTCGTCCCCGGCTCAGGTTGCTTCTTGCCGGTTGACCTCTTTGGTATTGATACGATTGGTTGTACTTTCTTGATGGAAATGTACGACCTGAAAAATGTCTGTAGCCGAAGCCTCTAGAACGACATTCTGCTTGACGACCGAGTTTATATCCAACTTTGTTGGTTGTATTTATGTCATGAACTTGTTTGGTCAAGTCGTCACCGAAAAGGAGCTGGGTAATTGGGACTGTTGAGCCACAGAGACGTTGGTACTGAGTATTTAAATCGGGACGCATTAGCTCCCTACGTCTCAGATTCAATTCAATGTTGGCATTAGCCATGAGAGTTATAGCGTCTGTGGCTAGTTTTACCTCGTCCTTAACATTTTGGTTTGCAAGTAATTTCTCCGTTAATTGGAGTAAAGGAACAAAAGCGGAAACCAGCATTTTTTGTACTCTCAAGAACTTTAAGTCCCTAGTTCGAGTTGTAGGTTTGAGTAAGGCCCATATTTCTGGGTTAACTTTAGTTTTCACCAATTTGGTACAGTTTTGAGGCCTGCAGTAAGCTTTTTGCTTTTCGGCCAATTTCTCATCTGACAATTTTGTCATGAGAATTTTGTCAGTCAATGTTGCGAGCTTGTCTTTAATTTTTGGCCCAACCTTATCGTCTGCTTCGTATTCCTGTTCGATATCACCCAATAAATCGTCATTAGACGAATTATGCTGTTCATCCTCGGATAGCAATCGCTTAAGTTCAGTTTCAGAGTCATCAGACTCCGAAGCGAGATCAGGGACAACCACGACTGATTTCAGTCGTTTGGAAGTCGGTTCGGCCGCACTGGTATTCAGGGATGTACGCTTACATTCCTTATGTTCTTTGTTAGCTGCTCCACGGAATTCAGTTGGTGAATTGTTGAAAGCCCGCTTTCATTGCCTGCATTACGGCGTTATTCAACTGCTGCCACGGCTGAGTGGTTGCGGAGGTAGAAGCATGCTCGGCCATGCATTGTAATGGCGGAATGGCCGAGGTTGTTTGTTTAGGTTTAGACAATTTTGCTTTACCTTTTCCTTTCCGAGTCTTTTCCCCCACAGTTTTTATGTCTTTTCGAACTCCTGTTTCCGACGATTCGGAAGTGTTGGCTATTAAGCCATGGTCCATGGGTATACGTGAAAGTCTTGACGGTGTTGGATGTGGAGATAAATCAGAAGACTCCCCAAAATCCAAAGCATTATCAATAAATTCGTCAGCCATTGTAGGTGGAAATCAAACAGTTTTATTTAGTAAAAATGGAAAGTTAAATCGTGATACATAAGCATTGGCCTATGCACACAATTAGTGAAGAGAACGGAGTTGCGTCCGTTCACTAGCTGGCTAGATCGCACACTGATGTGAATGCTGGCTAGCTGGTGAGCGCAATCTCATGTGATCCCTTGAGGTACGTCATAATGGTGAGGTAGAATCAACTATATCATTACAAAGAATTATCAGTGCCCTTACTTTAGAAAACAATTAAATGTTAATGTCACCCATATGCTATTTTTAGAGCATGCGTTAAAGCATGTTTTTAGAACTTCTAAAATTGTAATAGGCTATTTACCCTATTTTCGTCCCTCAAAATGTCAACTTGCCAGGGGTCTCAGAATATTTTCATTTTGAATTTGATTAGAGCCAGCATTGGTCTTTTTATATCTGGTGAGACAAGTTTTGGGGATTGTATCTTCTTTAGGCAGTACTGCATCAACAATTATCAGTTCCCCAAAAAACTGGAAAAATGCAATTTTAGGTTTTTCTTCAGTTTAAAGTAATAAAACACACAAAAATTTGACTTTTATGAATCTGGCTCATTTTTGCAAATTATAAGAGTGAGTTGTAGGTCTGTGAATTACTCCTACTGAATAAGCAGCATTTTTGACGGGGAAAATCTAGACTAACCCCTCCGCACTATTGTTACATACCATTTGCTGATAACATTTTATTAGTGGCGTATAAAAAGAGGAAAAAATACTTGTTGTGAACTAAAACATTAATTATTCAGAACCCAACTAAAGCATTATTTCGACAGAACCCAATAGCCCCTTTAAGAATGTCACCCCTCAAAAACACAGCTTTATTCCTTGCATGTGTATCCAAAGTGTTACGTTATAGCGCCCCCTTAGAACTATATCTGTTTGAATAACAGAACATAGGGCTTTTTTGCATTTGTATTTGTTTATATTTAAACTACATGTATTATACCATAAAAAACAACATTTAAAACCATTCAAATTATAAACAAATGCATGAAAATTTAGTCAGTTTCCCTTAGTTGTGTGTGTGTCGTATCATCACTGAGTGATCCCTACAATAACGCTACCCAGGTTGTATCGTAATAATTGGGTGTGATCCTTGGCCACACAGAATTCTGGTGTTTACGACTTCTGACTAGTGCCCTCGAACAAAGATACTGACAATTTATTTATGACACTTATACCTGTATCCATGTATAAGTAGGTCAGAGCCCAAATCAATATCAATCCGTGGTTGACTGGCCAAGATAAATTCCATTCATATAGTTCTAGAAACACGTTCCTATAATCTCCACACACACACACCATACACATAGGCTACCTGGTATCACCAGTCGTCTGGTGATGGAGATATTTTGAATATTCATGATGTGGGTTTAAATAAGAATGAAATAAATTTAAGTTTGAATGAGTATTAGAAATAAGATGTAAATTGATGCAAGGTCGTTGGAATTGAAATAATAGTAAATGAGAGAGTTGTCTCCAATATTCCTATCTGTGTGGACGCGCCGTGTACTCTGGTTCTGCAGCGATACCGTTTTTGTACTTTAGGGTAATTCAGACCCTAAGATAATAACTTTTGCAAGCAATCTGGCTTGTAAATTCGCTGTGCAGCTAGTTTAAAGTATTTTGAGTGTTTCTTCAAGCAAGTTTTTGCTTGACGGTGTTTTAACTTTGTCGCGAGGAGACAAGTCGGCAACATCGACCAGCAACTGTAAGTTGAAGAATGTAATTGTTTCCATACTTTTATGAAAAAGAAGAAATATGTTTTGTTTTTTTATTATATTTATTGTTGTAAAATTCACCAGGATTGAGGATTGAATCTAAATTAATCCAAGGTAATTTTGTAAGGAGTGAATTTAATTTAATAAAGTAATTCAGAGTCGGGAAGAATTCGTAGACATTGTTTTATTTTCCATTGTCTTTGAATATTATAAGACGAAAGTACTGGATCTGACATAGTCTTTGTCAAAGATGAATGCGTTTCATCGATCGTGTACGTCACGTATTCGTATAGACACGATTATAGACCAGCTCCCTCGCTCACACATACGCCTTTGCAAATTGCTTCCAGTGGTTTAACTGTTTTCTTATTTATCTACAGGCTTTCCTATAGGGAGCATATTGGCGATCGCAGAACTGTGATTATCAACACGTACTACGCGCAAGCACGAAATTTAGCGCGACCGTTAAATGGTCGCTGACTGCGTGAAGATGCTATACCTATGATTAAATTTGAAAAGGTCACGCCCCATTTAAGCGATTTGAAAATACCATTGCGTGATCAAGGAAGCAAAATAGCTTAGTTGGTAGAGCGCCGGTCCGTTATTCTGGAGGTAGCATGTTCGAGTCCCACCTATAGGGGGCGCTATAACGCAACACTTCGGATACACTTGCAAGCAATTATAAGGCTGTGTTTTTGAGGGGTGACATGCTCAAAGGGGCTGTTGGGTTCTGTATAAATAATGCTTTAGTTGGGTTCTGAATAAATAATGTTTTAGTACACAACAAGTATTGTACACAACAAGTATATGTAAGAAATGCTGTGGAGGGGGGTTAGTCTAGATTTTGGCCATCAAAAATGCTGCTTATTCAGTAGGAGTAACTCACAGACCTAAAACTCACTCTTATAATTTGAAAAAGAAGCCAGATTCATAAAAGTACAATTTGTGTGTGTTTTATTACTGAAGAAAAACCTAAAATTTCATTTTTCCAGTTTTAGGGGAAAATGATCATTTTTGATGCAGTACTGCCTAAAGAGGATACAATCCCCCAAACTGTTATCACCAGATATAAAAAGACCAATGTTGGCTCTAATCAAATATTAAGGAATTATAAAATAAATATTAAGGAATTATAATATTAAATAAATAAGGAAAATATTCTGAGACCCCTGGCAAGTTGACGTTTCGAGGGACAACATATAGGGTCAATATTACAATTTTAGAAGTTCTAAAAACATGCTTTAACGCAAGTAAGGGCAATGACAATTCTAGCAAAAAATGCCCAAAACACAAAAAGGCGTGTTATAATGGCAACGGGCCACAGAACAAAAATTCAGTTATATTTTGGTTACTTGCTTATTAAGTTCTTTCATATTAAAAAAAAATAAAAATTGCCAAGGACACTTTTAATATATGAAATATTTACGTGGACCCACTCTTAAGAGCTTTGAGTGGTCCACGTAAATATTTCATATATTAAGTGTCCTCGGCAATTTATATTGCATTAAATACAAAAATTGTTATATTTTTTAGCAGATCCTCATTAACACTTCAATACAAGAAAGCAGCCATTACACTATTAATTGGAAGCAGTTCGAGGTCAGTTCTCGATTACTACAGTTACTTACTACGTTTTTTCTTCTCTGGTCATCAACCCTCAACTGCACTATCAGCGAGGTAAAAAAGTTGTGGTTAATAATTACAGAGCACACACAACCAAATTGGAGTCATTTGACTATTTAAACAGAGTAAAATGCGCCGGACTCCTCTAAAGAATCTGTTAGACTCTGATTATTTTATTGTCTAATTGTATTCGACTCGAGTATATTCACCTCGAATAACTACTGTGACTCTTCATTAGAGTCGTCGGTGCACGTTGACCCTTTATTTGCATGTTGACCCTTTATTTGCATGTTAACCCTTTGTTTGCATGTGGACCCTTTATTTAGTGTGAATGCACGGCGGCCCTAGCAGGATTCAACCATGGAGGAAGGAATTACACGGTTCGCGTAGCGGGTCACTCGCGGCATTAATAGTGTGAACGTTGCGTCTCCGTGATCCGTGCCGAAAACAACCCATGCTGAACCGGGTTGGAACCAGGTTGGTTTCAACAAGAAGATTTTAATTCAGATAACCCCCCCAAATGTATGTTTGTTACTACGTTGTATGATTTTTTAGGGGGGGTGTGTATATTTTAACAATGTACGCTTGTATGATGAGTACGTATATTAATATGCATTGCGGGCTACGTACATGTACACGTGTGGTGTTATAGTCTTGTTTGCAAGACGATCTTCGCGATGCGGGGCGCCCTCTAACGTACGCCGTAGACCACGCGCGAATTACCTTCGCTAAGACCGTCTTGTTTATCTGCTCTAATCGCTCGGAAAATTCCGAGCAGAATGGACCGATCCGGCCTGTCAATCACTTCGCGCGCATTGACCAATAAGATTACGAGTTTTGTTCAGGTAACTTAGCAACGGTTGCTACAGGCGTGGTCCGCCATTAGCTCGGTCAAACTATCACATGTGGTTAGAAACGTGTACACAAACAAATGGCTTCGGTACGAAAAAGCACCGTATTTGACAATCAAAATACGGCTTTATGGAGTTTTAAAAATTGTCAAAAATATGCATGAAATGGTCATGAAATATGTAAATAACATAAAATACTCGGATTACGACATCATTTTTCCCCGTTAAATACCAAAACAAATCTCGAAAATGAGAATTACCGTTAAACTCGTGTGACGTGAACGGCGGGAATGTCAAGAAGATAAACAAGGTCAGAGCAGTGCAGTCTAAGGTAGGATCGATAGGGGCCTATGTAGAGTTAATAGTTATGCTCTACATGTATTATAGCAGTCTAAATTAGGCTATGGTTTAATCCTGTTGTGACAAAATACGCGATTTATTCCAGTACCGGTAGTGACTTACCAAGCAACACTTACATGTACACCGTCCATATAAATTGACATGCATGCATGCTTCATTTCCCCCAACTGCAACTTAACCATCCTCCATATGTACTGTTCATACCGTTCCTTAAAATAATGGTCATCCTTTTAGTTCGCCCGCTAGCTTACTGATAGTAATTTTGTCCCCGCCTAAAAGTTTAAATCAACATTTTCGTTGTACGTGTTCTACGCCTAGCCTACACGTACATGTACTGTACATGTACATGTGTATGCAATTAACTTGACCGAGGTAATGGCGTCGCCATGCCGTTGCTAAGGTGGGCGGGGCTTATGGTCAAATCCGGATCGGTCCATTGTTTCGCATTTGCATGCGCGTGTGACGTTGCATGAAAAATCGCGTCACGTAACTTGCATAATCGCTGACTCACTGGTATAGTTTCTGTACGTCGCAGCGACGTGTAGACATACTAGTATAAAATAGACCATATGTGAGCGCGTCGCGTGCGTTGTTGTTATAGCGTTGTTTAGTGAAAAAATGTCCGAGTGGACGAAGCAATCGATGTTACAGCAAAGATGCCCCTGGGCCCGGGTTCGCCGAAGCCATTGTACCGTCTGTTCGCGACCCGGCGCGACATCAATAACTGTCCACGTATCCCGTACGTTTGATTGCCGCGATGTACATGTTATCGCGCGCACAGTACCGTACCCATAGAGCAAGGTACCTAACTAACAACCTCATTTCTAAAACACAAACTTCCTTCAGTGCGCAAGCGTCATTATGCTTTTGACCTCCATGTTGAATTATGTATAGAGGTCACGCGCTGAGATTAGAGCAGTTAAACAAGACGATGTTATCGAAGGTCATTGCGTGTATGGTACGGCGTACGTGCTGTGCATGGTATAGCCACGCCGTGCGCTTACCGTGACGTCATCTTTTGTGGGCGTGGCACGGCGCATATTGCTTTTCATTTTGGGTGACGATTAATGAGCAAACATAAACAAATATAATTGGATAAAGACTGCGAGAGAAGCATTTCGTAATTTTAAAGAAAATCACCCCCACTGACCATTAGGTGACCATTGGCAAAATTAAATGCTTCTCTCGCAGTCTTTATCCAATTATTTGTTCAAATGGTCACCTAATGGTCAGAATTTGGCCAATGGTCACCCAATAGTCAGTTTATTCAAAATGTTACCAATGGTCACACAATGGTCAGTGGCGGTCATTTTCTTTAAAATTACGAATTTGGCCAATGGTCCCATAATGGTCAGTAGGGGTCAAAATTTGTCCCTTTGTGTGATTAGGTGACCAGTGGCAAAATTTAATGGATCGAGACTTCGAAAGAAGTATTTAATAATTTAAAAAATGACCCCTACTGACCATTAGGTGACCATTGGAAATTTGTTAAACCACAACTGCCCATTCGTTGACCATTGGCCAAATTCTGACAATTAGGTGACCATTGGCAAACAATAATTGGATAAAGACTGCGAGAGAAGAAGCATTTCGTAATTTTAAAGAAAATTACCCACACTGACCATTATGTGACCATTTGCAACATTTTGACCCAACTGACAATTAGGTGACCATTGGCCAAAATAATTGGATTGAGGCAGCGAGTACCCTTTGCTTTAACACGTACAGAAATTGGAGGATTTTTTTTAGGATTGAGGATGAATGCATTTTTTGTAGTAGGGCAATCCGATGATTTTGGAGGATTGAGGATAGTTTCCAGCAAAAAGAAGCCTAGGGGGTAGGGTTAAGACTAAGAGTTATAAAATTAAACTGTTGAGAAAATATTTTGAAATGTGAAGCGTAATCATTATTCAAAAGTCAAATGTCATTTTGTAAGGTATTTTCTCTATGCTTTTTGGTTTTAATTTTATTTTATGAAATGGAGACCATTCAAAGAGCTTCCAAATAATGTACGACTTAGCCTTCTAGGTGCTATACTTTTGAAGACATTAGAGAAATAATGAATGTTTGTGAGTGCGATGGTAAGAATAATTTCATGGGGTGACAGATAGAATGTTGTATTGCACGAGGCGAAACCGAGTGGAATGGATTATTCCATCTGTCACTGAATGAAATTATTCTTTCCATCGCACAAATGTGAAACATTCACTATTTGTTTTAGATCACGTCTTAAATAAATCCTCGCCTTCTGATTGGTCAGAGTGCGACCATGCAATGAAAGTTCTATTCACCGTTGAATATAACTTTTTTGGCCGTGTGGCAGTGACTGCGAGAAAACAAATACTACAATGACAATTCCGAGGTCATGCTAATTAGTCCAAAGTTCACTGACCCGTATCTCAAAAGACTAACGGGCCAAATACAAAAGAACAATTGTTTTGCGAATTTCTCATAAATGTAAAGACCAATTATATTACCAAATATTTGCGAGGGTCGGGACACTGATGTGAAAAATGGTGTTGATTCGAAACGAAATGACCCCGCCATAGAGGGGAGTTTCACAAAACAGTATAGTGAAACTGTTGAACTGTTGTTCAGCCTTCAATTCCGTTTCTTGTTTTGCAAGACTATCGGGTAAATTTGGCTGACAATTTGTTTTTATATCGCTTGAACAAAGACAAGCTTTGCTAAAAAAAAAACATAACAAAAGCCACAGTCGAAATCAGGTTTTCCCCGTAGAACTAAAATGACACTGAACCACCCCCCCCCCCCCTAAACAAACTAAAAAAATTAAAAAATATATAAAGAAATTGATGACTTTTCTTCTGCTGACACACTGTACACATAAAATCTCGACCAGTTGATGTCAAAACCATCCGTCGTTATATACTTTGTACAGGCTTAATATGCCAGATTTGAATCTTAAATGTTATATAACGTCACACCTTCCTGGCCAATGGTCACCAACTTCGTCGAAAGCCATCTGTGGATTTTCCCCAGAGACCCTGAAAAATCCAAAGACGAACCGACTTTGCAAAGTGCCAAAGGGTGTTTTCTGGGCAGAAATGCCGAAGCAGACTAAAAAAAAAAACTGAAACAGTTTATAAATCCACAAGGTACAATAAGTCCTTCTTGAATTCAAAATGTTAACACTGCGAATGGGAATGGCAAATTGTATGAAAATAATTCTTTATAAAAGGCGTGGAAAATGTTTCCCACTTTGCAAAATAAAAATAAATTCCCTGCTTAGAGAAAAAAGTGTTCAGAGAAATTCCCATTCCCAGGTTAACTTTCAAGTACTAGAATCAGATTCTGGCAAATGAAAACCTTGAAATAAATTGGGAGAACTAAATCCTGGATTTGGTTCTTGTCACTCGGTTTATTCAACGTCATAGGTCATTGGAACCTCTTTTATGAGCCGCAATATACAAGCAAACCACAAACAGCAAACTGAGCAATACAAAATAAAATTACAGTCTGGGCCAAATTTCATAGCAATGCTTAACAGCAAATGTTGTGCCACTGTCATTTCATAAAGATTGTTTAATATAAACATTAAGCACAAGAAAGGCATGCTTAAAGGTAGGATACACCATTTGCAGATATCGAAAAAAAAATCCACCGACTTATTAAGAAATATCTTACTCATCTGTAAATAATGAGTCTAGGCATCCAGCAAAGTGATTGCGCTAGATATCTTTTAATTTTTCTGAAAAATTATAATTGTATAAAGAACAATCGCGATCGCCGGACGGCGATCGCAAAAAAACACAAATAACATAAGAATAACTGCTCGACGCCGGTTGAAAACAAACTCTGTTTTTCGTGCTTTTCTCGGCATTCATGATTGTAAAACTTCGGACAGGTTAGTTAAACGATATTTACTTTAAAATTACCCCCCCCCCCCTAATCCACCCATTTATGAAAATTCAAGAAATTACCAATGGTGTATCCTATCTTTAACCACAGGGAAAAAAGTTGCTTGAGGCCATATAAAAAAAAGAAATGTTTAGCGTCCTGCCTTTTTGAAAAAAAAGTAATAGTTTATTTGGGTTCTTATTAACTTTGTACCGAAACAGCAGCATTGAGCTGTATACTCCCCAGGGAGCCAAAATGTTATTTAGAATGTTTCGTGGGCCCAATGAGCAGGAATAATAATGACAGCACCTTGAGCACCGGTCCTGGTAGATAGTGCGCTAATATAAGAACTGCCTATTATTATTATTATTAATAATATAATCCAAAGATTGCCAGCGGCAATCGTTGGAAATTGATGCAAAATGGGAACAGGGCCTATAGGTACTCCACCACTTTAACAACCATGTACGTTGTATTTTACAGAATTGCCCTATTGCAATATACAAGCAAAATAGCAAAAGAATAAATGGTTGGAATATCACATCTGCCATCAGAATGAAATCATTCTCTATTTGTTTTGGTACAACACCTAAATAAATCCTCTTCATCTGATTGGTCAGAGCGCGACCAGTGGTGTGACGTCCACAAAACATTCGCTGTGAGATTTGCCGAAGTTGAAATGTGTTCACTTTTGCGAATTTGTAGCACAATAACTTGCACCGATTTCACAAAGTCTTAAGATAATTTTTTTTAATGAATTTGAACAGGCACTCTACTAAATTAAATGTTTTTCTTAAATAAAATTGGCTAGGAAACCCCCCCCCCCCCCCCCACAGCCGTGTGGGAGGGGTCTACTAGCGAATACTTACCCGTAGAGCCACTACGTATGCATATTTCCCTAGGGGGCGCAATACATCCGCTAAGAGTTCACACAATAGGCTACCCACCATGCCCCGCGGCTTGGCCCCCATCTTAGCTTCCTCTTTTCTCGAGTGCTATGGCAGTTAAAGTCTGCATCGAGCCCTCGTGGGGAGGAGGGAGGGATGCTCTACGGGTAAGTATTCGCTAGTAGACCCCTCCCACACGGCTGTTGGGGGGGGGGGGGGGGGGGGGGGGGGAGTCTACAGCGCTCATCTTACCCGTAGAGCCACTACGTATGCAGATATAACGCCGACATCAGGAGGTGGGTGTGAGATGCGAATTGGTACTGTGAGACAGGGATGAAGAAGGGTTAGTAAAGGCCCTGGTCATTATAAACATGTATGCGGGAACCGATACATGGTAATGCGAGTAAGCTGAATAAATTTTATCGTAGCTTACCCTAATCCCGTGTCTAGTCTAGTGAGATTACTGAGGGCTGGCTTGTTCGGCTTGAGGAGCCGAGTTCCTTGCCGTCAGCAGGGCTGCTCTTCCGGTAAGTCCTTCAGATTGAAGAACGTCTTGAAGATAGCAGGAAACAAAGGTGTTAGAGGATTTCCAACACGCTGCTTGTAAAATGTCAGTAAGTGGAACCCCTTTGAAGTAGGCCCACGAGGTTGATGCTCCTCTGACATCATGTGCTTTAATGCCGGGGGCCCGCTCTGACATCGTCGGTGACGCTGACGCTGGTCGGTGTGGGCGAACCGAAGTAATGAAGAGGTTCGTCGTATCTCCCCTGATCAGTTCGGTTCTGTTGACATACCATTTCAAGGCACGAACTGGGCACCATTTCCTGTCTTCCGAGACTGAAGAGTGGAATTTAATGTCCGGGATGAAAATATCGGGGGGAGAGAAGGAGTGAGACTGGTTCTTGGTAAGGAATGAAGCGTGGGGAACCATTCTCACTCCATGAGGTTCCCAGCGAATATGGCCAGGCTGTATTGATAATGCCTGTAGTTCGCTTCGGCGTCGCGATGTGGCGACTGCTAGTAGGAAGGCGAATTTGATTGATAGGTTAAGCAGAGATGCCTGTCCTATAGGTTCATAAGGAGGAAGTGAAAGCCTCCGTAGTACCTGCGGGAGGTCCCAGGAGGGAAGGAGTTTCCGTACGGGCGGCCTCGAGATGAACATCCCTCGGAGTATGTGACCCAAGGCGTGGTTATTGGAAATTGACGAGCCATCGGGAAAACCTCCGTGGATGGCTGCAATGGCTGACCGGTAGTTTTTTATAGTAGGTACCGAGAGGCCAGAGTTAAACAGGTAGACGAGAAAGTCACCAATATCGGTTAAAGAAGAATTGACTGGATCAGTATCTTTCCGTCTGCACCATCTATAGAAATGTCGAAGCCGGCTGTTGTAGACTTTCCGGGTAGATGGTCTACGGCTTCGTGCCGCAAGTGTGGCAGCTTCTGCCGAAAGGCCAGCTGCTCGGAATGATCGTTGGACAATGTCCAGCATGTCAGGTGAAGATCCTGGGGAGCTGGATGAATTATGTTCGAACCCGGTTGGAACAGAATGTCCGGACGATGTGGGAGGATTAGTGGGTTGTACACTGACAGGCTGATCAGTCGAGAGAACCACGGTTGCCGGGGCCAGAACGGGGCCACGAGGAGGATTTTGCAGTGTTCCCGTTCTATTTTCGTGAGTATCCGTGCAATCATGGATATTGGGGGAAAGGCGTATGCCAACATTCCCGTCCATGGGATTGACAGAGCATCGATGTGCCACGCTAGTGGATCGGGGTACCTCGAGCAAAACACCGGCAGCTGGTTGTTGGCTCCTGTTGCAAACAGGTCTATGTGTGGGCGATCGATCGTCCGGAAGATCTGTTGGCCGAACCTTTCCCCTGGAGAGGGCGTCGGCTACCGTGTTGTCCTTGCCCGGGATGTGTGTGGCTGTTATCCTTATGTTGGAATCCCGGCACCAATGGAGCAAGTCCCACACAAGGAGGCAGAGTTGGGGTGACCGCGTGCCTCCTTCGCGGTTGATGTATGTCACCACTGTGGTGTTGTCGCATTTGATGAGGACATGGTGACCTTGGATAAATTGTCTGAAATGTCGGAGAGCGTTGGCTACTGCCTGCATCTCGAGGACATTGATATGTAGACTTTCTTGATGCGGGCCCCACTCCCCTGCGACTTGTCGCGGGTGAAGTGTGGCTCCCCAACCTAGACGGGATGCATCCGTTGAGATGACCTTCGTCGGCTGTGCTTTGGGGAAAGTCAATCCGCACGCTATGTTGTGCGGTTCTGTCCACCACTGAAGATGTGGATGGAGAAAAGAAGCGACCGGAACCATCCGATGGATGGGGTGGAGCTTCGGGCGGTAATGTGCAAGGAGGTGGAGCTGCAGAGGGCGCATGTGGAGCCGACAATGTGGAACGAGATCCACCATGCTTGCAATCAGTCCCAGCATTTTTAGCCACGCTACCGCTGGGGCCGATGTCTCCCGGAGGAACAGAAGGATACACTGCTGGAGATTTTGTACTCGCTTGTCCGTTGGGAAAACTGTGTTTGAATTGAGATCGATCACAGCCCCTAGGAATGTTGGTGTTTGTGTAGGGGTTAAGTGCAATTTCTTCTGGTTGATCCGGAACCCCAAACGCGTGGTCAATGCCAATGTTTGTTGAAGGGCTCGGTAAGTTTCTGTCCTTGAGCGACCTACAATGAGCCAGTCGTCCAGGTACATACAAATTGTGATATTGGTTCTGTGCAGAGCTGCCCCTACGGACTTCACAATTCTCGTGAAGACGCGTGGGGAAGTAGACAGGCCGAACGGGAGTGCTGTGAATTCGTACGTTATTCCCTTGTATCGAAAACGTAGGAATTCGTAGTGCCGTGGGTGTATGGGCACGTGAAGATAAGCATCTTCCAGGTCGAGGGATGTAGCCCATAATGGAGTTGAAAGCGAGTTGAGGATCGTTCGGAGCGAATCCATACGGAAACGTTTGGGGCGGATAAACCTGTTGAGTGGTTTCAGGTTCAAGATCGGTCGCCACTTTCCTGTGTCCCCTTTGGGTGCTAGGAAGAAGGTCGACAGGAAACCGGACGGTCCTTTTCCGGGTGGAACTATGCGAATTGCATTTTTGGTGAGGAGAGACTTGATTTCTACTTCCAAGGCTAGGCGTTTGGCTGGCTGAGTCGGAACCTCGGTCCGACGAATTATGGTATCCGACGGGAGGGTGCTCGTGAATTCCAGAACATAACCGAACTGGATTGTTTGGAGCACCCACCGGTCGGAGACGGCCTGTGACCAGGACCCTGCGAAGGCTTGAAGGCGGCCGCCCACGGGTCCAGGTATGGGGGGCCGCCGAAGCTCTAGAAAGTCATCGCCGCCAACCCCCGGAGAACCGGGAGGCCGGTGGTCTATATGAAGGGCCACTCGGGCGGTAGAGTTGGCCTAGGCGCTGGGTCGATGGGCGTGTCGTAGCGCGTGTGTTTGAATGAGTGAAGGTACGACCGCGAAAGGCCTTAGTTCGAGAAGATTTCTCAGTGCGACCAGCCGGTGGTTGGAACGGTTTGGTCTTCTGAGATTTTGGCTGGCTTGGGCCGGACTTCAATGCTGGCTTGCGGAGATTAATTTTGTCCGTTGCCTCGATACGTTTTGCTTCGGCTTCCATAGTTTCTTGGAATTTGCCGGCAAACAGGTCTGGTCCCATGAGAGGGAGAGATTCTAGACGTTTCCTGGCTCCTTCAGATGGTAGGAAAAGTGCGTCGAGAATGTTGCCTCGGCGGCGAGAAGTTGTCAAAGTTGAGATGCGCGTGAATTGCTCTAGGACTAGACGAAGAGAGTCGTCCAAGCACCGAAAAGATGCGGAGAGCATATCGGCAGGAATTGTGGTTTCGTCTTCGCAGCCCCTGACCAAGTATTCGGACAGAAGCAGCATGAAAGACGTCGCTCGCATGCCAAATCTGGATGCCCAGTCGGCTTTCTTGAGAATGGTCTCCAGCAGGATCAGCAAACAGATTGCGAGATGAGCCAGCTGCGCTTCCGTCTGCAGCCAACTTATCTTTGGCAGAATCTGGTACTTGTGGTACTGCCAAGTAGCTCTCAAAATCCTTTTGGGGAAAGCGAAAATAGGCATTAGTTCGCTTATCAAAGGCTTTCCAGTCTTTGTGGTTGGCGATATCTTGAATGTGCTTTACGCAAAGCTGGTCGAGCGGTAGGGCCGGAAAGGGCGTAGCGCGTCCCGCTGGTTCATGTGATGCTGTGCGCTTTTTAAAGGAATGTTGCGGGACGGCATCCGGCTCCGGTGTTTTTGACTCCGGAAGGCCCAAAACGCGGATCATATCGCGTTGGACAAGTCTGAGTTGGGTTTCCAACGGGGAGAGGTGTCGAGTATTAATGACATCATCGTCCTCGTCGTCCGAACCATGGTCTGATTGAAAAGAGTGAGGTGAGCCCGCTGCCGAGGATCCTGCATGTACCGCGGGGCCCCGGCGCTGATCCGCAGGACCGGGTGCCGGGTCCCCATCGGAGTCCGAAAAACGAGCGGACGGATGAATGGAAATGGCCGGCGGCGAATCGGGGGGACAGCTCACGGTTTGAGGAAGATGTAGCTGATCACGGCGGATCCAGCCGGGATCATGGCTAGTTGATGGGGCAACCTCGGGGGGGAATTGTCTCGCGGCCGGGTTGCGGAGTCCTGGCTGTGTAGCGTCCATGCCTGCAGATGGAACGACGTTTGGGGCGAGTTGACCTCTGCCCAGAGCGTGTCCATCTTGTGGGGCGAGTTGACCCAAGTAGGGGGCGAACTGTCCCCCGAGTGGGGCGAGTTGTCCCGCGGGGAAAGCTCCCGTCGACATGGCCGTGAATGCCTGGAACGCCTGGAAAAAGTCGGCCGTGGAGACTGATCCCGAGTGCTTCCGGTGTTTGGTCCGGTACTGGGATCGGTCTGAGGAAGACTCGGACTCTGACGAGGAATGCCGTCTTTTACGGTGAGACTTCCGTTTTCTGGCCCGGCGACCGCGTTGTTCTCTCGAAGAGGGTTCAGAAGTCGGCGGCGGTGCGGGTACTCCGGAACAGCGGAAAAACTCTGAAGTTGAGGACAGACTCGGAGGCCGCTGTAATTCTCCGAACGGCGGGCCGAATCCCGGTGGGCCGGTAGACTCGGCTTGTAAAGCGGAGCTGGCCGGAGGGCCCTTACCCTTAGGGGGCCCATGGGCTATCTCCAGTCGCCCGGTCACGCTGGGCGTGTCGGGGGCCTTGGATATGGAGCTCGATACGGCTCGTCCAGAGGCCTTGGAGTTGGAGGGCGATTTTGTGAGAGGGGTGTCCCACTTGCCCTTGCAGCTTACTGCCGAGGCTCGATGCTTACGGCTCTTACCGGCAGGCTGCTTGATCAGTTGTGTTTGCTCGTGGAGTGCGGCCGGTGGGGCAAGGGTGTAGCCCAGGCCCCGGTCGGTGGGGTGACCATCACCCGATCCCGGGTGACGGGGTGAATTCTGCAAATGGAGGGGGGTGCCCCCAGCAGATTCACGGTCGAGGTTAGGTGCAGGGGAGGGGGGTGCCTCCCGACCTTGTACCTCTAGAGGGGCGGCGGTTCCGTGGAACTTCCATCCGCGGGTCCCGCCGTACCCCTAGCCGATCTCCTCTTGACTGATTTTTCCATCAGAATCAATGTTGAAAACAGACGGAAAAAACGTACTTACGGAGATTGAAACCAAAGAAATGAAGACACACAGATAGAAGACAAACTCTACTAATTATTTATACGAAGAAATAAACTCAAGCGGACGTAGGATGGTGAAGAAAACCCGAGATTTTTTCCGCGGGTGAAAAAACGATCTTTCACTATCCGACGCTAGAGAAAAGAGGAAGCTAAGATGGCGGCCAAGCCGCGGGGCATGGTGGGTAGCCTATTGTGTGAACTCTTAGCGGATGTATTGCGCCCCCTAGGGAAATATGCATACGTAGTGGCTCTACGGGTAAGATGAGCGCTGTAGACCCTATATTAAACCACGAGGCTCTTTTTGACAATTGTGCATAATTCAAATATCACTGTCATAATCCTTTGTTTTGGCATCCGCTGTGATACTAAATAGAGTCACTGTTAATGCTGCTGTCTCAGTGGCCGAAATATAGTTGTACTTATTAGATAAAAGGTTTGAACCCCCCCCCCCCCCCCCCCCCACCCCACCCAATTAGGATCACCACCCATAAGTAAAACATCTTTGATTGAAAGCAACAACTTAAACAATTTTTTTATTTAATGCAATATATATATGGTGTATTTTCACCGCATTTTCATGCTGCAATTTTTCAATGGATCATGCTCATTCCATCCCCACCAAAGCAGCTGAGATGTACGTTCTGTGCCGTATGGACCATTCAAGTGAGACGCGATACAACGTTTAAACCACCACGCTCCATGATGGTGAACTGCACAATGATAGCCATCAAGTTGATCATTGTCATTATTCTTCGTTGAGAAGGGAAGTCCTGTGTGGTAAATAAGAGAGTCACCGGCAGTGCTGCTGGCATCGTATTGACCAATATTCAAAGTGTACTCGCCAGCGGATATTTGGAAATCTGAGTACTTTGCCCATGCCGTGTTGTTCTCCCAGTTCTCTAAGTCAACTCGTAGCTCCCATGATCCACGTGAATCATTAGACGTCAGAGTCACCAAGTTGTCATTACCCAACCAGAACTCACCGGACAGATCTCCAAAGCCAGACTGGTAGTCGGCCCAGTTACGGTAGAAGTCCACGCTGCCATCTTGTCGCCTCTGAAACACGATCCATCCCCCACCGTCAGTTTCATGTCACAGTAGACACGAAGACCGTCATTGCCGAATCCCTCTGGTTAGATTGTGTAGATACCGCTTGAACAATAACCAGCATCTAAGAGCATCTTGCAACTTCTGTAGTTATTCAAGGAACTATCAGCCAGTGAGTAGAGAGATGTGTCCTCATCTGCATCAAAGTACACGCTCCCTTGAGTTACATTGAAGTAGTCGAGATGCTGCCGTCTTGTGGCAAGGTTTAACTCGCACATTTTACTGCAGTCATTAAAGTTAAAGGACTTGCAATATTTATCCATGCTGCATTCACGTCCACAGATGACACGAGATCGTACAATTTTGGTTGCAAACGCAAATCCTTTTAGGGCGCGATTTTCTGCGGCATAAAACGCATGTTTCCCTGCATACGAAGTTTCATATCCAGAGACGGACGAGACAGCTCCATGACATATGATGAATATTATGTGAAATACTTGCAACCCAGTAAAGGTCAGTTTCGCCATTGCTTCAGAGGGCTTAACGTCGATCACAGTTTGTTTTAGTATAATGTGCACCACATAGTTGAAATCACAGTTGGAAAGTCTAGCGATTTGTCGTGTCTGGTTGAACTATCCACAATGGTTATTCAACGACTAAAAGTCAAGCCGTACTGCTTCGGCTGCTGTCCTCTCTGTACAAATGCTAGGATGCTCCTGTGATACCGAGGCCTGGCGATGGTGGGACTTCGTAGAGTTTACAGAAAGGAATGAGTTGAGGCAGACGATGTGTATCTCTCATTCTCTCTGATTGGTTATCTAAATGATTACGCCGAAAACGTCAGTGACTAGTAATTGGTCAGTATTCTTCCAGTTACAAACCGTAGCCTTTGATAGGCTGATGTTTTATCGTAAGCTGATTACCTCATCGGTATGTGAGATTCTTGATAAACCTTAATCACTAAAGGCAAGGACAACCGGGAGATTGCATATGCGTCCATATCAATTTCACGCTGGTTGATTCCATTCTCTAAGCTTGAATGAGAAATTAAGTCAGAGAAAAAGTCGTCTATTAAGAGGATTATTAAAGTTTTACAAATGACAACTCGAACTGTCTACAATATTTAGTTCCAGTGAATCTAATGAGATTGTGAGGTGATTCTCTGGTTACTATGCCAACTCCTTCTACCGAAGGCCACAAGCCGATTACGTTCAAAGAAGAACGATTTATACCAAACATAAATTGACAGCCTACAATTTACTGAAGTCGCAAATATTATGAGTTGCGTTACAAAACAAAATCTAGACTCCTTTGTACTTATGATGACAAATGGAAACCTTACATCATTGCCATCATTCAACAAAATAAAAACTTAAATGCCTTTTTGAAGGATTACTGTTCTATATCACTTGAAATTATATAAAACCTTAAAATAAATTGTGAGAACTAAATCATGGATTTGGTTCTTGTCACTCGGTTTATTCAACGTCATAGGTCATCGGAACCTCTCCTTTTTTGAGCCGCAATATACAAGCAAACCACAGAGAGCAAACTAAGCAAAAAAACCTAAAATAACAGTCTGGGCCCAATTTCATAGCACAGCTGCTTAATTGAAGGTAGGATACACCATTGGTAATTGCTTGAATTATCATGAATGGGTGGATTTGGGGGGTTGCATTTTCTTGTAAATATCTTTTAACTGACATGTCCAAAGTTTTACAATCATGGATGCCAAGAAAAGCACACAAAAATGCGGACGGCGATCGCGATTGTTTTTATATAAAATAAATGTTTCGGAATAATTACAGGATATCTAGCGCAATTATTTTGCTGGATGCCTAGAATCATTATTTACTTTCAAATAAAACATCAGCCTATCAAAGGCTACGGTTTGTAACTGGAAGAATACTGACCAATTACTAGTCACTGACGTTTTCGGCGTAATCATTTAGATAACCAATCAGAGAGAATGAGAGATACACATCGTCTGCCTCAACTCATTTCTTTCAGTAAACTATACCAAGTCCCACCATCGCCAGGCCTCTGTATCACAAGAGCATCCTAGCATTTGTATAGAGAGGACAGCAGCTGAAAGCAGTACGGCTTGACTTTTAGTCCTTGACCAACTATTGCGGGTAGTTCAATCAGACACGACAAATCGCTAGATTTTCTTCCCGTGATTTTAACTAGGCTATGTGGCTCACATTATACAAAAACAAATAAAACAAACTGCGATCGACGTTAAGTCATCTCATTTTAACGAATCCTTTAAGTAATGGAAGCAATGGCGAAACTGACCTTTACTGGGTTGCAACTATTTCACATAATATTCATCATATGTCAGGGAGCTACGTCGTCCGTCCCTGGATATGAAACTTCTAATGCAGGGAAACATGCATTTTATGCCGCAAAAAATCGCGCCCTAAAAGGGTTTGCGTTTGCAACCAAAATTGTACGATCTCGTGTCATCTGCGGACGTGAATGCAGCATGGATCAACATTGCAAGTCCTTTAACTTTAATGACTGCAGTAAAATGTGCGAGTTAAACCTTGCCATAAGACCGAAGCATCTCGACTACTTCAATGCAACTCAAGGAAGCGTGTACTTTGATGCAGATGAGGACACACCTCTCTACTCACTGGCTGATAGTTCCTTGAATAACAACAGAAGCTGCAAGATGCTCTTAGATGCTGGTTATCGTTCAAGCGGTATCTACACAATCTACCCAGATGGATTCTGCAATGTCGGTCTTCGTGTCTACTGTGATATGGAAACTGACGGCGGGGGTGGATCGTGTTTCAGAGGCGACAATATGGCAGCGTGGACTTCTACCGTAACTGGACCGACTACCAGTCTGGCTTTGGCGATCTGTCCGGTGATTTCTGGTTGGGTAATGACAACTTGGTAAATCTGACGTCTGATGATTCACGTGGATCATGGGAGCTACGAGTTGACTTAGAGGACTGGAACGGCAACATGGCATGGGCAAAGTACGGAGATTTCCAAATATCCGCTGGCTAGTACAAGCTGAATATTGGTCGATACAATGCCAGCAGCACTGCTTGTAACTCTCTTAGTTACCACAATGGAGTTCCCTTCTCAACAAAATATAATGACAATGATCAATATGATGGGGGTAATTGTGCAATTGACCATCATGGAGCGTGGTGGTTTAACAGATGTTTCAGGTCTCACTTGAATGGTCCATACGGCACAGAACGTACATCTCGGCTGCATTGGTTGGAATGGAATGGGCTTGATCCATTGAAATCTTGCAGTATGAAAATGCGGTGAAAATACACCATATAAATATTGCATTAAATACTAAATCTGTTTAAGTTGTTGAGTTTAATCCAAGATGAATGTTGTTTTACTTATGGGTGGTGTTTCCAATTGGGTGGGGGAGGGAGTGGGGGGGGGGGGGGGGGGGGGGGGGTGGTTCAAACCTTCTACCCGATAAGTACAACTATATTTCGGCCACTAAGCCAGCAGCATTAACAGTGACTCTATTTAGTATCGCAACGGATGCCAAAACAAAGGATTATGACAGTAATACTCGTACATGACAGTCAAATTATGCACAATTGTCAAAAAGAGCCTCGTGGTTTAATATAGGTTTTCCTAGCCAATATTATTTAAAAACAAACATTTAATTTAGTACAGTGCCTGTTCAAATTCAATAAAAAAATGTTCTCTTAAGACTTTGTGAAATTGGGACAAGTTATTGTGCTACAAATTCGCAAAAAGAGAACACATTTCAACTTCGGCACAAATCTCACAGCGAATGTTTTTGGACGTCACACCACTGGTCGCGCTCTGACCAATCAGATGAGGAGGATTTATTCAGGTGTTGTATCAAAACAAATAATGAATGTTTAACATTCGTGCGAAGGAAAGAATGATTCATTCTGTGGCTGATGTGATATGCAGTTATTCTTATGTTATTTGTGTTTTTTTGCGATCGCTGGACGGCGATCGCGATTGTTCTTTATAAAATTATAATTTTTCAGAAAAATTAAGAATATCTAGCGCAATCATTTTGCTGGATGCCTAGAATCATTATTCACTTTTAGATGAGTAAGATATTTCTGAATAAGTCGGTAGAATTTGTTTTCGATATCTGCAAATGGTGTATCCTACCTTTAAGCATGCCTTTCTTGTGCCAAATGTTTATATTAAACAATCTTTATGAAATGACAGAGGCACAACATTTGCTATTAAGCATTGCTATGAATTTGGCCCAGACTGTAATTTTATTTTGTATTGCTCAGTTTGATCTCTGTGGTTTGCTTGTATATTGCGGCTCAAAAAAAGGAGAGGTTCCAATGACCTATGACGTTGAATAAACCGAGTGACAAGAACCAAATTCATAATTTAGTTCTTCGAATTTTTGTCAGTGTTTTCATTTGCCAGAATCTGATTTTAGTAATTGAAAGTTAACCTGGGAAAGGGAATTTCTCTAAACACTGTTTTCTCTAAGCAGGGAATTCCTTTTTATTTTGCAAAGTGGGGAACATTTTTCCACGCCTTTATAAAGAATTCTTTTCATACAATTTGCCATTCCCATTCGCAGGGTTAACTTTCAATTCCAGGGGGACTGTTTCAGTCTTTTTTTAGGCTGCTTCGACATCTCTGCCAAAGACTGTTGTTTGTTGTCAAGACGAGACTTTTTCCTGTTTCAGTAATTTGTCCCATTTGATTTGGACAGGGTTGTTCAGAAAACACCCTTTGGCACTTTGCAAAGTCAGTTCGTCTTTGGATTTTTCATCTGGGGACAATCCACAGATAGTGATATCAAGTGATATAAAACAGTAATCCTTCAAAAAGGCATTTAAGTTTATTTTTAAATATTTTGAGTGATGGCAATGATGTAAGTTTTCCATTTGTCATCATAAGTACAAAGGAGTCTAGATTTTGTTTTGTAACGCACTACTCATAATATTTGCGACTTCAAGAAATTTCAGGCTGTCAATTTATGTTTGGTATGAATTGTTCTTCTTTGAACATATTCAATATTGTAGACAGTTTGTGTTGTCATTTGTAAAACTTTAATAATTGTAAAGACTCCTCTTAATAGACGACTTTTTCTCTGAATTAATTTCTCATTCCAGCTTATAGAATGGAATCAACCAGCGTGAAATCGATATGAACGCATATGCAATCTCCCGATTGTCCTTGCCTATATTTGGCCTTGTATGACGGCAATATTAAAAACGAATTAAGAGCTTTAATAATTGTAAAGACTCCTCTTAATATACGACTTTTTTCTGACTTCATTTCTTATGCAAGTTTTGAAAATGAAATCAACCAGCGTGAAATTGATATGAACGCATATGCAGTCTCCCGGTTGTCCTTGCCTTTAGCGCTTAACGTTTATCCAGAATCTCACAGACCGATGAGGTAACCAGCTTACGATAAAACATCAGCCTATCAAAGGCTACTGTTTGTAACTGGAAGAATATTGACCAATTACTAGTCACTGACGTGATCGACGTACTCACTTAAATAGCCAATCACAGAGAATGAGAGATACACATCGTCTGCCTCAACCCATTCCTTTCAGTAAACTATACCAAGTCCCTCCATCGCCAGGCCTATGTATCACAAGAGCATCCTAGCATTTGTATAGGACAGCAGCCGAAAGCAGTACGGCTTGACTTGTAGTCGTTGAATAACCATTGTGGATAGTTCAACCAGACACGACAAATCGCTAGATTTTCTACCCTTGATTTCAACTATGTGGCGCACATTATACTAAAACAAACTGTGATCGACGTTAAGCCCTCTGAAGCAATGGCGAAACTGACCTTTACTGGGTTGCAACTATTTCACATAATATTCATCATAATATGTCAGGGAGCTACCTCGTCCGTCTCTGGATATGAAACTTCTTATGCAGGGAAGCATGCGTTTTATGCCGCAGAAAATCGCGCCCTAAAAGGATTTGCGTTTGCAACCAAAATTGTACGATCTCGGGTCATCTGCGGACGTGAATGCAGCATGGATAAACATTGCAAGTCCTTTAACTTTAATGACTGCAGTAAAATGTGTGAGTTAAACCTTGCCATACGACGGCAGCATCTCGACTACTTCAATGCATCTCAAGGGAGCGTGTACTTTGATGCAGATGAGGACACACTTCTCTACTCACTGGCTGATAGATCCTTGAATAGCTACAGAAGTTGCAAGATGCTCTTAGATGCTGGTTATTGTTCAAGCGGTATCTACACAATCTACCCAGAGGGATTCGGCAATGACGGTCTTCGTGTATACTGTCACATGGAAACTGACGGCGGGGGATGGATCGTGTTTCAGAGGTGACAAGATGGCAGCGTGGACTTCTACCGTAACTGGGCCGACTACCAGTCTGGCTTTGGAAATCTGTCCGGTGAGTTCTGGTTGGGTAATGACAACTTGGTAAC
The DNA here is from genome assembly GCA_037893245.1 of Crossaster papposus. Taxonomy (NCBI): domain Eukaryota; kingdom Metazoa; phylum Echinodermata; class Asteroidea; order Velatida; family Solasteridae; genus Crossaster; species Crossaster papposus. The sequence goes on along the minus strand of JBAIAA010000547.1, from coordinate 343,099 downwards.
TCTGACGTCTAATGATTCACGTGGATCATGGGAGCTACGAGTTGACTTAGAGGACTGGGAGAACAACACGGCATGGGCAAAGTACGCGGATTTCCAAATATCCGCTGGCGAGTACAAGCTGAATATTGGTCGATACGATGCCAGAAGCAATGCCGGTGACTCTCTTAGTTACCACAGAGGACTTCCCTTCTCAACGAAGGATAATGACAATGATCCAGATGGTGGCGATCATTGTGCAGTTCACAGTCTTGGAGCGTGGTGGTTTAACAGTTGTTTAAGCTCTCACTTGAATGGTGAATACGGCACAGAACGTACATCTCAGCTGCATTGGTATGAATGGAATGGGCATGATCCATTGAACAATTGCAGCATGAAAATGCGGTGAAAATACACCATATATATATTGCATTAAATACAAAAATTGTTTAGGTTGTTTCTTTCAATCCAAGATGGATTTTGTTTTACTTATGGGTGGTGATTTTTTGTTGTGGGGGGGGGGGGGGGGTGGTTCAAACCTTTTATCTAATAATCACAACTACATTTCGGCCACTGAGCGAGCAGCATTAACAGTGACTCTATTTAGTATCACAGCGGATGCCAAAACAAAGGATTATGACAGTGATATCTGTACATGACAGTCGAATTATGCACAATTGTCAAAAAGAGCCTCGTGGTTTAATATAGGTTTTCCTAGCCAATTTTATTTAAAAAAACACATTTAATTTAGTACAGTGCCTGTTCAAATTCATTAAAAGCAATTCTCTTAAGACTTTGTGAAATCGGGACAAGTTATTGTGCTACAAATTCGCAAAAGAGAACACATTTCAACTTCGGCAAATCTCACAGCGAATGTTTTTGGACGTCACACCACTGGTCGCGCTCTGACCAATCAGATGAAGAGGATTTAATCAAGTGTTGTATCAAACAAATAATGAATGTTTAACGTTCGTGCGAAGGAAAGAATGATTCATTCTGTGGCTGATGTGACATTCAAACCATTTATTCTAGGTGGATGTGTTTATTTTGCCATTTTGCTTGTATATTGCAATAGGGCAATTCTGTAACATACAACGTACATGGTTTTTAAAGTGGTGCAGTACCTAAAGGCTGTGTTCTTATTTTGCATTAATTTTCAACGATTGCCGGCTGGCAATCTTTGGACTATTTTAATAATAATAATAATAATAGTAATATGCAGTTCTTATATTAGCACACTATCTGCCAGGACCGATACTCAAGGTGCTGTCATTATTATTCCTGCTCATTTTGCCCACGAAACATTCCAAATATCATCTCGGCTCCCTGGGGAGTATACAGCTCAATGCTGCTGTTTCGGTGCAAAGCTAACAACCATCTCCGCCCTCGCAAGTACCCAATACTCCTGGGTGGGGAGAAGCAATGAGTGTAGGGCTGTTCATTTTCAACTAATTTAGTATTTAATATTTGAAACTGCATTATCACCACAAATTTGAATATTCAAAACTTGAGCTTTAAACAATTATATTAAAAAAAATTCATAGTGCTGCTTAACCGGAAGAAAACAGGTTGAGCTTACTTCATCAGAAAACTACAAAAATGTAAAGATATTAATGACACTATTAACTCCCTGTGAAATTATTTTTTCTGGCATGCAGTCATTTTGAAGAAAAACAAAGTTAAAAAGTGCGTCTTAGAGACGCATTTTTGAAAATTTCCATCAGTTGTTAGTTCAAAATCTAAATCTTTGTATTATATTTTCCTAGAATTTACAGTATTCACAGAGCTAAAACTTCGCCAAGTCGGTTGTCAAGCACCATTCTTTAGATTTTGAAAACTTTTCCTGATTTAAACGATAAAAATGCACAACTGACTAATTGTATACTATAACTTTAAGCTTGCACGCACTATATTGTTACGTCACCGTAATTAACTTAGGCCAATTTACAATTTACTTAGGCCAAATAAAAAGAAAATCATGTTTAGCGTGAACAAAAATATTTAAAAAAATCTTATTTTTAGACTTTAGCATCACTTTGTACATGCTGTGGAAATAGTCCATTAGTACGTACGTCTGTTGGAGACCATCTTAAAAAATTAGCCCGGAAGGTTGTCTTAAAAAATGTGTCGGACGACCATTAAAAAAAAAAAAAAAAAGGGCCTTCTAACTTCTTTTTTTTGAAAAAGGCAGGATGCTAAACATATGTTTTTTAATCTGTGGTTAAAGGTAGGATACACCATAGGTAATTTCTTTAATTTTCATGAATGGTGGATTTTTTTTTTTTTTTTGGGGGGGTGTATATAAAGTAAATATCGTTTAACTAACCTGTCCGACGTTTTACAATCATGAATGCCGAGAAAAGCACGAAAAACAGCGTTTGTTTTCAACCGGCGTCGAGCAGTTATTCTTATGTTATTTGTGGTTTTTTCGCGATCGCCGTCCGGCGAATGTTCTTTATAAAATTAAAATTTTTCAGAATAATTAAAGGATATCTAGCGCAATCATTTTGCTGGATGCCTAGAATCATTATTTACTTTCAGATGAGTAAGATATTTCTTAATAATTCGGTAGATTTTTTTTCGATATCTGCAAATGGTGTATCCTACCTTTAAGCATGCCTTTCTTGTGCTTAATGTTTATTTTAAATAGTCTTTATGAAATAACAGAGGCACAACATTTGCTGTTAAGCATTGCTATGAAATTGGGCCCAGACTGTAATTTTATTCGGTATTGCTCAGTTTGCTGTGTGTGGTTTGCTTGTATATTGCGGCTCAAAAAAGGAGGTTCCAATGACCTATGACGTTGAATAAACCGAGTGACAAGAACCAAATCCATGATTTTGTTGTCCCAACTTATTTCAAGGTTTTTATTTGCCAGAATCTGATTCTAGTACTTGAAAGTTAACCTGGGAATGAGAATATCTCTAAACACTTTTCTCTAAGCAAGGAATTCCTTTTTATTTTGCAAAGTGGGAAAACATTTTCCATGCCTTTATAAAGAATTCTTTTTGATACAATTTGCCATTCCAATTGGCAGTGTTAACTTTCAATTCAAGGGGGACTACTTATTGTACCTTGTGAATTTCTGAACTGTTTCATCTCTGCCAAAGCAGACTGTTGTTTTTTGTCAAGGCAAGACTTTTTCCTGTTTCAGTAATTTTCCCCGTTTCAGTAATTTCCCCATTTGATTTGGACAGGGTTGTTCAGACAAGACCCTTTGGCGCTTTCGAAAGTCAGTTCCTCTTTGGATTTTTCAGGGTCACTGGGGACAATCCACAGATGGCTGTCGAAAAAATCGGTGACGATTGTCTAGTAAGGTGTGACGTCCCCTATTAAGCCTGTACAAAGTATATAACGACATATGGTTTTGACATCAACTGGTCGAGATTTTATGTGTACAGTGTGTCAGTTTGGTTTTTTTAGGGGGGGGGGGTAATTTTTTGAGATACGGGTCAGTGAACTTTGGACTAATTAGCATGACCTCGGAATTTTCATTTGACTATTTGTTTTCTAGCAGTCACTGCCACACGGCCAAAAAAGTTATATTCAACGGTGAATAGAACTTTCATTGCATCGTCACACTCTGACCAATCAGAAGGCGAGGATTTATTTTAAGACCTGATATAAAACAAATAGTGAATGTTTCACATTTGTGCGATGGAAAGAATAATTTAATTCGGTGACAGATGGAATAATCCATTCCACTCGGTTTCGCCTCGTGCAATACAACATTTTATCTGTGACCCCATGAAATTATTCTTACCATCGCACTCACAAACATTCATTATTTCTCTAATGTCTTCAAAAGTATAGCACCTAGAAGGCCAAGTTGTACAGTATTTGAAAGCTCTTTTAATGGTCTCCATTTCATAAAATAAAATAAAAACCAAAAAGCATAGAGAAAATACCTTACAAAATGACAATTGACTTTTGAATAATGATTACGCTTCAAATTTCAAAATATTTTCTCAACAGTTTAATTTTATAACTCTTAGTCTTAACCCTAACCCCCTAGGCCCTTTTTGCTAGAAACTATCCTCAATCCTCCAAAATCTTCGGATTGCCCTACTACAAAAAATGCATTCATCCTCAATCCTCCAAAAATCCTCTAATTTCTGTACGTGTTAAACCAAAGGGTACTCGCTGCCTCAATCCAATTATTTTGGCCAATGGTCACCTAATGGTCAGTTGGGTCAAAATGTTGCCAATGGTCACATAATGGTCAGTGGGGGTAATTTTCCTTAAAATTACGAAATGCTTCTTCTCTCGCAGTTTTTATCCAATTATTTTTTGCCAATGGTCACCTAATTGTCAGAATTTGGCCAATGGTCACCGAATGGTCAGTTGGGGTTTAAACAATTTCCAATGGTCACCTAATGGTCAGTAGGGGTCATTTTTTTAATTATTAAATACTTTCGAAGTCTCGATCCATTAAATGTTGCCACTGGTCACCTAATCACACAAAGGGACAAATTTTGACCCCTACTGACCATGATGGGACAATTGGCCAAATTCGTAATTTTAAAGAAAATGACCGCCACTGACCATTGTGTGACCATTGGTAACATTTTGAACAAACTGACTATTGGGTGACCATTGGCCAAATTCTGACCATTAGGTGACCATTTGAACAAATAATTGGATAAAGACTGCGAGAGAAGCATTACATTTTGGTCACCTAATGGTCAGTGGGGGTGATTTTCTTTAAAATTACGAAATGCTTCTCTCGCAGTCTTTATCCAATTATATTTGTTTATGTTTGCTCATTAATCGTCACCCAAAATGAAAAGCAATATGCGCCGTGCCACGCCCACAAAAGATGACGTCACGGTAAGCGCACGGCGTGGCTATACCATGCACAGCCTAGCCCTGAATGCCAGGCTGCGTTGTACATTGTATCTGCAACGTGGGATCATCGTTTGCCATAACACCACACGTGTACATAGCCGGCAATGCATAGGCCTATTATACGTACTCATCACAAGTGTACACTGTTAAAAGATACACCCCCCCTAAAAAATCTTACAACGTAGTAACAAACACAAATTTGAGGGGGTGGGGGGAGGGGGGTTATCTGAATTAAAATCTTCTATAAGCGTTTTCACACTATCTCAGTTTCGAACCGTGTTGAAAACAACCTGGTTCCAACCCGGTTTAGCATGGGTTGTTTTCGGCACGGATAACGGAGACGCAAGGTTCACACTGTTCATGCCGCGAACCAGCCGCTAGTGAACCGTGTAATTCCTTCCTCCATGGTTGAATCATGCTAGGGCCGCCGTGCATTCACACTAAATAAAGGGTCAACATGCACCGACGACTCTAATGAAGAGTCACAAAAACTCCACAAGATCAGAGTAGGCTAACAGACTCTTTAGAGGAGTCAGGCCATTTTACTCTGTTTAAATAGTCAAATGACTCCAATTTGGTTGTGTGTGCTCTGTAATTATTAACCACAACTTGTTTTACCTCGCTGATAGTGCAGTTGAGGGTTGATGACCAGAGAAGACCAATTTCAAAAAACGTAGTAATTAACTGTAGTAATCGAGAACTGACCTCGAACTGCTTCCAATTAATAGTGTAATGGCTGCTTTCTTGTATTGAAGTGTTAACGAGGATCTGCTAAAAAATAGAACAATTTTTTTATTTAATGCAATATAAATTGCCGAGGACACTTTTAATATATAAAATATTTACGTGGACCACTCAAAGCTCTTAAGAGTGGGTCCACGTAAATATTTCATATATTAAAAGTGTCCTTGGCAATTTTGTAATTTTTTTTAATATAAAAGAACTTAATAAGCAAGTAACCAAAATATAACCGAATTTTTGTTCTGTGGCCCGTTGCCATTATAACACGCCATTTTGTGTTTTGGGCATTTTTAGCTAGAATTGTCATTGCCCTTACTTATGATTTTTTTTTAAATGTTTTTAGAAAAGGCGTTAAAGCATGTTTTTAGAACTTCTAAAATTGTAATATTGACCCTATTTTTTGTCCCTCGAAACGTCAACTTGCCAGGGGTCTCAGAATATTTTTCTTTTGGATTTGATTAGAGCCAACATTAGTCTTTTTATATCTGGTGATAACAGTTTGGGGGATTGTATCCTCTTTAGGCAGTACTGCATCAAAAATGGTAATTTTCCCCTAAAACTGGAAAAATGAAATGTTAGGTTATTCTTCAGTTTGAAGTAATAAAACACACACAAATTGTACTTTTATGAATCTGGCTTCTTTTTCAAATTATAAGAGTGAGTTTTAGGTCTGTGAATTACTCCTACTGAATAAGCATCATTTTTGATGGCCAAAATCTAGAATAACCCCCCCCCCCCCCCCCCCCCCCCACAGCATTTCTTACATATACTTGTTGTGTACAATACTTGTTGTGTACTAAAACATTATTTATTCAGAACCCAACTAAAGCATTATTTATACAGAACCCAACAGCCCCTTTAAGCATGTCACCCCTCAAAAACACAGCCTTATAATTGCTTGCAAGTGTATCCGAAGTGTTGCGTTATAGCGCCCCCTATAGGTGGGACTCGAACATGCTACTTCCAGAATAACGGACCGGCGCTCTACCAACTAAGCTATTTTGCTTCCTTGATCACGCAATGGTATTTTCAAATCGCTTAAATGGGGCGTGACCTTTTCAAATTTAATCATAGGTATAGCATCTTCACGCAGTCAGCGACCATTCAACGGTCGCGCTAAATTTCGTGCTTGCGCGTATGTGTGAGCGAGGGAGCTGGTCTATAATCGTGTCTATACGAATACGTGACGTACACGATCGATGAAACGCATTCATTTTGACAAAGACTATGTCAGATCCAGTACTTTCGTCTTATAATATTCAAAGACAATGGAAAATAAAACAATGTCTACGAATTCTTCTCGACTCTGAATTACTTTATTACATTAAATTCAATCCTTACAAAATTACCTTGGATTAATTTAGATTCAATCCTCAATACTGGTGAATCTTACAACAATAAATATAATTTAAAAAAAAAACATATTTCGTCTTTTTCATAAAAGTATGGAAACAATTACATTCTTCAACTTACAGTTGCTGGTCGATGTTGCCGACTTGTCTCCTCGCGACAAAGTTAAAACACCGTCAAGCAAAAACTTGCTTGAAGAAACACTCAAAATACTTCAAACTAGCTGCACAGCGAATTTACAAGCCAGATTGCTTATTATTATGTTAAGATCTGAAATACCCTAAAGTATAAAAACAGTATCGCTGCAGCAACAGAGTACACGGCGCGTCCACACAGATAGGAATCTTGGAGACAACTCCCTCACTTACTTTCATTTCAATTCCAACAACCTTGCATCAATTTACATCTTATTTCTAATACTCATTCAAACTTAACTTTATTTCATTCTTATTTAAACCCACACTCATGAATATTCAAATTATCTCCATCACCAGACGACTTTGTGTGTGTGTGCGTTTGTTTTTGATTGAAATAGGGGACGTATGACAAAGGGAACAATGGGGTCCCCTATTCCGCAAAGGTCCCCGATTCAGACTCGTGTGCAAATCCTATGGCGATCATCCGAAAACGTTAGAGTACAAACAAAAGAGGGAAGACGGTCGGACAATGCCCCGTCCCCTATTGACGGCATTTACCCACTTGCGTGTGTGTGTGTGGAACTATATGAATGGAATTTATCTTGGCCAGTCAACCACGGATTGATATTGATTTGGGCTCTGACCCACTTATACATGGATACAGGTATAAGTGTCATAAATAAATTGTCAGTATCTTTGTTCGAGGGCACTAGTCAGAAGTCGTAAACACCAGAATTCTGTGTGGCCAGGGATCACACCACTGACCTCTATACATGGACAGATCATCATTGTTTCATTTTGAAGTCGGCATGCGGAGAAGTGCAACATGGCGGACCCACGACGTGACTCTGTGAGCCAATGAAATGTCCAGGTGTTGGTGCGATACGTATTACGTAATGTTTATAAATACATAATGTACAGAATAAATCCGCTGACCTCCACACCTGGACATTTCATTGGCTCACAGCAGTGACGTATCGGGTCCGCCATGTTGCACTTCCAGTTCGCGCCGACTTCAAGTGTTAGCACAGCAGAATATGGACAATGGTCCGTCCAGGTGTATAGGTCAGTGGATCACACCCAATTATTACGATACAACCTGGGTAGCGTCATTGTAGGGATCACTCAGTGATGATACGACCACTGACCTCTATACATGGACAGATCATCATTGTTTCATTTTGAAGTCGGCATGCGGAGAAGTGCAACATGGCGGACCCACGACGTGACTCTGTGAGCCAATGAAATGTCCAGGTGTTGGTACGATACGTATTACGTAATGTTTATAAATACAAAATGTACAGAATAAGTCCGCTGACCTCCACACCTGGACATTTCATTGGCTCACAGCAGTGACGTCTCGGGTCCGCCATGTTGCACTTCCAGTTCGCGCCGACTTCAAGTGTTAGCACAGCAGAATATGGACAATGGTCCGTCCAGGTGTAGAGGTCAGTGGATACGACACACACACAACTAAGGGAAACTGACTAAATTTGCGTGCATTTGTTTATAATTTGAATGATTTTAAATATGTTTTTTTATGGTATAATACATGTAGGGCCTAGTTTAAATATAAACAAATACAAATGCAAAAAAGCCCTATGTTCTGTTATTCAAACAGATATAGTTCTAAGGGGGCGCTATAACGTAACACTTTGGATACACATGCAAGGAATAAAGCTGTGCTTTTGAGGGGTGACATTCTTAAAGGGGCTATTGGGTTCTGTCAAAATAATGCTTTAGTTGGGTTCTGAATAATTAATGTTTTAGTTCACAACAAGTATTTGTTCCTCTTTTTATACGCCACTAATAAAATGTTATCAGCAAATGGTATGTAACAATAGTGCGGAGGGGTTAGTCTAGATTTTCGCCGTCAAAAATGCTGCTTATTCAGTAGGAGTAATTCACAGACCTACAACTCACTCTTATAATTTGCAAAAAAAGAGCCAGATTCATAAAAGTACAATTTTGGTGTGTTTTATTACTTCAAACTGAAGAAAAACCTAAAATTTCATTTTTCCAGTTTTGGGGAAAAATGATAATTGTTGATGCAGTACTGCCTAAAGAAGGTACAATCCCCCAAACTGTTAAATATTATTTTAGAAGTTCTAAAAACATACTTTAACGCATGTTCTAAAAATAGCATACGGGTGACATTTAAAACATTTAATTGTTTTCTAAAGTAAGGGCACTGATAATTCTTTGTAATGATATAGTTGATTTGGTGATATAATTTTGCATTTTGGCTTGGTAAATTTTTGAAAATAAGTTAAAAAACAGTTTGGGCAGGCCCCAAACTGGCAAAAAAATGCACAAAACACAAAATGGCCTGTTAACATGGCAACGAGCCACAGAAAAACAATTTAGTTCTATTTTGGTTACTTGTTACCCAATCCTTTCATATTAAAAATATTTAAAAAAGCCGAGGACACTTAGGCCTATATGAAATATTTACGTGTACCCACTCTGAATAGCTTTAATAAATTATTGTAAAGACTCCTCTTAATAGACGACTTTTTCTGTGAATTTATTTCTCATGCAAAATTTGAGAATGGAATCAACCAGCGTGAAATTGATATGAGCGCATATGCAATCTCCCGACTTGTCCGTGCCTTCAGCGCTTAACGTTTATCCAGCTTACGATTAAACATCAGCCAATCAAAGGCTACGATTTGTAACTGCGGGAATACTGACCAATTACTAGTCACTAACGTGAATGACGTACTCACTTGGATAACCAATCAGAGAGAATGAGAGATACACGTCGTGTGCCTCAAGTCATTCCTTTCTGTAAACTATACCAAGTCCCACCATTGCCAGGCCTCTGTATCACAGGAGCATCCTAGCATTAATAGAGAGGACAGCTGCCGAAAGCAGTACGGCTTGACTTTTAGTCGTTGAACAACCATTGCGGGTAGTTCAATCTGACACGACAAATCGCTAGACCTTCTAACTGCGATTTCAACTATGTGGCTCACATCGTATACAAAAGCAAATAAAACAAATTGAGATCGACGTTAAGTCATCTGATTTCATCAAACCCTTTAAGTAATGGAAGCAATGGCGAAACTGACCTTTACTGGGTTGCAACTACATGTATTTCACATAATATTCGTCATATGTCAGGGAGCTACCTCGTCCATATCTGGATATGAAACTTCTTATGCAGGGAAACATGCGTTTTATGCCGCAAAAAATCGCACCCTAAAAGGGTTTGCGTTTGCAACAAAAATTGTACGATCTCGTGTCATCTGCGGACGTGAATGCAGCATGGATGAACGTTGCAAGTCTTTTAACTTTAATGACTGCAGTAACATGTGTGAGTTAAACCATGCCACAAGACGGCAGCATCCCGACTACTTCAATGCAACTCAAGGGAGCGTGTACTTTGATGCAGATGAGGACACACCTCTCTACTCACTGGCTGATAGTTCCTTAAATAACAACAGAAGTTGCAAGATGCTCTTAGATGCTGGTTATTGTTCAAGCGGTATCTACACAATCTACCCAGGGGGATTCGGCAATGTCGGTCTTCATGTCTACTGTGACATGAAAACTGACGGCGGGGGATGGATCGTGTTTCAGAGGCGACAAGATAGCAGCGTGGACTTCTACCGTAACTGGACCGACTACCAGTCTGGCTTTGGCGATCTATCCGGTGAGTTCTGGTTGGGTAATGACAACTTGGTGACTCTGACGTCTAATGATTCACGTGGATCATGGGAGCTACGAGTTGACTTAGAGGACTGGAACGGCAACACGCCATGGGCAAAGTACGGAGATTTCCAAATATTCGCTGGCAAGTACAAGCTGAATATTGGTCGATACGATGCCAGCAGCACTGCCGGTGACTCTCTTAGTAACCACAATGGAGTTCCCTTCACAACGAAGGATAATGACAATGATCAAGATGATGTGGGTAATTGTGCAATTGACCATCATGGAGCGTGGTGGTTTAACAGATGTTTCAGGTCTCACTTGAATGGTCAATACGGCACAGAACGTACATCTCGGCTGCATTGGTTGGAATGGAATGGGCTTGATCCATTGAAATCTTGCAGTATGAAAATGCGGTGAAAATACACCATATAAATATTGCATTAAATACTAAATCTGTTTAAGTTATTGCGTTCAATCCAAGATGAATGTTGTTTTACTCATTGGTGGTGTTCCCAATTGGGTGGGGGAGGGGGGGGGGGGTTCAAACCTTTTACCTAATAAGTACAACTAGATTTCGGCCACTGAGCCAGCAGCATTAACAGTGACTCTATTTAGTATCACAGCGGATGCCAAAACAAAGGATTATGACAGTGATATCCGTACATGACAGTCGAATTATGCACAATTGTCAAAAAGAGCCTCGTGGTTGAATATAGGTTTTCCTAGCCAATTTTATTTAAAAAGCATTTAATTTAGTACAGTGCCTGTTCAAATTCATTTAAAAAAATGTTCTCTTAAGACTTTGTGAAATCGGGACAAGTTATTGTGCTACAAATTCGCAAAAGAGAACACATTTCAACTTCGGCAAATCTCACAGCGAATGTTTTTTGGACGTCACACCACTGGTCGCGCTCTGACCAATCAGATGAGGAGGATTTATTCAGGTGTTGTATCAAACAAATAATGAATGTTTAATGTTGGCAGATGTGATATTCCAACCATTTATTCTTTTGCTATTTTGCTTGTATATTGAAATAGGGCAATTCTGTAAAATACAACGTACATGGTTGTTAAGGTGCAGTACCTAAAGGCCGTGTTCCCATTTTGCATCAGTTTCTAACGATTGCCGGCTGTCAATCGTTGGACTATTTTAATAATAATAATAATAATAATAATAAAAGTAAAATAGGCATTTCTTATATTAGCACACTATCTACCAGGACCGATACTCAGGGTGCTGTCATTATTATTCCTGCTCATTGGGACCACGAAACATTCTAAATATCATCTCGGCTCCCTGGGGAGTATACAGCTCAATGCTGCTGTTTCGGTATACAAAGCTAATAACAACCATCTCGGCCCTCGCAAGTACCCAATACTCCTGGGTGGGGACAAGCAATGGGTGTAGGGCTGTTTATTTTCCACTAATTTATTATTTAATATTTGAAACTGCATTATCACCAAATATTTGAATATTTAAAACTTGGGCTTAAAAAAGTGTATAAATACCAAATGTTATAGTGCTGCTTAACTGTAAGGCCCCTGTCACACTTGTCCGAATCTATAATTCCGTTCATAAACCGATCTGAAATATTATTAATTCGGACACGTTCGGAGAGAAATGTCAAAAAACCAGCCAGAAATGAAAATACACCGATCATAATCCAGTCTTATTCCGGATCTAATAAGTTGCTATTCCGATTGCAATCCGTCTATATTCAGAACCTCTCCGATCATCACCGGACATGCCAAACTTTGAAAAATTCATTGATCTCAAGACCGACCGATTTTAAAGCAATTTTGCTGTCCCCGGTTCTCCCGCTGAACCGGAATTTAATCGTTATATGATCGTTATATATTGGTATATGTTCGTTTAATATGCGGTATTACATCGTGGTAATGCGGTATATCATCGGATTTAGTGACATCAAAGTCGGTGCGTCCGTTTTTTGATCGGCATTACAATGGTGTGGGTTCGGAATGAAATCGGAATACATACGGTTATCGATCGGAATCGGGGGCCTTTTCCGTACTCTTCCGTACCTATTCCACATTGCAACGAATGGCAACGAATGAGTACAGTGTGTTTTCCGTGTATTCCGTGCATATACGAGTGTATAGCGTTGGAAAACCGAGGGAAACCGAGGGAAATCCGTTTGAGTTCAGTTCAAACCGATTAAACACCGAATTCACAATGTTTTACTCGGAACATGAACGGAGTGACGATTCGGACCAAGTGTGACAGGGGCTTAAGCAGAAAGGTTGTGCTTACTCTATCAGAAAACTGTTTTATGGCGTGGATTTGCTTAAAGGGAAATTATACCTTTTGAAACCATCCAAAAAGTGACCGACCAAGTTATTGTTAAAAAAGCTTACTTGATGTAAAGATATTAATGACACTATTAACTCTCTGTGAAATTACTCTTACTGGCATGCAGTCATTTTAAAGAAAATAAGTCTAAAAGTGCGTCTCAGAGACGCACTTTTGGAAATTCCCATTAGTTATTGGTTCAAAATCTGAATCTTTGAATATTATTTTCTCAGATTTTACAGTATTCACAGAGCTAAAAGTTTGCCAGGTTAGTTGTCAAGCACCATTCTATAGATATTAAGAACTTTCCAGATTTTAACGATAAGAAATCACAACTGACTAATTGTATACTATAACTTTAAGCTTGCGCGCACTATATTGTTACGTCACCGATTTTTATTGAGGCCAAATAAAACGAAATCGTGTTTAGCGTGAACAAAATTAAAAATAAGATCTTATTTTTCGACTTTAGCATCACTGTGTACATGCTGTGGAAATAGTCCATTAGTACGTACGTCTGTTGAAGACCATCTTTAAAAATAGCCCGGAAGGTTGTCTTGAAAAAATGTGCTGGACAACGATTTTGATAAAAAAAAAGGCCTCCTAACTTCTTTTTTAAAGGCAGGACGCTAAACATGTTTTTCTTTTTAATTGGCCTTTTTAACTTTTTTTTCTCTGTGGTTAAGTATGTTTTCTTGTGCTTAATGTTATTAAACAGTCTTTATGAAATGACAGAGGCACAACATTTGCTATTAAGCATTGCTATGAAATTTGGCCCAGACTGTAATTTAATTTTGTATTGCTCAGTTTGCTGTTTGTGGTTTGCTTGTATATTGCGGCTCAAAAAGAGGTTCCAATGACCTATGACGTTGAATAAACCGAGTGACAAGAACCAAATCCATGATTTAGTTCTCCCAATTTATTTCAAGGTTTTCATTTGGGGTGAGGGGGTAAGGAGGGGGGGGGGGGGGTAAGGGGGAGGGGGTTGAGGGGGTGAGGGGGGTGAAGGGGGGTGAGGAGGGGATGGGGTTGAGGGGGGTGAGGGTGGGGGTGAGGGGGTGGGGGTGAGGGGGAGTGAGGGAAAGTGAGGGGGTGGGGGGGTGAGGGTGGGGGAGATTGAGGGGGGGTAGTGGGGTGAGGGGAGGGGGTGAGGGGAGGGGGTGAGGGGGGGGGTTGGGGGGGGGGGGGGGTTGAGGGGGGTTAGGAGGAGTGAGGGGGTGAGGGGGGGGGGGGTGGGGGGTGAGGGGGGTAGCGGGGTGAGGGGTGAGGGGAGGGGTGTGGAGGAGGGGGTGAGGGGAGGGGGTGTGGAGGAGGGGGGTGAGGGGAGGGGGTGAGGGGGGGGTTGGGGGATGATGGGGGAGGTTAGGGGGTGGGGGTGAGGGGGTGAGTGTGAGGGGGTGAGTGTGAGGGGGGGGTGAGGTAGGTAGGGGGTAGGGGGTGAGGGGTGAGGGGAGGGGGGTGAGGGGAGGGGGGTGAGGGGAGGGGGGTGAGGGGAGGGGGGTGAGGGGAGGGGGTGAGGGGGGGTTGGGGGGGTTGAGGGGGGTTAGGAGGAGTGAGGGGGTGAGGGGGGGGGTGGGGGGGTGAGGGGGGTAGCGGGGTGAGGGGTGAGGGGAGGGGTGTAGAGGAGGGGGTGAGGGGAGGGGGTGAGGGGGGGTTGGGGGATGATGGGGGAGGTTAGGGGGTGGGGTGAGGGGGTGAGTGTGAGGGGGTGAGTGTGAGGGGGGGTGAGGTGGGTAGGGGGTAGGGGGTGAGGGGTGAGGGGAGGGGGGTGAGGGGAGGGGGTGAGGGGAGGGGGGTGAGGGGAGGGGTAAGGGGGGTAAGGGAGGGGTGAGGGGGAGTGAGGGGGGTGAGGGGGTAAGGGGAGGGTGGAGGTGAGGGGGGGTGAGGGGGTGGGAGGGGGTGGGGGTGAGGGGGTGGGACGGGGGTGGGGGTGAGGGGGGTGAGGGGGGGGGTAGGGGGTAGGGGGGTGAGAGGGTGAGTGTTCAAATCAAAGGGTACTCGCTTCCTCAATCCAATAGTCACCTAATTGTCAGTTGTGTCAAAATGTTGCCAATGGTCACATAATGGTCAGTGGGGGTCATTTTGTTTTAAATTACGAAATGATTCTTCTCTCGCAGTCTTTATCTAATTATCTTTGCCAATGGTAACCGAATGGTCAGAATTTGGCCAATGGTCACCGAATGGTCAGTTGGGTCAGAATTTTTCAAATGGTCACATAATGGTCAGTAGTGGTCATTTTCTTTAAATTTACGAAATGCTTCTCTCGCAGTCTTTATCAAATTATTTTTGCCAATGGTCACATAATGGTCAGCATTTGGCCAATGGTCACCTAATGGTCAGTATGTTACCTAATGGTCACCTAATGGTCAGTTGGGTTAAAATGTCACCAATGGCCACATAATGGTCAGTGGGGGTCATTTTCTTTAAAATTACAGTATGCTTCTTCTCTCTCAGTCTTTATCCAATTATTTTTAGAAATGGTCACTGAATGGTCAGTTGGGTTCAGAATTTTGCTAACGGTCACATAAAGGTCAGTAGATGTCATTTTATGTTATTACGAAATACTTCTTCTCTCAGTCTTGATCCATTTATTTTTTGGCCAATGGTCACCTAATGGTCAGTAGGGGTTATGATTTGGCCAATGGTCATCTAGCGTTATAATTTGGCCAATGGTCACCTAATGGTCATTTTATTAGTGTAGGGCCTACTATTACCAGTACATAAACTGTTTCCATATAACTGATACAATGTCCAGGATAGATTACTTACCTTTCTATACAAAACAAATCACTATCTATACCAGTAACCTACATGTATATGTACCACCCTGGCCTAAATCAAACCAATCCTTCAATACCCTCTCAGGCCGACTGACAATGTACTCCTCCAAAATCCCTTTTTTCTTTAGTCAATCCTTTAAAATCCTCTTTTTTTTGAAAACCCAATTCAGCCTCAATCCTAAAAAAAATTCCACACTTACAACATTGTGCCTCAATCCTTTATTAGCATGTACGAGTCATGTTGTAAAATTACAAAACAAATCCAACTTTGAGTAGGATTTAATTAGGTTTTATTTTTTATTTTTTTTTGGGGGGGGGTGGGAGAGTGTTTGAAATTCGTAATGTTATGCCTTCAATGAAGGTTTGGTAACTAGAAGTAATTATCTTGCAGCCTTCACTTTATTAGTATGAATTAAAACCATTGATGCAACAATATGTCGCTGAATCTAAAGCAATATCGCTAGGTTTTTTCTTGTTATCGTTAGGAGGAGTGTTTATTATTCAGACTGCCGCTAAAAGGGAAGGTGCATTTTTTACAGAATGGTAGCTCTACTACCTTTTTTATAAAAGATTTTTTGAGTAAATATCAAAAAGCATGAAATTGGTCGCAGCAGTTGGTGTTTTTTTTAATACGACAACAAGCAACTGAACCAAATATTGCAAGTGCTTTGTATTCTCCATACACGGGGCAATAAGAATAGTATGCTTTTATTGTGTTAACATTTAACCAATCAAAAGCCACGGTATTTCCATTCGTGGAAAAACTGACCAATTGCAATCCCCTGATGTCGGATTTTGTCGACTGACGTAATAACTTTGTTGACCAATCAGTGAATTACACACCGTATCCCTATTCCTTCCATGTATTACCGACTTTTATCAGCGCCGATCTTCGACGTGTGTATCATTTAGAGTTATCTTCATTGCGGAGTACAGAAGTGCTTTCAGTGAACTATACCATTGAACTATACCATAACGAATATGCCTGTCAACCAGTACTACATGTAATAAGTTAATCCAGCTCGATAAATTGCTCAATTAGGTTTTTCCCCCATTGTGATTCTAAACTAGCATCGTTAAAATTGGCGAAACAGATCATTTCATTGGAACTATTTCACATTATTTTGACCGTCTCCGGATTCAAAACTTCGTCTTTTATAGGACAGCATTTGTTTTATGCCGCTGAAAATCGCGCCCTAAGGGAGTTTACATATGAAACAAAGGCTGTGCGATCTCGTGTCATCTGTGCACGGGAATGCAGCATGGATGAACGTTGCAAGTCGTTTAACTTTAACGACTGCAGTAAAATGTGTGAGTTGAACCATGCCCCAAAAACAGCTGCATCTCGACTACTTCAATGCAACTCAAGGGAGCGTGTACTTTGATGCAGATGAGGACACACCTTGCTACTCACTGGCTGATAGTTCCTTGAATAACAACAGAAGTGGCAAGATGCTCTTAGATGCTGGTTATTGTTCAAGCGGTATCTACACAATCTACCCAGAGGGATTCGGCAATGTCGGTCTTCGTGTCTACTGTGACATGGAAACTGACGGCGGGGGTTGGATCGTGTTTCAGAGGCGACAAGATGGCAGCGTGGACCCGTAACTGGGCCGACTACCAGTCTGGCTTTGGAGATCTGTCCGGTGAGTTCTGGTTGGGTAATGACAACTTGGTGACTCTGACGTCTGATGATTCACGTGGATCATGGGAACTACGAGTTGACTTAGAGGACTGGAACGGCAACACGGCATGGGCAAAGTATGGAGATTTCTAAATATCCGCTGGCGAGTACAATTTGAACATTGGTCGATACGATGCCAGCAGCACTGCCACTGACCTTCTTAGTTACTACAGAGGAGTTCCCTTTACAACTAAGGATAATGACAATGATCATTCTGATTGGCGTAATTGTGCAATTTACTATAATGGAGGGTGGTGGTTTAAAGATTGTTTACGCTTTTACTTGAATGGTCCATTCGGCACACAAAACAGATTCTCGACAAAAAAATGCAGCATTAAAATGCGTTAAAATACACCATCTATTGTATATTGCATTTAAAGAAAATGTAGGTTGCTTTCAATCCAAGATGCATTTGTTTACTCATGGGTGGTGATCCCAATTGGTAAGTGGGGGTGGTTTAAACTTCTTACCTAATGAGTACAACTATATTTCGGCCACTGAGCCAGCAGCATTAAAAGTTACTCTATTTAGTATCACAGCGGATGCCAAAACAAAGGATTATGACAGTGATATTCGAATTATGCACAATTGTCAAAAAGAGCCTCGTGGTTTAATATAGGTTTTCCTAGCCAATTTTATTTAAGAAAAACATTTAATTTAGTAGAGTGCCTGTTCAAATTCATAAAAAAAAGTTTTCTTAAGACTTTGTGAAATCGGGACAAGTTATTGTGCTACAAATTCGCAAAAGTGAACACATTTCAACTTCGGCAAATCTCACAGCGAATGTTTTGTGGACGTCACACCACTGGTTGCGCTCTGACCAATCAGATGAGGAGGATTTATTTAGGTGTTGTGTCAAAACAAATAATGACTGTTTAATGTTCGTGCGAAGGAAAGAATGATTTCATTCTGTGGCTGATGTGATATTCCAACCATTTATTCTAGGTAAATGTGTTTATGTTGCTATTTTGCTTGTATATTGCAATAGGGCAATTCTGTAAAATACAACGTACATGGTTGTTAAAGTGGTGAAGTACCTATAGGCCGTGTTCCTATTTTGCATCAATTTTCGACGATTGCCGGCTGGCAATCTTTGGACTATTTTAATATTAATAATAATAATAATAATAATAATAATAATAGGCAGTTCTTATTATTAGCACACTATCTACCAGGACCGATACTCAATGTGCTGTCATTATTATTCCTGCTCATTGGGCCCACGAAACATTCCAAATACCATCTCGGCTCCCTGGGGAGTATACAGCTCAATGCTGCTGCTGTTTCGGTGCAAAGCTAATAACAACCATCTCCACCCTCGCAAGTACCCAATACTCCTGGGTGGGGGGAAGCAATGAGTGTAGGGCTGTTCCTTTTCCACTGATTTAGTATTTAATATTTGAAACTGCATTATCACCAACAATTTGAATATTTAAAACTTGAGCTTTAAAAAATTATATTAAAAACATTTCATAGTGCTGCTTAACCGGGAGCAAAAAGGTTGAGCTTACTTCATCAGAAAACTACAGAAATGTAAAGATATTAATGACACTATTAACTCCCTGTGAAATTATTTTGTTTGGCATGCAGTCATTTTGAAGAAAAAAATTTAAGAAGTCAAAAAGTGCGTGTTAGAGACGCACTTTTGGAAATTTCTATTAGTTGTTAGTTCAAAATCTAAATCTTTGTACAATTTACAGTATTCACAGAGCTAAAACTTCGCCAGGTTAGTTGTCAAGCACCATTCTTTAGATTTTGAGAACTTTTCTTGATTTAAACGATAAAAATGCACAACTGACTAATAATTGTATACTATAACTTTAAGCTTGCGCGCACTATATTGTTACGTCACCGATTTTTACTTAGGCCAAATAAAAAGAAAATCATGTTTAGCGTGAACAAAAACAAAAATAAGATCTTATTTTTAGACTTTAGTATCACTGTGTACATGCTGTAGAAATAGTCAATTAGTACGTACGTCTGTTGGAGATCATCTTAAAAAATAGCCCGGAAGGTTGTCTTAAAAATGTGCCGGAAAACCATTTTGATAAAAAAAGGCCTCCTAACTTTTTCTTTTAAAAGGCAGGAAGCTAAACATGTTTTTCTTTTTAATTGGCCTTAAGCAACTTTTTCTTTTGTGGTTAAGTATGTTTTCTTGTGCTTAATGTTATTAAACAGTCTTTATGAAATGACAGAGGCACAACATTTGCTATTAAGCATTGCTATGAAATTTGGCCCAGACTGTAATTTTATTTTGTATTGCTCAGTTTGCTCTCTGTGGTTTGCTTGTATATTGCGGCTCTAAAAAAGGAGAGGTTCCAATGACCTATGACGTTGAATAAACCGAGTGACAAGAACCAAATCCATGATTTAGTTCTCCCAATTTATTTCAAGGTTTTCATTTGCCATAATCAGATTCTAGTACTTGAAAGTTAACCTGGGAATGGGAATTTCTCTAAACACTTTGTTCTCTAAGCAGGGAATTTCTTTTTATTTTGCAAAGTGTGGATTTTCCACGCCTTTATAAACAATTCTTTTTACACAATTTGCCATTCCCATTCACAGTGTTAACATTTTTAATTCAAGGGGGACTTATTGTACCGTGTGAATTTCTGAACTGTTTCAGTTTTTTAGGCTGCTTCGGCATCTCTGCCAAAGACTGTTTTGTTTTTTTCAAAGCAAGACTTTTTCCTGTTTCAGTAATTTTTCCTATTTGATTTGGACAGGGTTGTTCAGACAAGACCCTTTGGCACTTTCCAAAGTCAGTTCTTCTTTGAATTTGTTAGGGTCTCTGGGGACAATCCACAGATGGCTGTCGGAGAAAAAGGTGACGATTGTCCAGGAAGGTGTGACGTCCCCTATTAAGCCTGTACAAAGTATATAACGACATATGGTTTTGACATCAACTGGTCGAGATTTTATGTGTACAGTGTGTCATCATAATTTTTTTTAGGGCGGGGGGGAGGGGGGGGGGGGGGGGTTCAGTGTTATGTTTGTTCCACGTGGAAACCCGTCCTCGACTGTGGGTTTTGTTATGTGGTTTGTTGAGCAAAGCTTGTCTTTGTTCAAGCGATATAAAACAAAATTGTCAGCCGAATTTACCCAATAGTACGAAGCTGTCTAAGGGACATGGTGAAAATAATTATTTTCTCTCACTTCAGCTAACTCGTACGTACGACTTATATGTCGTACGTACGAGTTATATGTCGTACGTACGAGTTATATGTCGTACGTACGAGTTATATGTCGTATGTACGAGTTAAATGTCAGACTTATGCCATACGTACGACTTAAATGTCAGACTTATGTCGTACGTACGTATTAAATGTCAGACTTATGCCGTACGTACGACATAAGTAGGCCTACGTATATGTCGTACGTACGAGTTAAATGTCAGACTTATCGTACGTACGACTTAAATGTCAGACTTATGTCGTACGTACGACATAAGTAGGCCTACTGATATGTCGTATGTACTAGTTAAAGTGTACTAGTAGCATTGGAGTAGCTCCACGGTCGCCCTACCGAATGAGGTGCGCGCGGCGTAGGCCTACTTATGTCGTACGTACGACATAAGTCTGACATTTAACTCGTACGTACGACATATACGTAGGCCTACTTATGCCTACTTACGTCGTACGCACGACATAAGTCTGACATTTAAGTCGTACGTACGACATAGGTCTGACATTTAAGTCGTACGTACGACATAAGTCTGACATTTAACTCGTACGTACGACATACAACTCGTACGTACGACATACAACTCGTACGTACGACATATAACTCGTACGTACGACATATAACTCGTACGTACGAGTTAGCTGAAGTGAGAGAAAATAATTATTTTCACCATGTCCCTTAGACAGCTTCGTACTATAGTCTTGCTAAACAAGAAATGGAATTGAAGGCTAAACAACAGTTGAACAGTTTCACTATACTGTTTTGTTAAACTCCCCTCTATATCATTGCTTGGTCATTTCGCGTCAAATCAACACCATTTTTCACCTCAGTGTCCCGACCGTCGCAAATATTTGGTGTTATATAATTGGCCTTTACATTTATGAGAAATTCCCAAAAATATTTTTCTTTTGTATTTGGCCCGTTAGTTTTTTGAGATACGGGTCAGTGAACTTTGGACTAATTAGTATGACCTCGGAACTTACATTGAACTATTTGTTTTCTTGCAGTCACTGCCACACGGCCAAAAAAGTTATATTAAACGGTGAATAGAACTTTCATTGCGCAGTCGCACTCTGACCAATCAGATGGCGAGGATTTATTTAAGATGTGGTATAAAACAAATAGTGAATGTTTCACATTTGTGCGATGGAAAGAATAATTTAATTCGGTGACAGATGGAATAATCCATTCCACTCGGTTTCGCCTCGTGCAATACAACATTCTATCTGTCACCTCATAAAATTATTCTTACCATCGCACTCACAAACATTCATTATTTGTCTAATGTCTTTAAAAGTATAGCACCTAGAAGGCCAAGTCGTACATTATTTGGAAGCTCTTTGAATTGTCTCCATTTCATAAAATAAAATAAAAACCAAAAAGCATATAGAAAATACCTTTCAAAATGACATTTGACTTTTGAATAATGGTTACGCTTCAAATTTCTAAATATTTTTTCAACAATTTCATTTTATAACTCTTAGTCTTAACCCTAACCCCCTAGGCCCTTTTTGCTCTGTAATTATTAACCACAACTTGTTTACCTCGCTGATAGTGCAGTTGAGGGTTGTTGACCAGAGAAGACCAATTCCAAAACAACGTAGTAATTAACTGTAGTAATCGAGAACTGACCTCGAACTCCTTCCAATTAATAGTGTAATGGCTGCTTTCTTGTATTGAAGTGTTAATGATGATCTTCATCATCATCATCATCAGCCCAAGTATGCCATCCATCTGCTAGACCAAGGCCTCTCCCAAACTCTGCAAGTATTTGCACTGCGGCGAGTGAGGGCGCAAGATAAGATACTGTCAGTGTTAAGTCTGGTTTCGTCATGGCCGGACGTTCTCGTCTTCGCGGCCGGACCGATAGCCAGCCTCGGGCCGTGTTTTACACCGCGGCATGGCAGCAACCTAGGATTCAAGAGGGGTCATTTTTGGGAAGGTTTTGCCATCCCAGTAAAAGTCAATCGCGCTTGTGTTTGCGAGTTTGGACATTTGTGCTAGTTTGAAGACCCTTTTTTGAATTGTATGGAGAAATGAGGTAGGATCAAACCACTTTTTAATTTATTTTGTTGGTGCAGCTCAAAACTGAAGGAGCCCCCCTTGAAAAGGGGCGTGTCGATTTGGTTTAAGGAGCCGTGCTCTGAGACAATTGTATTCTTATAGAAGTGCAGGTATTCTTGTTTTACCTCACGTTTTGCGTTTGCTTCGGCAGAGTTTAGAAAATGTCTCCAGGGTGCGCCAGCATATAGGTTTGAATGCTTGCTATGCTTAGCGGTATAGAGTCTTCGTACTGAAGACAACATTTGCACGGTTGGGAGTGGCTGCACTGATGCGTGACAATGGAATGTGAGAGCGCCACAATGGTCTATGCAAAAGATGGCCTATTTGTTTAACAATTAGGGCCAGGAATGCAGGTTTTAATATGAAGTTATGTCTAAATGAAGTTATGTTATTTAGGCTACTTAATGTTTGCATACGTTTTCAGCAATGAATTTTTCCAAAAAAAAGACAGATGAAGACATTGTTCACCAGTAGAGGTATATCTCTTATCGCATTTAAAAATTCACTTTTGTATTGAATTCATATAATGCAATTTTACGTAGAATTCGCCGTGCGATTAAAGCAGGTGTATAGTATATTGCAGTATATGCTGGTGTAGGGGCAGCTCTATAGCACGCACGCATGTTCTCCGCATTCAAATGTCGTATAGTGCTCTTAGTGTAATCAGTGTAATCTTCGTTGGTTGCTCTATTTCGGGGGTGTTTTTCTACAGATCTGATTTTCTGGTTTAATTGAGACCTTTATAAACCTCTACCCAGCTAATTATAGGTTGAGTTTTATTAGAAGTCTGTGTTGAAATAATATATTTCCGCTGCATATCTGTAGGAAAGCCCGTATTATCTAAATGTTGGGACTTCGGTGCTAATTCATACCATGGGAATGAAATATCGTAGAGCCTGATGGGTGCTCTCGCATCGTATGGCCAGTCAGAATGCAGCGTAGTCTTTATAATGAGGTGCGCAGCGATGTCTTGAGCAGGTTGACGGCTCACAGCCGCAAAAATGCGAGGTTTTTTGTACACGAAGGAGTGCCCCGCAGTATAGTAATGTTCCTTTTGGCAGTGGTGTTGGGCCAACATGGTGACTCTGACTGTTTCGGGATATTAAAAAAAAAATAAAAAAAATAGATTCATAAAGTGTCTATTTTAAAAATGACATAATTCAAGTGAATTATAATGCATACTCGTACCTATTGTTATATTATTGTGCTTTATGCTCACTTTTTGCATGTGATGTTTGTTTTCGATAGTCAGAGTGCCACATGTTCTGGTTGGGCGCCTTTGCTCTGCTCTGGTACATGGGGCAGTGGTTCTGACATGTGTTTTGCCTTTGAGTTTAGTATAGCAACGCAGGTTTGGGCGGGGTGTTAGATCGTTTTAACCTTTTAATAATGCATTTATGTGCTTTTTGCGCGGCATTATTTTTGTGAGCCTGCTTTCGGATTAGACGACATTTTGAGTGTTCCTAATTGTTTTAGGTAACTAAAAAAGAACCACACATTTTGAAGATAGGTAACTAAATCACATATCTTGTCGCCAAGCCGGCACAGTATGCTGCTCAACTCTGTTGATGAAAACTTGAAAATTCTCTCTAAACAATAAGACGATACTAGTATTTTTAGCCCTTTTGTTGCAAGCAATCGTCGTTGAAATTTTTTTTAAAAACCCAAAAACATCCGGATTGAAATTGAAGCTTTTAGGATTATTAGAGTCCAAGAACACTGCCGGTTATGTCAGCATGTCTTCACTGGCTATAAGTGCCTCCTTCGACGGTGGCAAATGCGTTTCAATCATAAATGTAAAATGTTACCCGTGTGTAAAATATGTTTGTATATAATAATGCGATGCAACCTTTTTCAAATTTTGGGGAGGAAGCCAATTTAAGCGCTATTTAAGCAGAAACTTATTCAAGCCTTGCTTATAGGGGTTTAACCTGGGAGAAACAACCAAGGGGCATGTTTGTTTCAGGTCATTCCGCACAATATTATTGTGACCTAAGACACGGAAAAGCCGGCATGCGTAATCGCCATGGTCCGTCCCAGGACAGTGCCAAGATCCCGTATTTTGCATAGTAAAAGCGACCAGGCCCGCTCTGGGCAAACCTTATACGTTCTAATTACAAGGTAGTTCTCCATTTAAGTCAAGTACATGTATACGGAATCCGCAAAAATTGTACAATTTAAAAGGGTTCTTGATCATCTCGGGGTACCCGGATCAGTATATGATATGAACCGTGTAGCTTGTGAGCAGCCTATATCAATATTCGTCTTAGTACCGGATTTGTTAGCCTTATTATGGATCTTCGATAAAAGATAACAATTATTGTGGGCAATTAACTTCTTTGAGGACCAGGGCTGATTTGATTATTTGATCGATTGAGAGTTTGGCCGCTGCCGTTTGGTCACCGCTGTTATAAAATACAACCCCGATAAGTTATGGCTGTCATTGCCTTGCTTTTCATTTACAATCTCGTTTCGGTCGGAGATGAAATACTGCTATCTCACTATACGAGAGTGGTTTTCAAATTCAACTTCTGAGGTCGAAGGCCATCTGTGGTCAAGTTTTAAAATGGGCCGGAGTTTAAAACCCTTTTTCATTTGAAAAATTGGAGTCCCGATTTCAATCTAATGTGGCATGTATGTGTTGTAGCCTTGGTGATTGTGTCAAAGGTGAGGTGTTGAGGTCAAAGTAATTTAAGGTCAGTGGTAAAAAAAGTTTAAATTGTAACAATGTTCTTATTTTGGTTTTATCACAGTCACCTGACTAATACAGTATATTGACAAAGACGGTTATGGAAGGAATACCAGGGGAAAAAAAGAGACAAAGCTGAAGACGGAGGGGCAATCTAAGTTCACAAAATGGCATGGCATTACAACAGACGGCTCGGGCTATAGCGAGATGAACATTTAGTGAATAGGCTTTTCTCCCGCTGTGGTTCGGAATAAAAAATAATGGGAGTTTGCATGTAAGGATGGTTTTAATAGTTCCAAGTACGGTTTTTCTGACTTAATTGAAAAGCGATTCAGGTGCGTGGTCGGAGAACCCTTGGTAAGTGCTCCATATTTCCGGTCAGGCCTCCGGATTCCAAGCAAATAGTCTGAGTATGTCAACAAGTCCAACTAGAACTACGTCTGTTCGAGGAACAGAACATAGGGCTTTTTCGCATTCACAATTTTTTTTTATTAAATATTTTAAAAATTGAACTTTTAAACTATCAAAACAATTTAAAATCATTGAAAACTAATTTAAGTTAATTTAAACAGAGTAAAATGAATTAAAACTGATTAAAACGATGACGTCACACGTTTGTGAACTTTGTGTGCAACTATCTATCACCTAACAACACAAAATGAGGTGTTATGTTAACACGATCCGTTGCTGAGATATGCCTTCAACGTCTAAAAACGTAATAATTCAAATATAATCGTAATATGACGTAACATTTGTCAACATGACGCTAGAGGGCGCTTTAACATTTTATGAAGTCACTGTTAACTTTTTTGTTACTTACAACCTAGCCAGCGCCTAACATCGTTGAAAGTAAGTTAGCATCGTTTTCCACTTTTAAATTATAAGGCACTTCCGGTTTGGACCGGAAGGAAGTGTCAAGTCTTTTTGCATGTAATACAAATTATGAAGACCATGGATTAATCTATCAATTTCCTTAAAAATCTAAATCAGATCTCTTACAGTTGATTTTATATTGATTTTCAAAGATTAAATTTAGAAATATTTGGTTGCTTGTAATCTGACACTTGGTGACGTCATTGTGACGTAATTAACAGAAACTCGAGATCAGTCTTAACTTTGCTATTTGAAGCAAACATCTGGATTATATCTATAGCGGTTGATTTTTAAGCGACTTTTTAAAGTTTAAAGGATTTTTTTTATTGTAACTTCCGGTTTGGTGACGTCATAAATATTTCTCCTTCCCAATATGCTCTAAGCATGAAGCTGATTATATACACCAGTTATAAAGTTATTTCAGCAAACTGTGCAACACACATCAACAGATTAATCATTTTAACCATTTTCAACCTGCCGCTAGAGGGCGCTATAACATGTTATGACGTCGCCGGAATTTTTTTGAATAGTTTATTCTAGCCAGACACTAACATCGTTGAAAGTAAGTTCATATCATTTTTCACATTCAAATTATAAGGCACTTCCGGTTTTGACCGGAAGGAAAGGTCACGTGATTTCACGCACAGGAGATAAAATGAAGATCCTGGATTATTCGATTAATTGCCACAAAATTCAAGTTTCGGTCTTTTGCGGTTGATGTTTTATTGATTTTCCAAGATTAAATCAATTGCACCTTTAAGATAAGGTCACGTGGGCCTGATGACGTCTTCCTCGTGGTGTCTGTCGGCGAGACTGGAGTTCACTATTGGGTCTTCACCTGGGTCGAGTTTATGGAAATACGACTTTGTTTTTCCGTTAAAAGTGCTTTGAATTGTGCAAGCAACGTTTACAAAGTCTACGGGGTTGGATTCTGCGTAGCCGAAAGCGTGTTTACCTACCTGTCGTACGCGGCGCCCTTCCTCATGGGCAACTTGATGACGTCATCCTGTTTCACAGGTTGGCGGCTAGTGTCATCTTGGGTGAGCGTAAATGTGCTTGCACGAACGATGTCAGTGGTGATACATTCGCTCAAACATGTACACTATGTGTGTATACGTACATGTACTAGCATGTATATTATACGTGTGGCACGCACACGTAAGGGGTCAATGCTTTTTGCACCTAGGCCAAAACGATTACATTTCAAGGGTGCCGCAGGGTATGTTCAAGTTCGTTTTTTGCCCCAAAACACAGGGAAGTTCGAGAACTACTTTTACATTAACCTTTAGAGCAAAAATCAAGATTGTATCTGTCAAGTTTAATTTTTTAGGAATTTTCAAAGGAAAAAGAGTCTTTTCATTCTAACTTCCGGTCTGGTGACGTCATAAATTTTTCTTCCCGTCAACTTGTTCCTAGCATGAAGCTGATTAAATACACCGGTTATAAAGTGATTTCAGCAAACTTCGCCACACACATCAACAGATTATTCATTTTAACAATTTTTCAAACTGCCGCTAGAGGGCGCTATAACATGTTATGACGTCACCAATATTTTTTTTGAAAAATACATTGTAGCCAGACACTAACATCGTTGAAAGTAAGTTCATATCATTTTTCACTTTCAAATTATGAGGCACTTCCGGTTTAGACCGGAAGGAAGGGTCACGTGATTTCACGCACGCGAGATAAAATTAAGATCCTGGATTATTCTATCTATTGCCACAAAAATTTAGTTTCGGTCTTTTGCGGTTGATTTGTTATTGAATTTCAAATATTAAATCAATTACACCTTTAAGATGGCGTCACGTGACCCCTGATGACGTCACCATGACGTATTTCTGCGAGACACGAGTTCACTATAGGGTCTTCACCTGGGTTAAGTTTTATGAAAATACGACTTTGTTTTCTGGTAAAAGTACTTGTGCAAAAAAACGTGTACAAAGTCTATGGGGTTTAGGTTACTAAAAAAAAAAGAAAAAAAAAAAAAAAAAAAAAAAAATCAGAACAAAAACAAAGGCTTTTTCGCAAAATTTGCGAAAAAGCCAAAAAGAAAAAAAAAAATCATAACAAAAACAAAGGCTTTTTCGCTTTTAAGCGAAAAAGCCAAAAATCAGAACAAAAACAAAGGCTTTTTCGCAAAATTGCGAAAAAGCCAAAAAAAAAATCAGAACAAAAACAAAGGCTTTTTCGCAAAATTGCGAAAAAGCCAACAACACCCTCACCAGCACAGGTTTAAACAACTGTAATTGTTTTGCACCCTTAAGATCCTTCCCCAGGAAAAGGTTTTTAACCTCGCAATATGTTAAGCGCGGAGGGTTTTGTTCTGTACCATCTGAAATTCTCCTTTTCGGTTTGGGGGCTGTAGTGAGTTACGGCTCGTAGATGTTGGTATCGTTATTGGTTTTCAAAATAACAGTTGGTCGATCGCGCCCTATTAGCTGGGCGTATCAGATTTAATCATGATTGTCCATAGTGAAGAGCTATAATGCATTCTTGTTGGCAGCATTCGTGTTTTAGGATGGGCCTAAACAAAGGGGGGCCTTGACATTCAAACAAAACGGGGAGTGGACCCTCAAATGAGTCGTAGTGCCTTGAGCGGCGTGTGTACTACTAATAGGCGGATGGCAGCCTCGCGGCACGTTTCTTAGTGCTGGCTGGCTTATGAGTGCAGTCTTTTGAACGCATTTACGCGTGGAAATGACGCGCATTGTTGTTTAGCATTAGGTTTATCAGCGAGACCCTTTTGGTGGCGCGTATAATGCAAGAAGGTGTGACCGACTTCTGTCTGTCCAGTTGTACTAAAAATGCTAACTAAAATGCACAATTTTACGCTAGACTAGCGTGGGTACTTCTACTTCTACGTTGATAATTGACAGTGCGTCCAACTGGATATCTCGTCAATTTGCTTGTCGTGCACGGTGTGGACCAGTGTAGATAATACTCATTTACATAGTGTGGGTGTAGGTGTAGGTGCATATATTTACAGTGAAATCTGGACTTTGTTTAGAAAGCCACATTGAGCAATGCATCAAGACTGGGTGATGCATGTACTGTGACTGGGATGGAATTCCAAAGTGAAATTGTGCTGGGCATTAATGAATACCTGAATGCATCTATCCGGGTTTGATAGGGTAAGCAACTGTATGCTGAGGATCTTCTAGAAGTTGTGTGGCTAGGGATTGGAAAATGTGTATGTAGAACTATTATCAGACTGTGCACTGCAGTATGCCAGACGGGGTCGAACTAGTGACTGATGGGCAGTGGTCTTTACTGACTGTGGTGTGTACTGCAGATTGCGACGCAGAAGACCTAGTATTCTGTTGGCCCTGGATGTTATGACGTCGATGTGTTGATTCCATTTCATATTCTTGGTCATTTATGGAGCAGAATCAGTGTCAAAAAGATCGGACGTGTTTTTACAACTCGGATGCTTTCCTAATTCGGATGTATTCCTAATTCGGATGCTTTTTGCAAACTCGGATGCTTTTTTAATTCGGATGAATTCGTAATTCGGATGCTTTTTGTAAACTCGGATGCTTTTTTAATTCGGATGAATTCGCAATTCGGATGAATTCGTAATTCGGATGCTTTTTGTAAACTCGGATGCTTTTTTAATTCGGATGTTTGTTTAATTCGGATGCTTTTCTAGTTCGGATGCTTTTTTAATTCGAATGCTTTTCTAGCTCGGATGCTTTTTATAAACTCGGATGCTTTTTTAATTCGGATGCTTTTCTAGTTTGAATGCTTTTTGTAAACTCGGATGCTTTTTGCAAACCGAACATATTCGCAAATCGGATGCTTTCCCAATCCGGCACTAGGGTGGCCCTGAAAGGACATCACACATCGCAGATTCTGCGATTTCGCGCATTCTGCGCGAATTTGAACGATGACAAACATGTTATCGTATATATCTAAGCATATATCTGAGATGTGGAAGATTTTATTGTAGATTTCTGCACAGATTTATGTGATAATGAATATTTTCTGGGCAGATTTTTGAAAAGTCGCATATTTTTATTTTAGATTTCAAGTTCTGCGCAGATTTCTTAGTACGCAAATTTGTGCGATGTCGCACGGATGGGCACTACATGTACATTTTCATTGCACATTATGCGCAGCTATATATGTCGCACTCACGTACAGCAGATTTATATGCAGATTTATGTGCACATTTCTGCCGCGATGTCAGCACATACGACGTTTTGAAAGTTGAACCACGACGTTTTGAATGTTATGATGTTCTAAAACGGACAGGCAACGTCGTGGTTCAACTTTCAAAACGTCGTACTTCAACTTCCAATTAACGTCCAACTTTCGCGCGCTTTTACCTACCAAGGTAGCCGCGTATTCGGCCGGTTCTCTCCGCGCGGATTCAGTCCGCATTCACCAAAAGGCGACAAATATTTAATACATGCTGCAAAAGGTGATGCATTTTCTAAAAAGTTTTTTGTCAATTTATTTTAAAAAAATTCGAAATAAACCGTAAATATAACAATACTTGTTCAAACCCTTGTAGATCATACAGCATATTAGCCACACTTGTTCCTGTAATTGTAAAACCTTTCCTGTAATTTTGATGAAATATTACAGTTAAATTAGCTGCTTAATGGAAGTAATTCTACTTCGAGTTATTTGTCAAACCTTTTATAGAAATTTCAAACAATACGGCAACAGTGTGGTTTTACAAATTCAAGACCTGCTTTTATCATTGCTGTACTTTTTTTCTTTTGCCACATGAATTGCAATTGTACATTTCTGTAAAGCACACCTGCAAGGACTATCTTTCCGTGCCCCACTCTTTCTATCTGGCAAGTGTTCTTTCAAGCACGAGTGGCAGTATGGAGTTTCCAAGATTCTTTTATATGCTAATTTTGACATATAACCGTTGTTCTTTGTTTACATTTTATGTAGTTTTGATAATATCTGCTTATTTGCACTCGACCTTAGAAACTTACATTTGACCCAAGTGTGCTATATATCGCAAAGAATTATGGGGCGATATTAGGTGGAAATAAAAAAGAAATTATGGACACGGTCTGAAACCGTATTTTACCTAACGTTCTAAGCTGACAAACTACTAGGATCCATCTAATGATGCAGAACTTTATAGTTGAAGGGCTGTTGTGTTATTAAATAAAGTAACAGTTATCATTCTCATAAA
This sequence comes from Crossaster papposus, assembly GCA_037893245.1. Lineage (NCBI taxonomy): Eukaryota > Metazoa > Echinodermata > Asteroidea > Velatida > Solasteridae > Crossaster > Crossaster papposus. The sequence goes on along the minus strand of JBAIAA010000547.1, from coordinate 311,642 downwards.
ATCTGGCGTGGTGAAATTAATTGTTGAAATTGTTGATTGACGAAACTGATTCACCGAGAACATTGCAAATAAGCCCGAGTGCGAGTGCACTAATTACTGTTCGGCTGAAGCCTATACCAAAATTAAGTGTGCCCAGAAACATGATCTCGTAGATCATGAAATACAAATATGAGGTTTGAATAACATGTGATGTACACTTTGTTTTAAAGAGGCAGATATACTCGCAGCCGAAAAACGCATTACAATGCTGCATTGAAAAGGGGATTTATTAAACGGGCTAATTAGGCACTAATTAGTGTTCGGCTGAAGCCTATACCCACATGCCCAGTAACATTATCTTGTAGATTATGAAATAAAAGTATGAGTTTTTGATAACATGTGAGGTATATTTTGTTTTAAATGTTTCATTCTCATTTCCAAATCTATAAAAATAACTCGAAGTAGGATTACTTAGTTCATTAGGCAGCTAGTTTAACTGTAATTTTTCATCAAAATTACAGGAAAGGTTAAACAAGACTAATATGCTGTATGATCTACAAGGGTTTGAACAAGTATTGTTATATTTACGGTTTATTTCGAAAAATTCTTTAAATAAATTGACAAAAAACCTTTTAGAAAATGCATCACCTTTTGCAGCATGTATTAAATATTTGTCGCCTTTTGGTGAATGCGGACTGAATCCGCGCGGAGAGAACCGGCCGAATACGCGGCTACCTTGGTAGGTAAAAGCGCGCGAAAGTTGGACGTTAATTGGAAGTTGAAGTACGACGTTTTGAAAGTTGAACCACGACGTTGCCTGTCCGTTTTAGAACATCATAACATTCAAAACGTCGTGGTTCAACTTTCAAAACGTCGTATGTGCTGACATCGCGGCAGAAATGTGCACATAAATCTGCATATAAATCTGCTGTACGTGAGTGCGACATATATAGCTGCGCATAATTAAATGTGCAATGAAAATGTACATGTAGTGCCCATCCGTGCGACATCGCACAAATTTGCGTACTAAGAAATCTGCGCAGAACTTGAAATCTAAAATAAAAATATGCGACTTTTCAAAAATCTGCCCAGAAAATATTCATTATCACATAAATCTGTGCAGAAATCTACAATAAAATCTTCCACATCTCAGATATATGCTTAGATATATACGATAACATGTTTGTCATCGTTCAAATTCGCGCAGAATGCGCGAAATCGCAGAATCTGCGATGTGTGATGTCCTTTCAGGGCCACCCTAGTGCCGGATTGGGAAAGCATCCGATTTGCGAATATGTTCGGTTTGCAAAAAGCATCCGAGTTTACAAAAAGCATTCAAACTAGAAAAGCATCCGAATTAAAAAAGCATCCGAGTTTATAAAAAGCATCCGAGCTAGAAAAGCATTCGAATTAAAAAAGCATCCGAACTAGAAAAGCATCCGAATTAAAAAAACATCCGAATTAAAAAAGCATCCGAGTTTACAAAAAGCATCCGAATTAGGAATACATCCGAATTAGGAAAGCATCCGAGTTGTAAAAACACGTCCGATCTTTTTGACACTGATTCTGCTCCATAGTCATTGTTACCCCGAGATAAGGTGTTGACTCGGTCTGGTTAAGATCAGAGGGCGGGCCTGTGCCTAAGAAAGAACAGTGGATGGGTCCTGTGGGTTCAAATTGTAATCTAACATGGTTAAGATAGTAGGGTGCCGTGGCCTAGTCGATAAGAACACCAAACCCAAGCTCTGGTGTTTCTGTTCAGCAGAGTGTGGGTTCGAGTCCCAGTCGTGACACTTGTGTCCCTGAGCAAGACACTTAACTATAATTGCTTCTTTCCACCCAGGGGTACAATGTGTACCTGTGAGGGCAGAGATGGTTATTGTGATTGATTTAGCCTAGTAGCGCATATATTGCAGCACAGGCTGTATATACTCCCCGGGGAGTTGAGAGGGTTTAAGGATTGAAAATTGCCCAGTGATCAGGGGTAATAATGTTGGACGCGCTTTGAGTTGCCCTTCGGGTGTGAAAAGCGCTATATAAATCCAAGATATTAGTATTATTATTATAATAAGTTAAGCAGCGGACGGGCCCTGCGTTTTGGATTTTAATCTAGTGTAGTTAAGTTCAGTGGATGAGAGATAGTTATAAGTTGCGCAGCAGACGCGCCTTGTGTGTTGAATTTGAATCTAACATTGTTAAGATCAGACGATAAGAGAGAATATAAGTTAGGCAGTGGACAGGCGCTGTGTGTTGAACTTAAATCTAACAATGTTAAGATAATAGGATAAGAGAGAATATAAATTTCGCAGTGCACAGGCCCTGCGTGTTGAATTTAGATCTAACATTGTTAAGATCAAAGGATAAGAGAAAATAGAAGTTAAGCAGTGGATGGGCCCCGTGTGTTAAATTTAATCCAGCAATGTTAAGATCAAAGGATATAAGAGAGAATATAAGTTACGCACCGGATGGGCCCTATGTGTTAAATTTAAATCTAACAATGTTAAGATCATAGGATAAGGTAGTATAAGTTCCGCAGTGCACGGGCCCGGTGTGTTGAATTTAAATCTACAATGTTAAGATCATAGGATAAGAGAGAATATAAATTCCGCAGTGGACAGGCCCTGCGTGTTGAATTTAAATATAGCTTTGTTAAGATCAGAGGTTAAGAGAGAATAACAGTTACGCAGGGGACGGGCCCTGGGTGATGAAGGTTTATCTTACATAGATAGGCCTATCATCGGAGGATAAGAGAAAATAGGAGTTACGCAGTGGACAGGCCTTGTGTGTTAAATTTTTAATGTTTATTTTTAGATCAGAGGTGGGGCCTCCGCGTGAGAGACAATAACAATTCCGCGTGGAAGGGCCCTGCGTGTTATATTTGAATGTAACTGAATAAGGTCAGAGGGGGCCTCTGCGTTTGAGACAATTAGAAGTTCCGCAGTGGATTCCGCAGTTCCGAAGTTCCCTGCGTGTTAAGGGTAGTATACACCATGGTTAAATGCTTAAATTATCATGAATGGGCGAATTTAGACGGTTGTATTTTATAGTAAATATAATTTAACTGGCCTGTTCGAAGTTTTACAGCGTTTGTTTTCAACCGGCGTCGGGCGGTTATTCTTATGTTATTTGTGTTGTTTCGCGATCGCCATCCGGCGGTCGCATATTTTTCTTTATAGAATTTTATTTTTCAGAATAATTTCGGGATATCTAGCGCAATCATTTTGCTGAATGCCTAGAATCTTTATTTACTTTCAGATGAGTAATATATTTCTTAATATTTCGGAGTAAATGGTGTATCCTTAAGTTTCCATGTAGCTGGTTAAAATTAGAGGACGGGCCTCTGCATGAGAGACAAAAGTAGTTGCCGCAGTGGATAGGCCCTGCGTGTTAGATTCGAATGTATCTGATTAAGATCAGACTGGTGGGCCTTTGCATGACATGCCAAAGAAGTTGGGCAGTAGGGCCTACATAGGTCCTGCGTGTTAGATTCGAATGTATCTGATTAAGATCAGAGGGTGGGCCTTTGCATGACAGGCTAAAGAAGTTCCGCAGTGGATAGGCCCTGCGTGTTAAATTCGAATGTATCTGATTAAGATCAGAGGTCAGGTCTCTGCATGAGAGACAAAAGAAGTTCCGCAGTGGATAGGCCCTGCGTGTTAAATTCGAATGTACCTGATTAAGATCAGAGGGTGGGCCTTTGCATGAGAGACAACAGAAGTTCTGCAGTAGATAGGCCCTGTGTTTTAAATTTGAATGTAACTGATTAAAATCAGAGGACGGGCCCTTGCATGAGAGACAAAAGAGGTTTCGCAGATGGATAGGCCCTGCGTGTTAAATTTTGAATTTAACTGATTAAGATCAGAGGACGGGCCTCTGCATGAGATAAGGAAGTTTCGCAGTGGATAGGCCCTGCGTGTTAAATTTTGAATTTAACTGATTAAGATCAGAGGACGGGCCTCTGCATTTAAGACAAATGAAAGTTTCGCAGTAGATAGGCCCTGCGTTTTAAATTTGAATGTGACTGATTAAGATCAGAGGATGGGCCCTTGCATGAGAGACACAAGAAGTTTCGCAGTGGATAGGCCCTGCGTTTAAAATTTTGAATTTAACTGATTAAGATCAGAGGACGGGCCTCTGCATGAGAGACACAAGAAGTTTCGCAGTAGATAGGCCCGGCGTGTTAAATTTTGAATTTAACTGATTAAGATCAGAGGACGGGCCTCTGCATTTGAGGCAAATGGAAGTTCCGCAGTGGATAGGCCCTGCGTGTTAAATTGAATGTAACTGATTAAGTTCAGAGGGCAGACCTCTGCTTGAGTGACAATAGAAGTTCTGCAGTGGTCGGGCCACGCGTGTTAGATATGTAACTAACCGATTAAGATTAGAGCCTCTGCAAAAAGAAGTGGGAAAAAAAAAAAAAAAAAAAAAAAAAGCTATGGATTAAAGGATATTTCCTAAAATGTTTAAATGGTATTTGTTTGTACCAGCAGGGCATCCTTAATAACATAAACAAGTTTCGGCCAATCCTTGTCTATTTTTTATTGTTGTGGTCATCTTTATTCCACTTCTTAGAAGTCTTATATTTGGGATCGGAACTTTTGCCTAAACACCTCAAAACAATTATAATAAAAAGAGATAGCGGCACGTAAAGTAGTTGCCATAGCCAGTTTGGCCTAATTTATACACGATTTTTAACGGTGTTCTTTATTTTTGCTTTCTGTTTCCTAAATGACGTTTAATGATTGATCGAAGTCACATTTTTTTTCACAGATCCTAAGAACCGTTTCCATGGTGAAAAGCGATGTTGTTGTTTCCACGGTCGCCGCTAAACTTGGCGAAAATTGCGTGTCGACGGGTCAGCAACTGTCCATCGGTGAAGCCGTTCTGCAAAACTGCCCGTTTCCAACGTATAGATGAATCATTCAAACATACATGGGCATTGTGGGCCAGTATCCCTATAGTAATTTAACGTCACATGGTCTTCCTGCATGAGAATGAAACAACCTTTTCTTCGTATTGTTAACTGTTGTGTTTGAAAAAGTGCCTGAGTCAAGTGGTAATGGCAATAATTACAATAAAATAGATATTAACTATACGCAGTTGCGGTAGGCATTGACCCACAGGGGAAAATTTGAGGAAACGAGACGCTTTATGTATGCAATTCGGCGTCGAGAAAAGTCCCACACGCAGCATTTCTCTTTGTTGTTGTTTTGCGCATATTTGCGGGCTTGTGAAGCTCATCTGCAATATTAGTTTATCAATTAGATAAACATCGTTAAAGGTATGGGGCGGTCTTGCAGGTTTATTCAGGACGCATTTCCCAGTTCCGCGCTATTTTTCTTCCCGTGCTCTTTTTCTTCCCGTGCTCGTTTGGCGTCTGCAAGTCTACCGGGATGTTCCCGAAAGCGAGGGCGGAGTTCTAAGCGAGGGGTGACGACACGAGACCCCATAATAATATACCCGTCATTGACGCTCCTTGGCACCGTGGAGCATGGCAAATGTACATGTATGTTTAAGATATCTTGAAGGTCGCAATTGCGCCCGATGGTTCGATCTGTCGCTCATTAGGTAGTATTCCGCGCCCTAATAACTCTCGGCTTTTGATGCCTCGGTATGTAGGGCTATCCGCCCTCTTTAGTGGGTACGGTACGTTTGACATAATGTTTATAAACTACAAAATGTACAGAGTAAATCCACTGACCGCTACACCTGGACATTTCATTGGCTCACAAAAGTGATGTCTTGGGTCCGCCATGTTGCACTTCCAGTTCGCGCCGACTTCAAGCGTTAGCACAGCAGAATATGGACATTGGTCCGTCCAGGGGCCAATTTCACGGAGCTGCTAAGCACACAAATTTGCTTAGCATGAACATTTGTCCTTGGTAAAATCAAGGTTACAGACCAAATGTTCACGTGATCTTTATTGTTTTTGATTGATAATCAGCTGTTTTTTTGCTTAGCATAAAAAACACGTAGAATTTTGGCTGATAACTTGTTTTTAATGAGCAAGACATTTTTGTGCTAAGCAAATTTTTGTGCTTAGCAGCTCCATTCGTTATGAAGTCGTGAACATGGAGAAAAAAATTCTACCTCGAGTTCACCACTGGTGAACACGAGTTACCAGGCGATTAGAACGCCATTATACGACTCGTGAACTCGTGAACACGATAAACACGACGCGATTGGAACGCAGCATAAGTTGAGAATGGAAAGTTGTACTGCGTGCAGTCGGTGATTAAAATCATGGAGGAATAATAATTACTTTACAAACTGGTTCAACAATGGCCCCAGAACTGGCGGAAGACGCTCTGGGTGTGAACGACATTGACGCAATCTTTGCTTTCATGTGAGTTTTATTAAGGTTTTCAAATTTAAGTGCAGTACTTTTCTCTGTTAGTGTTATAAAGTTCATGCATATTATAACGTCACCATGCACGTCGAACTTCACAACAGCGCCCCCAATGAGGTCTTTGCGTAATCACGGCAATGTACCGTCTGCACTTTGTTTGACCTCAAAAATGGCCGCTCGGCCCGATTGCTAGTGCGATTAGCGCGTACGTACGCGTAGCGCGCGTGACGTCAATGTAACCCCTTTATTGTTAAGTTTGCCGCAGTGGCTATCGTTACGGCAGCCGTAACGCATTTTTTAATTTCTATCGTTGCGGCATTTTAATACTGCAACATTGTTTGGCATGACCACGTCCACCACCAACCAAGCATACTTTCTGATAGAGTATAAATTAATTTACTGCCGTAACGATAGCCACTGCATACATTTGCATGCTCTCAATGTTTGAATTTTTGTTGACTACTTAATAAGACTGTGAAGAACAATACATGTATTACAAAAGTTCAACTATTACTATGCACCAAATCATAACTTTATTCAGAATTGTTGGAATTTCCTGAATAAATTCGTAAAATACCAAAACAACAATTAATTAAAGAAAGACGGCGTCAAACCACAGCGACTTGTCGAACAAACACGCCAAACCTTACAAGAATGTGTTGAGAAAAATGCTGATAGCGCGGCATAAATAACAAATAAGCCAAGTTGTGAACAGCATATTACGTGGCGTCATCACACTGTACAGACTAAACTAATGCAATGATAAGGGATTGCCTTGGTTTCCAGGGACCTTATTCACAAAGCATCCGCACGCTTTAACGGATCCGTTAAGCCTCCGTTATGGTTTGCGCCATATTCATGAAGTATCCGCATAATTAATAGCGAATCCGCAGAACACGTCCGTAAAAGGGCAATTGTTTTGCGGGAACTCCAGCGTTCCCGTAAAAGCTTACGGATCTCCGCAAACCGCTAAAATGAAATGGCTGCAGTGTTTGTGGTTCTGCTGGAGGAGGAAAACAGGCGTACTCTTCGCCGCCAGCGAGTATTCGGGATAGGTTACAGCCACTGGGCATTTACAACGATGTGGAACTGATAAATAGGTATCGAATGCCAAGGCATGTACTGTTGGAGGTGAAATATTTAATCTGTGATCAAGTTAAACATCCGACACAGAGGTCGCATGCAATACCCGCCACGCAGATCATAACATCCCTCCGATTTTTCGCCGAAGGTTCTTTCCAATTAACAAATAGAGATTTAAGTGGAATTAGTCAGCCGTCTAACTTCTCGAATTGTTACCCGGGTCGCAACTGTCCTTCAAAGAATTTCGCCACAAAAAAATCGATTTCCGAGAAACATAATCCAGTCAGAATCTGATCAAAGAAGGTTTCTACGATGAACGTCATCGTCGGATTCCAAACGTGTCGGGATGCCTTGATGGATCACTTGTCCAGATAAAATGTCCTGATACATATTCAGACATAACTACCACGCTATAAATTTCCAGGGGGTTTGCGACCACCAGAAGAAGTTCACCAATATTGTTGCCAAGTGGCCATGCTCGCGACCCATGATTCGTGTATGTGGACTCACTCAAGCCTCAACCACATAGACAATGGTCTTTCAAACGATGGTCACCTTCTAGGCGATTCTGCGTACCCCCTTCGGTCATGGCTGCTAACACCAGTACCACAACCTGATGATGATGATGCAGAACGCCGACACAATATTCATCACCGAAGAACCCGACAGAACATCGAAGAAACTTTTCAATTTGGCAGATGGAAATGAGGTGGCAGTGCCTGCATAGCGAAGGTATAGGTGTTTACGATGTCAGTATAGAAGGCCTACAAGTGTATTTGAACTCTGCCATCCAGGAGCCATCGCATCTTTCTGGATGCAACTCTAAACCTGTGAAATGGTGCTGTCATCCAGAAAGTAGAATTGTCTCTTGACAGATTTTCAAGTACTTTAGAATTCACTGACAACCACCTTCTATAATGCACATTACAAAATAATGTGGTCAACGTCAGTGAAAGTAACAAATAAAGCTCATGGTTATTAACTATTGCACGAAAATATGTTTGTAATGGCTGTAAATTCGTTTGGATGCCGGATTGTGTTAATCGAAGACTGTTTCCGAAAGATGTACACCACCCTCGAAAAAAAAACTGCCTTTGAAATCTGTTTGACAATATAGGCCATGGTATATACAGTCTTGGTAAAATATGAATTGCTCCGCGTTGGCAAGAAATCAATTGATGTGGTTGTGCTAATAATTTTTTGTTCATTATACAGCCCTTCCCGTAAAATGCTGTTTATCATCAGATTATGTTTTTGGTGATTTAAAACAACTTTTTTAACCAAAAAAGGAATAGATTGGTATGATGCTCACGAAATCGTTCCTTGGTTTGAGAAAATAACCAGTGCACTGTGGAAATTCATCTTTTTTTCGCCAAGAATTAACAAAGGTAGGCCGCAATCAGCTACCAGATGTATTTTGGATTTATAACAATTCGACTAAATTTCTATTTTACCCTCTTATGAATTGTTACATAATCACGCAGGCGCATCATTTACCCGTATAGCTCGTTGAATGACACCCCCATTATTAGCGGAGCTCCGCAATTTTACCGATACCTAACGGAACCTTTCGTGAATACGGCGTAGCGCAATTCTAACGTATCCGTTAGGCCATCCGCAAAGGCTGTTACGGACCCGGTAATAGCGGATGCTTCGTGAATAAGGTCCCTGGCCTCCTCAGTTAAAATAATTACATGATGTATGTATAATGATATATCTCATTTTCTAGTTACATGTATCAATAAGCAATGCTACACATTTTTCTTTGCTGCATCGAAATCTATAGGGAGCTATCAACATTTTCCTTAACCCATTGTACTTTTTAAAAATGTATTCATGAAATGTAAATATTCTGGATAAAGTTAATTGAACCTCCTAGCTATGATTTAGTGTATACTCTGCAATTATTTGCAAGTCTTTTCCTTCGTCGTCTGGCGTCCCGACTTATAGGAAAGCGCATAAACAAAGCAATGGCGTCATTATTCCTGAATACGAGGTTGTGGCTGATGAAAGGGTAGCAATCCATACAAGTTTTGAACAGCGTTCCCGCCGCCTCTGGTTTTGAATAGAAACCCAGATTGCCTTGCAGATGCCAATCATGATCACACTGCTTGAAGCACATACTCGCACAGTCAGATACAACTTCAAATAAATCCATACAATACCAATCATGAATTAGTTCTCGTCACTCAGTTTATTCAACGTCGTTGGTCATTGGAACCATATTTTTTTCGGCTGCAATTTACAAGCAAAAAAGGCAAATGTGAATGTTAATTGAAATACTAAAAGGTATTCATATTTTTGCCCCCTCCAATATCTCAACGTGTATGATCAATTATTTACCTTCAATTAAGCATTCAAAGGGTAATGACACATTGTATTTTATGCGTAATGCCCATATTATGTAATATTAATAACCATTCATTATTTGCATTTTAGACAAATTACACCCTCAAAACTGAGCTTTTGTTACAATAATCATGAGTGAACATCTCCTAAGATTGCAAAGCTACAAACAATTGTTTCATTGGTTAAAAACCACGTTTACATTTCTTTCTGTGGCAGAAGGAATAATTATCAACCTCATTTTGCAGTTGTACATAAATAAGAAATAATGTCATAACACTAGCCATTAGCGATCAGAGGTACAAGCTGTGGTGCTTATTTAATGACATCTGAAACACCACTAATAACAGTGCATCGTTATATATGGTTCTGATGTAGATATAGGGGTTCTGGAGATGATAGGATTTGGAACGCTTGTTGAGGAATGCGTGTAGGTAGACGATGTGTAACTCTCTGATTGGTTACCCAGTTTGTGTTTGCGTCATTCTACCGCAGTTACTTTTATTAAGTCGCAATTTCCCCTTATCTGCAAACCGTGAGGGCCTCGCATTTATTTCATTAAAAATATATATAAAGGCTGGTGAAGCACGCAGTCGATACAGTGCTGTAAGAAGATAGGCATCAACAACCAGGATATTGTGTTCATATCAATTTCACGCTCTTTGAATTCATTCTCGAATTGAAAGAAGAAGCAATATTAGATGGCACAGGCGAGTCAGTAAAGAGTTCTTATTTCAAGCAGCCAAATCTCTACAACAAGTAGCTTGACAATCGCCAAAGGACCGGTGGGCCGGTGGGCAATTAACTGGTTACAATGCCAACACATTTTGCTGAAGGCCACCATCATAGTTTGCTTATTGAGAATGATAAAATGAACAACGATGCATTTACAGACGACAGACAATGCAGCATGGAAAGATGTTCTTGCCTCTTATGATGTTGATGAAGCGGGTTTTTTTATGTTTTTTTATGTTTGCACCCCTTATTTATGGGCATTATTAACTTCCATGGGCAAGCCAAAACCAAACGCAGTCGGGGTGCCTCACCCATTATTAACGGTGGAGCCATTTTCTCCCTAAATAGTCGTACTCCCTCAATATTATGTCAGTAAAAGTACCCGGATGACTGCAATATTACCTTTGATATTGTTTTCATCCGGGCATTTTCACACAGTCAAGAGCACTCGAGCGTAAAACCAATGGTTGTTAACCAGCGAACGGAGCCGCAGTAATATTGTACAACAATACTGTTGTTTTTGTTTAGCTATAGCGGCGCGAGCAGTTCGGTTCGGTTTGTGAACTTCAAAAACTTTTAAAGAACAAAATTACTCATAAGACAACAAAGCAGGCTTTAAGTATTCCGAAAGCTTATACCTGACCAATAAAACTACTTTAAAACGGTCGATAAGCCAACGCTTGCGATTTTTTGTTTGTCCACGAGGTTGTTAGTGAAAGGTTATTATAATAGCAATCTATACAATATCATGATGAAGTTGGTTGTTGTCACTCGGTTTAATCAACGTCAATGGTCATTGTAACTACTTTTTTGTGCTGCTATATACAAGCAATTTTAGCAAATATGAATATTATTATGAATGCAAATTGAAAATAAAATGAAATTGAAAACATTACAAAATTTGAAAATTTGAAGATTAAACATTTTAAATTTTAAATGTTAAAATAAAAATTGCAAATTGAAATACCTAATACCTATGACGTACTATATGTAATACAACAAGAATTTTGAGAAACAAAAAGGGAGCTTTTTTTTACCAAGAATTTACACGATTGGGTGATCATATTTACATCACTTTACTTTCAACTACAACTCTTAAAAATATATTTGAGTGCTGCATCACGCGTCTCGCAACCAAGACTACAATATCGAGCAGTACGTATGTGGTAAAAAAAAAATGTACTCTTGTTTTCTTGAGGCCATTTCACGCAAAAGCAAAAGCGTATGCAATACGAATTTGACGTCGCAAAGCATTCGCATTATTTGGCTCGCATCATCAAAGTTCCCCGTGACGTCACAAATTCGCAATCGCGTTCGCTTTCGCTCCGAGTATAAACCAAATTTTTGGCAGAAGGAATAACAAAAACAAATGGTGTGAATAATAGAAAATAGCATAACACTACTAAAAAACACTAAAGGTTCCAAATCTGTTATCTTGCGATGGTTACGTTCTGATATTATAATTTCTAAACCTTTTTACAAGAGAAATAGCAGAACTCAATCACAGTTTGTAAGCTTACGTCATTTGTGTAATATTCCAGTTGGACTTTATGAAGGAATTAGCAAAGTTGTAATCTAGTCATTCACAAGTCAGTTTACAAGTCAATTCACAAGTCAATTCAGAAGCATCAAGAGGAACAATAACAAAGGAATACTTTTGTCAAAGTTCAATTAAATAGCTTGTAAGTTGAATAAAGAGTTGAATGACTTGTGATTGACTTGTGATTGACTTGTGATTGTGGTAAGTTGTGATGACTTGTAATTGACTTGTGATTGTTGTGACTTGTGATGACTTGTGATTGACTCGATTACAATTAACCCTGGGAATTAGCCTGATTTAACCAATACAAAGTAATCATTTTTTCTTTTTGTATTTTGGTTTTTAGCAATGAAAAAACCCAGTCAGCCTGATGTTAATAATTTAAAGTACTATATGTAGGCCTATGTTTTTATTGATATTGATAATAAATTAAAATATATTACAAATTGAAATGCATGTACATATTGAAAATACTGGCAAAATCAAATAACACGTATTTCGTTTGTTTTTACATTGGAATTGACAAGGACAGTTTACATCTTGTCGCGCAACAGAGATGCATACAACTCTTGCATTTGTTTTCCTTTTATTATGATTGGTTCTGTCAACAGGGTTTCGGTTCTTAAAAATGTACCTATTGCGGCACTTAATTTCAGGTGTTTGAGGATGTTTAAAGCACTGTTTGCAAATGTAAAATCCGCATTGAGACCAGTAAAGTCAAAATTCGCAGCAACTTGCGAAAAAATAAAAATCAGTTTGCAAATCAGCTTTCAAAATTAAAATGTACGTACATCGTCATTTCCCAGCAGCGCTGGTTTAACATTTAAACACCAAAACACTGTTCATGGACCAATTTTATGCGGCAACATTTAACGGGATATTCTACTCCGTGTCCAAAACGACTAATGCATGCACAGAATCATATAGGCATTGGGTAAATAATACCACTCGTAATGAAATTATTATTGAACACTTTAACATTTTGTATGGTTATAGATGAACGCTTGTTCACTCACTTCAGATTATTAGGAGCCAACTTGAAAAATGCGAATTAATGTTCAAGCTTCACTTTCACGCATTTTCATGCTGCATGCTTTCAGAGAATAGGGCCATTTCCATGCGTACCACAGCACGCCCCCGACACTACCCACATTCCCAACTGGGTATAAATATAGACCATTCAAGTGAGATTTTAAACAACCGTTAAACCACCAGGCCCCACTGTGTTTTCGTGCACAATGTTTCGACGAACTTTCATCATTGTCACGATCCTTTGTTGAAAAACGTTTTCCTCCGTGGATATAAAGGGAGTTACCGGCAGTGCTGTTGGCATCGTATTGGCCAATATTCAGTATGTACTCACCAGGGGATATTTGAAAATCTGAGTACTTTGCCCATGTCGTGTTGCCCTCCCAGTCGCCTAAATCAACGCGAAGCTCCCATGGTTCCTGTGAATCATTAGACGTCAGAGTCACCAAGTTGTCATTACCCAACCAGAACTCACCGGACAGATTGCCAAAACCAGACTGGTAGTCGGCCCAATTACGGTAGAAGTCGACGCTGCCATCTTGTCGCCTCTGAAACACGATCCACCCTCCGCCGTCAGTTTCCATGTCGCAGTAGACACGAAGACTGTCTTTGCCGAATCCCTCTGGGTAGATTGTGTAGATACCGCTTGAACAATAACCAGCATCTAAGAGCATCTTGCAACTTCTGTAGCTATTCAAGGATCTATCAGCCAGTGAGTAGAGAGGTGTGTCCTCATCTGCATCAAAGTACACGCTCCCTTGAGTTGCATTGAAGTAGTCGTGATGCTGCAGTCTTGTGGCATGGTTCAACTCGCACATTTTACTGCAGTCAATAAAGTTAAAGGACTTGCAATGTTGATCCATGCTGCATTCACGTCCGCAGATGACACGAGATCGTACAATTTTTGTTGCAAACGCAAACCCTTTTATGGCGCGATTTTCTGCGGCATAAAACGCATGTTTCCCTGCATAAGAAGTTTCATATCCAGAGACGGACGAGGTAGCTCCCTGACATATGATGAATATTATGTGAAATAGTTGCAACCCAGTAAAGGTCAGTTTCGCCATTGCTTCCATTACTTAAAGGATTCGTTAAAATCAGATGACTTTACGTCGATCACAGTTTGTTTTATTTGCTTTTGTATATGATGTGCGTCATGTAGTTGAAATCACGGGTATAAAATCCAGCGATTTGTCGTGTCTGATTGAACTATCCACAATGGTTGTTCAACGACTACAAGTCAAGCCGTACTGCTTTCGGCTGCTGTCCTCTCTATACAAATGCTAAGATGCTCCTGTGATACAGAGGCCTGGTGATGGTTGGACTAAGTATCTCTCATTCTCTCTGATTGGTCATCCAAGTGAGTACGTCATTCACGTCAGTGGCTAGTAATTGGTCAGTATTTCCGCAGATACAAGCCATAGCCTTTGATTGGCTGATGTTTTATCGTAAGCTGATTACCTCATCGGTCTGTGAGATTCTGGATAAACGTTAAGTGCTGAAGTGCACTCTTAATTCGTTTTTATTAATTGTCGTCATACAAGGCCAAATATAGGCAAGGACAAGGTAAATTGCATATGCGTTCATATCAATTTCACGCTGGTTGATTCCATTCTTAAAACTTGAATAAGTCAGAGATAAAGTCGTCTATGAAGGGGAGTCTTTACAATTATTAAAGCTTTACAAATGACAACACGAACGTCCACAATATTGATTTAGTTCCAGTGAATCTAATGAGATTGAGAGGTAATTCTCTGGTTACTATGCCAACTCCTTCTACCGAAGGCCACAAGCTGATAACGTTCAAAGAAGGACGATTTATACCAAACCTTAATTGACACCCTGAAATTGCAAATGTTATGAGTTGCGTTACAAAACAAATGCGTTACTTATAACAAATGGAAAACTTACATCATTGCCATCACTCAAAAAAATGTAGAAAATTAAATGCCTTTTTTAAAGGATTACTGTTTTATATCACTTGAAATTATATAAAACCTTGAACTAAATTGGGATAACCAAATCATGGATTTGGTTCTTGTCACTCGGTTTATTCAACGTCATAGGTCATCGGAACCTCTCTTTTTATGAGCTGCAATATACAAGCAAACCACAGAGAGCAAACTGAGCAAAACAACACAAAAATAACAGTCTGGGCCTATTTTCATAGCACTGCTTAAAGGGATCGTATACGTTTGGTAATTGGAACCCAATGCTTGTTTCAATCTATAGTTATAGATATATACCATCAAACTAACCTGTAGAAATTTCATTTCAAAAGGTGGTAGAAATTTGAGATATTGCCGAAAATCTGGAGCGGTTATGTCCACGCAGGAAGAATAATCTGCATTGGAATACAGAATCTGAGAAATGTCACTGCAGTAACGCTTCTCAGATTCATTTTTTTTGTGATAAACAGTGCTATCTTTTCCATAACCGCAGTACTTCGAAGTGAAAAGTTTCTAAAAATGCATTATACTATCCAAAGCTGCTGTACTTCTTACCAAGTAAGTTTTTATTGCCATTTTTGGAGTAATTACCAAACGTATACGATCCCTTTAACTAAAGGTAGGATACACCATTGGTAATTGCTTGAATTATCATGAATATGTTGTATTCTCTTGGGGGTTGTATTCTCTAGTGAATCGTAAATGCCCCCAAAAGCACAAAAAACAGCAAACGGTGATCGCGAATTTTGTTATATCAAATTTAATTGTTGGAATAATTACAGGATATCTATCGTAATAATTTTGCTGGATGCCTAGAATCATTATTTACTTTCAAATAAGTAAGATATTTCTTAATAATTCAGTAGTAAATATTTGTGATATCTGCAAATGGTGTATCCTACCTTTAACAGCTGATGCTGTACTTAACACAGACTCTGTCATTTCATAGAGACTGTTAACAGTAAGCACAAGAAAAGCATGCTTAACCACAGCGGGAAAAAGTTACTAAAATAAAACTCGGTGACGTAACATCTTCAAGTGCGCGCAAGCATAATAGTATACCATTTGTCAGTTGTGCGTTTTTATCGATTAAATCAGGAAACATTCTCAAATTCTAAAGAAAGGTGCTTGACAACTAACCTGGCAATGTTTTAGCTCTGTGAAAACTGTAAATTCCGAGAAAATAATATTCAAAGATTTAGATTTTAAAATAACAACTAAAAGATATTTCCAAAAGTGCATCTCTGAGACGCATTTTTTGACTTATAGTGTCATTAATATCTTTACATTTCTGTAGGTTTCTGATGGAGTAAGCCCAACCTCTTTCTTCTTCTGGTTAAGCAGCACTGTGACATGTTTTTTATATATTTTTTGTTTAAGCTCAAGTTTTGAATATTCAAATTGTTGGTGATAATGCAGTTTCAAATATTAAAGGGATCGTATACGTTTAGTAATTGGAACCCACTGTTTGTTTCAATCCTATATAGTTATAGATATATACTATAAAACTGACTTGTAAACATTTCATTTCAAAAGGTGGTAGCGATTGTGAGCTATTGCTCAAAATCTGGAGCGGTTATGTCCACGCAGGAAGAATAATCTGCATTGGAATACACAATCTGAGAAACGTCACTGCAGTAACGCTTCTCAGATTCAAATCTTTTGGGACAAAAGGTGATATCTTTTTCCATAGCCGCAGTACTTCGAAGTGAAAAGTTTCTAAAAATGCATTATACTACCAAAGCTGCTGTATTTCTTATCAAGTAAGTTTTTATTGCCATTCGTTTTTTGAGTAATTACCAAACGTATACGATCCCTTTAAATACTAAATTAGTGGAAATTGAACAGCCCTACACTCATTGCTTCTCCCCACCCAGGAGTATTGGGTACTTGCGAGGATGGAGATGGTTGTTATTAGCTTTGCATCGAAACAGCAGCATTGAGCTATATACTCCCCAGGGAGCCGCGATGATATTTAGAAAATTTCGTGGGCCAAATGAGCAGGAATAATAATGACAGCACCTTGAGTATCGGTCCTGGTAGATAGTGCGCTAATATAAGAACTGCCTATTACTATTATTATTATTATTATTATTACTATTATCTTGGAATAAGTACCCTTTGGGAGACCAATTTGCGTAGGTTTAACAACATTAGGGAGACCACGGTCATTAGGGATACATTTCAAGGTCTCCCTAACGTTCCAACTACAAGAAGGAACAGTCCAGATCGATAGAGTAGGGCCCAAAATGCATAAATATGAAATTTCGTGGGAAAAGCTCTAGGTAAAAACGGGTTAGGTTACAATAAAGAATGGACAATTTTGTGCACGTCATTATGGAGAGGTCTCCCAAATGTACCATTTTCGGTTTATCTATATTATTATTATTATTAAAATAGTCCAAAGATTGCAAGCGGCAATCGTTGGAAATTGATGCAAAATGGGAACACGGCCTATACTTCACCACTTCAGCAACCATGTACGTTGTATTTTACAGAATTGCCCTATTGCAATATACAAGCAAAATAGCAAAATAAACACTTCCACCTGGAATAAATGGTTGGAACATCACGTCTGTCAATGAGAATGAAATTATTCTTTCCTTCGCGAGAACGTAAAACATTCACGGGTGGCATGGGTGGCTTGTGTGTAAAGCGCTTGCCTCTCACCAATATGGCCCGGGTTCGATTTCCGGCCCGGACCATATGTGAGTAGAGTTGTGCGTTGGTTCTCTCCTGTGCCACGAGGTTTTTTTCCAGCTAATCCGGTTTTCCTCCCTCCTGAAAAATCAAACACTTTCGATCTCAGGTTGTGCTCCGTAGTCATTATGAGTCCATGTGGCCGGCTGCCGTAGGCGCCTTTACGTGCCAGGGACTCGACCACGTTGTAGCCGCGTCCTTCGCAATTCAGCACACCAGCTGCGAGTAAGGATGATTAGCCTCCCCAATTATTATTATTATTATTATTATTATTATTTGTTTGATACAACACCTGAATAAATCCTCCTCATCTAGTTGGTCAGAGCATGGAGGAATAAGCGGGGGGGGGGGGGGGACACTACATTGTACGTTTGCACTTTCACAAACACAGCATTCAAATGTATTGTAACGTCGAGCGACACATCAGAGCCAACACACCCCGCTTGCGTACATTGACCGACTCCCATATAGGACTCTTCACCCTGGCGAATTAAGCCGTTGAGCTAACTCCGGTTGGTATTTGAAGACTATAATTTTATTCTTTTAAAGATAAGATTGCGAAATTGCGCGCGTTAAAACTGCGGAAAAAAAACAAAAACATCGGCCAGGACGAGGACTCGAACCCAGGCGATGAAACTCCGCAAACGAGGAGCCTAACCACTCGGCCATTGGACTACCAGTCGACATTGTTTCAAATCGATGTGACTTATGTTTGAAAACTGGAGTATTAGCTCCAGTATAGAATGAAGAAAAAAAGTTATGTGGTGTTGACCAATCATTCAGGGGATCGAACCCATGACTTTACTCATTGAACGACCACCCATATAGGACTCTTTTGGGTTCTAGGATTCGCGGCCCACCACACATCCTTCCCTGTCCATGTTCATGTAACCCGTAGGCCGCGCAACCGTAAAGGGAGGACTGACGGAGCGAGGCCCTAGCTCTTGCCGCCTATGCAAGCAAACGAGCTCCGTCCCTATACTAAGGTGCGCACCTGAACTCCGCGGACAGTACCAGCCTGACGAATTAAGCCGCTGAGCTAACTCCGGTTGGTGATTGAAGACGATCAATTAATTCTTTTATAGATAAGATTGCGAAATCGCGCGCGTTAAAACTGAGGAAAAAATGACGTCGGGCAGAACGGGGACTCGAACCCAGGCGATGGAACCCCGCAGACGAGGAGCCTAACCACTCGGCCATTCGACTACCAGTCAACACTGTTTGAAATCGATGTGACTTAATAGGTTTGGAAGCTGGAGTAATAGCTCTATCCTACATCTGCTCAAAGGAAGAAGGAGAAACTGTGTTTTCAGGATTAATGAGCCGCCCACGCATTAATTGTCTGAAAATTCGACTTATTTTATGTCGATAGAGGGCGCGCCACACAAATAGAAGTCACCAGCAAAACGCGGGCTCAAAGGAAACAACACAAAATCAGACAAACGGCGCTGCCTCGCGACACTCGGGAGTAGGTTGGCAATGTATATATTTTTCATTGGAAATTTAGAAATTTAAATAAAATTGTCTTGTTTGCATTGGGTAAGAATTTTTGCCAATTTTTTTTTCGGTCAACCCACCAAAAATTGAAAAGAATATGACATGCTGGTCGTCATGTTTCTGTAGTCCCTGAACACGCGCGAGTTCTAAGTATTTTAATGAGATCGTGAAAGTATAGGCGTTTTAGCCCTTAGGTCTATGGGAATTGATTTGCTCCGTTTCACCCAAAGGGCTCTGTGTTAATAAACCCCGGTCACAACGGATCGTACGAAATGTTGTCGTGGTAAGGCCTGGTCACAACGAACCCACGACGCATTTGTTCCACGACACGACCTTGATCAAGGCTAAAGAAAACTATGCATAGAAAGTTCAAGAAATTTAAAAATCGTATTATTCTCTATTCCACATCTTTTGAAAGTCCAAGGGTGGCATCGAAATGGATTTAGAAATTACAAGTCAATTTGCAAGCGGGGGACTACATTGTACGTTTGCACTTTCACAAACACAGCATTCAAATGTATTGTAACGTCGAGCGACACATCAGAGCCAACACAAGTACACCCCGCTTGCGTACATTGACCGACTCCCATATAGGACTCTTCACCCTGGCGAATTAAGCCGTTGAGCTAACTCCGGTTGGTATTTGAAGACTATAATTTTATTCTTTTAAAGATAAGATTGCGAAATTGCGCGCGTTAAAACTGCGGAAAAAAACCAAAAACATCGGCCAGGACGAGGACTCGAACCCAGGCGATGAAACTCCGCAAACGAGGAGCCTAACCACTCGGCCATTGGACTACCAGTCGACATTGTTTCAAATCGATGTGACTTATGTTTGAAAACTGGAGTATTAGCTCCAGTATAGAATGAAGAAAAAAAGTTATGTGGTGTTGACCAATCATTCAGGGGATCGAACCCATGACTTTACTCATTGAACGACCACCCATATAGGACTCTTTTGGGTTCTAGGATTCGCGGCCCACCACACATCCTTCCCTGTTCATGTTCATGTAACCCGTAGGCCGCGCAACCGTAAAGGGAGGACTGACGGAGCGAGGCCCTAGCTCATGCCACCTATGCAAGCAAACGAGCTCCGTCCCTATACTAAGGTGCGCACCTGAACTCCGCGGACAGTACCAGCCTGACGAATTAAGCCGCTGAGCTAACTCCGGTTGGTGATTGAAGACGATCAATTAATTCTTTTATAGATAAGATTGCGAAATCGCGCGCGTTAAAACTGAGGAAAAAATGACGTCGGGCAGAACGGGGACTCGAACCCAGGCGATGGAACCCCGCAGACGAGGAGCCTAACCACTCGGCCATTCGACTACCAGTCAACACTGTTTGAAATCGATGTGACTTAATAGGTTTGGAAGCTGGAGTAATAGCTCTATCCTACATCTGCTCAAAGGAAGAAGGAGAAACTGTGTTTTCAGGATTAATGAGCCGCCCACGCATTAATTGTCTGAAAATTCGACTTATTTTATGTCGATAGAGGGCGCGCCACACAAATAGAAGTCACCAGCAAAACGCGGGCTCAAAGGAAACAACACAAAATCAGACAAACGGCGCTGCCTCGCGACACTCGGGAGTAGGTTGGCAATGTATATATTTTTCATTGGAAATTTAGAAATTTAAATAAAATTGTCTTGTTTGCATTGGGTAAGAATTTTTGCCAATTTTTTTTTCGGTCAACCCACCAAAAATTGAAAAGAATATGACATGCTGGTCGTCATGTTTCTGTAGTCCCTGAACACGCGCGAGTTCTAAGTATTTTAATGAGATCGTGAAAGTATAGGCGTTTTAGCCCTTAGGTCTATGGGAATTGATTTGCTCCGTTTCACCCAAAGGGCTCTGTGTTAATAAACCCCGGTCACAACGGATCGTACGAAATGTTGTCGTGGTAAGGCCTGGTCACAACGAACCCACGACGCATTTGTTCCACGACACGACCTTGATCAAGGCTAAAGAAAACTATGCATAGAAAGTTCAAGAAATTTAAAAATCGTATTATTCTCTATTCCACATCTTTTGAAAGTCCAAGGGTGGCATCGAAATGGATTTAGAAATTACAAGTCAATTTGCAAGCGGGGGACTACATTGTACGTTTGCACTTTCACAAACACAGCATTCAAATGTATTGTAACGTCGAGCGACACATCAGAGCCAACACAAGTACACCCCGCTTGCGTACATTGACCGACTCCCATATAGGACTCTTCACCCTGGCGAATTAAGCCGTTGAGCTAACTCCGGTTGGTATTTGAAGACTATAATTTAATTCTTTTAAAGATAAGATTGCGAAATTGCGCGCGTTAAAACTGCGGGAAAAAAAGAAAAAAAAACATCGGCCAGGACGAGGACTCGAACGCAGGCGATGAAACTCCGCAAAACGAGGAGCCTAACCACTCGGCCATTGGACTACCAATCGACATTGTTTCAAATCGATGTGACTTATGTTTGAAAACTGGAGTATTAGCTCCAGTATAGAATGAAGAAAAAAAAGTTATGTGGTGTTGACCAAGCATTCAGGGGATCGAACCCATGACTTTACTCATTGAACGACCACCCATATAGGACTCTTTTGGATTCTAGGATTCCCGGCCCACCACACATCCTTCCCTGTCCATGTCCATGTAACCCGTAGGCCGCGCAACCGTAAAGGGAGGACTGACGGAGCGAGGCCCTAGCTCTTGCCGCCTATGCAAGCAAACGAGCTCCGTCCCTATACTAAGGTGCGCACCTGAACTCCGCGGACAGTACCAGCCTGACGAATTAAGCCGCTGAGCTAACTCCGGTTGGTGATTGAAGACGATCAATTAATTCTTTTATAGATAAGATTGCGAAATCGCGCACGTGAGAGTTGGTTTGTCTGATCTCCGGATCGTTCGACCTCCTTCTCCTTATAGCTCCATGGTCAGAGCGTGACCAGTAGTGCGACGTCCAAAAGCATTCGCTGTGAGATTTGCCGGAGTTGAAAGTGTTCACTTTTGCAAATTTGTAGCACAATAACTTGCACCGATTACATAAAGTCTTAAAAGAGCATTTTTGTAATAAATTTGAACAGGCACTGTACTAAATTAAATGTTTTTTTAAATACGATTGGCTAGGAAACAACGAGGCTCCTTTTGACAATTGTGCATAATTCGACTTTCATGTACGGATATTACTGTCATAATCCTTTGTTTTGGCATCCGCTGTGATACTAAATAGAGTCACTGTTAATGCTGCTGGCATCATAGTGGCCGAAATCTAGTTGTACTTATTAGATTTGTTGAAATCAGATGACCTAACGTCGATCACAGTTTGTTTTATTTGTTTTTGTATAATGTGCGCCACATAGTTGAAATCGCAAAAAGAAAATCTAGCGATTTGTGGTGTCTCATTGAACTAACCACAATGGTTGTTGAACGACTACAAGTCAAGCCGTACTGCTTTCGGCTGCTGTCCTATCTATACAAATACTAGGATGCTCTTGTGATACCGAGGCCTGGCGATGATGGGACTTCGTAGAGTTTACAGAAAGGAATGAGTTAAGGCAGACGATGTGTATCTCTCATTGTCTCTGATTGGTTATTTAAGTGAGTACGTCATCCACGTCAGTGGCTAGTATTGGTCAGTATTCCCGCAGTTACAAACCGTAGCATTTGATTTGCTGATGTTTTATCGTAAGCTGATTACCACATCGGTCTGTGAGATTCTGGATAAACATTAAGCGCTGAAGGCAAGGACAATCGGGAGATTGCATATGCGTTCATATCAATTTCACGCTGGTTGATTCCATTCTTAAAACTTGAATAAGTCAGAGATAAAGTCGTCTATGAAGGGGAGTCTTTACAATTATTAAAGCTTTACAAATGACAACACGAACTGTCTACAATATTGATTTAGTTCCAGTGAATCTAATAAGATTGAGAGGTAATTCTCTGGTTACTATGCCAACTCCTTCTACCGAAGGCCACAAGCTGATAACGTTCAAAGAAGGACGATTTAGGCCTATACCAAACCTCAATTGGCAGCCTGAATGTCGCAAATATTAGGCCAAGTAACAAAAATAACATGTTGATCGTCCGGAATTTTTTAAAAGTTGGTGAGGGAGGCCCTTATTATTTGTTATTTTCAAAAAAATTTCAAGATGGCCGCCATGTCTAAGATGGCCGCCATAACATATTTGAAGATGGTTTTATGGTGCCGTATATGTTATTAAGGTGCATGCAATGTAGATCAACAAATGATTTTATATCACTGTCCACTTGTCAAGCAAGTTGCCAATATCACAAACAGTATTTCGCAGCTTAATTGACAAGTGAATAGTGAGTGACGCAAATAGAGCGTGGTCCCTTGTGTGCATATACTGTACATGTACACAAAAGTGATGAGGATGTGTAGGTAGTGCATATAATAAAATTATGCAGTGATTGCGATGTGTATTCCTGTGTCCATTTTAATACATATTGTTATTTTGTTCAAGAGTTCTTATCTTGCTTTTGCTCCAAAGTTATTTCAATGGAGTCTAGCTGCATAAACGTGGTATAAAACAGCCATCCGATTTATATTTTTAGTTCAACACGATAGTCGCAATGAGGATTTTCTCACGATTGCGTTGTGGAAATAGTAGGCCTAACGGTACATGCAACAAAGATGATAAATTTGCTCAATAAAAATGAAGGATGAAAATAGGTATGAGAGTTAGGGCTTCGATATTTGTTTGGTTGATTTCTTCTTTTCTTTATTTTATTGTTTATTTATTATTTTTTTAATTTTTTTTATCAAATAACAAATAACAAAAAAAAATGGTGCGGCGTCCAAAATCGGAGCGGGCGGGGACGATCAACATGTAATTTGTGTTACTTGGCCTTATGAGTTGCGTTGCAAAACAAAATCTTTCATAACAAAAAACAATTAAACTTAAATGCCTTTTTGAAAGATTACTGTTTTATACCATTTGAAATTATGTATAACACCTTAAAATAAATGGTGAGAACTAAATCATGGATTTGGTTCTTGTCACTCGGTTTATTCAACGTCATAGATCATTGGAACCTTTATTTTTTGAGCCACAATATACAAGCAAACCACAGAGAGCAAATTGAGCAAACAAAACCTCCAAAATAACAGTCTGGGCCCATTTTCATAGCACTGCTTAATTAAAGGTAGAATGCACCAT
Organism: Crossaster papposus; assembly: GCA_037893245.1. Classification (NCBI taxonomy): domain Eukaryota; kingdom Metazoa; phylum Echinodermata; class Asteroidea; order Velatida; family Solasteridae; genus Crossaster; species Crossaster papposus. The sequence goes on along the minus strand of JBAIAA010000547.1, from coordinate 287,268 downwards.
TGGTAATTGCTTGAATTATCATGAATGGGTGGATTTGGGGGGTTGTAGTTTCTAGTCAATATCGTTAAATTTGTTATATAAAATTGTTTTTTTCGGAATAATTACAGGATATCTTGCGTCTGAATAGCCGCTCATCATATGTAATGTGAATGCACGACGTCCCTAGCCAGATTGAACGTTACATGGTTCTCGTAGGGACAACACATACGCTACTTTTCGGTCGTAGCCCGTCTCCAAAGGTGCTTTAAGCAACTCGAGCCGCTTGGGCTTGTGCACCTCAAGCGCTGACTTGGCCTGCATTGATTGTTAGAATATAAAACCACAGCGTTGAGCAAGTCACTAAAGAGGCCCGTGTTTCTGGCTTGAACACCCTCTAAAACTTATTTCGACCGCTCAACTTTATACTCGCTAAGCCCTGGTGCCAACCAAGACACCCAAACATCATATGCCAGGGTGCCGTTAACGAAATCCTTTATCATTAAAGCTTTCGCAAAGAGAACTTAACAAGATACCCCCACTCTCTGGTTAAATTATACACCCTCATAAAGGACACTAAACGCGCCAAACCCTCCTTAAGACAATCAAACTGGTGCCTCCCCTCAGCCTAAAATGGTGTCCATCCTTCATCTGACAGCGAGCCACCCGTGCAGTAGGTATTTTCGCTTTTTCCGTCAGGAATTACAATGGGTACTAATTCTGACCAATATGTTGCGGGACATCTTGCTTAGACCACCAGCAAAATCAAAAGCAGGGCCTTTTTCCTACGAGGGCAATAATAATTTAGCGGGACAGTACCCCTGCGCCATTGATCATTTCAGTGGAGCCTATCCGTCCTTGGTAAAACAATTGAGCGAAGAACACCCGGGTTCCCGACAGCAAAGAACTTTGGCAGTCCAATTACTATAACAAAGTGCCCGGCGGTACAATAAATACATGCGCTTATTCTCCCAAATTAATCCAATCGTGAAGTGTTACCCTTAATTGCCTATTAACCTTCACATTCTGAGCTAGTGACTTCTCCTTCCTAGCTAACGCAATTTTTTTTCGGGAGGCACTTTCCCTTCATAGCAAAATATAAATTGATGTCGCAGGAGACTCTTGCCTCGTCGTAATATAATTTCACGGGACGTTTCCTTTGTAAATCAGGTCCTTTCCTTTATTGGACCCCAAACGGCACTACTGCCCCTTGCAAGAAAAGCAAGCAAACAAAACCTTGCAAAAGCTTTAATTCCGAGTACTATACCCCTTTCCAGCAAAATACCATTTGGCAACGGGCACCGTTTGATCACCGGATTACCACTCCACAACAGAATACAATCTCATGCGGGGCACTCCCCTCCATAGGCAAATACGTGGAATACATTCATCTCCTTTAATATTATACGCAATTTGGCACGGGGCCTTCCCCAGACATTAAATACAATTTATACTCCTGAGTGGGGAGAGGCAATTGTAGTTAATTAGTGCGGCTGAAGTGTGGCCGATCAATCTTAATTTTTCACTGTTTAATATGTGTTTAGATATACTCATTACAAATTAAACACTTGAAAAAAAAATCAAACCCCCCAAAACTGGAAAATGTGTCTTTTTCGCTGAAGCGCTTTGGTCTCGAAACTGAAAAACAAAGGTCACAGCGGCCCCGCACTGTTTTTTGTGTGACGTCATTGTTTGGAGTTGTATTCACCGACTAGTCTAGTGTCTGTACCGCGTTAACGCTACACGCGCGGTACATTGTCAGATTGCGTGTACATTGTACATGTACTTTGTACACACGCGAAAACGACATGGCGGAGTGCGACAGCGACGATTCTTGGCAGACTTACAGCGTTGATTCTGATCGTTTTTCGTGCGAAAGTGGTACGTCGTCGTCGTCAGACAATGATATTAACGTTGAGGCCTCTGAAGAGGAAATCATTGTCCGGGGTGCTGAACCCTACCGGTTTGAGCCATTGGCAGCTAGACCTGACGAAAGTAGGGGAGAGAGCGCCGAAGATGACGAGGCCGACCATGCCGAAGCAGCAGAGCCAGTGGGGGAAAATCGTCTCGAAAATACCGACTGGTAATGTTTATAAATGCTCAGATTTTGTAGAAACGAATAAATATGCTTGAGCAATCAGTGACAATAATTGTACATGTACATTGCTAGTGAACATGGGGAAATTACTAAAATGTTCAGATCACGTAAAACGGTACACAGCGCGGCGCATCGCCGTGCGCGGTCGAGTTGTCCAACTGGTCAAGTTGTCCCACTGAGTCCAGTGGTTCGTTGATGATCTGAGAAAGGGAGTCGTTAAAAAATTGTAACCCAGTTAACTTGTTAAATTATGAAGTAACTGTCCCAATGCCAAACTGATTTTTTTTTTATTTTTTTTTTAATTTTTTTTTTTGGGGGGTGGATGTTTATAAAGTTCGAAAACGAAATACCATTGTGAATTTTACCTAAACAATTCTTTCTGCTTTCCTCCAGGTGTTCATGCGGAAAATGTATTGTAATGGACACTGTGGAAAACTGCAAGTGTTGCCGCGAAATGGATGTGTTTAAAGAAAAAATCAACCATACTGACATGGATCCAGAAACATTGCAGTGTTTCACAGATCATCCCTGGTATGAGGCAACCTGCCTAAATCCAGGAACCTTAGAAACTGCCTATTTTCATTTTAAGCAGCAGTATGGAGCACGGGCTGTAGAAGGAGACAGAGCAAGGTACATGTAATGATTAAAACTTACAATTCTAATTTCAGTTAGGGTTGGTTTATGCACTTTTAATATTTGAAGTACCGTACATCTTTAAAAACCGTCCAAAAGAAATACATGTACCTGAACATGTCAGATAAACTAATTATTAATTCATTTAAGTGATATTTTTCCATTTCTTTACTGGTTGATTAGCATGCACCTGACATAATTCATGCTACTGTATGTCTTTTGTGTTAATGTTCAATAAAAAAATGGGAATGCTTTGTGAGCACATATAACCTTTTACAATGTATTCACATTTCTCTTCTTTCTTTTCTTTAATTGTATCTAGCAAATACCGGCACGTGTCGTATCGTCAGGTTGTCAGGTGGTGTTGGGGATTTCTCGGCCGACACAACCGGGTACGTTTGCCATCCTGTATTATTAACAAGACCAGGACTACCTACCCCGACCCTGAAGGAAGCTACAAAGGATTCAGATATCCGGATTTAGATGAGTAGCTATGTAACTTGTAAAACAAAAGAAATACAAAATTGACTTGCCACATATTGGTAATAAAGTACACTTAAATTACACTGCACTGTAGGCTAATTGTTGATAATGACAATAATCGAGGCTTTTCACTCTTGGAACTTTACCGTCAATCAGTCTGGTTCCAAGAGCGATATCCAATTATTATTGTCAATGTCAGGCGGAGTCTGTTTGGGGATCAGATTGTCAACTGCCGTAACGATAGCCACTGCATTAATTGCTAAGGTCGGACATTGCAATTGATAAGAACATTCTGATAATCAACTTACAATATGATTTGGTCTTATTTACGTACTTAAATTACTGTCATGTCATTACTTGTACACATTACATGTACCTATTTCGTTTGAATGGTTCCACAATTATAACGATACCTCCTAGTCCTAATGTCTGCACAAATAACGTTACCCAGAATGTTCAATATCTTTACATGTAGTTTTGTTTTGGGGACCACCATATTTTGATCGAAAATTGTCTGACATAATTCTAAATACTACATGTATAGTTAATTTCTAATCCTTACAAGCAATCAACTTGATTTTGTTATTTATCACCACAACAAAAGATTTTTGTTTTAAGCCATACCAAACTGAAGAAATACATTTACTAAACATTGTATTTCAAAGTGTAGATTTCGAATGCTAAATTGTTGAATTAAAGAGGACAATTCATCTAACCAAAATTATGCTTCAATGAGTTTTTTTTCCATGTTTAGATGATGAAGGTCCAGGCTGATCATCGTCATCAGGCTTCCTTTTTTTGCATTCATCATCTTTGCTCTTCTTTTGCTTCTTCTTTTGCTTCTTCTTTTGCTTCTTTTTCTTTTTTTTGCCAAAGATTACTCGCTCCGGTACGGTTACCTCTGAACATCCCTCTGGCCGCCCCACAGGCTGGGTTCTGGCGAATCGAGAAACAAATTTCCCGACAGCGTCCTCTTTCTTGGGGCGTTCAAATTTCGAGGAGACAAAGCCTGGGTTACTTGTAAGTTCCCGGTACTGGCTCCTTGTATCCTTCCTTTTCCCACTGCATAACTCCAGTACATTGGAGAGTATACGGTGACTGAATTCTAATTGGGAATAGAGAGGACGTATTTGTAGCATTTTAGATTAATTATGTACTTGATCAATGTTCCAAGATGTTACATGCATGTCAATCAATGTCGTTACATCGCAAGCTAAGATACACGAACAGTAACTTTTTAATTTCTCAAGTATTTATTTTCATAGGACACATGTACTTACTGTAAGTAGTTTGCACTGGCACCTTCCTTACACTGTATCCACCTGTGGTCTGTTTGGCCCTGGGAAAACTAATGGTGAAGGCAGGATTACCCTGTCTATCCAGTGCCTGTTGCCTCCCAGAGTTCTCATTGAAATGGAGGGCAGCCAGGTAGATTCTAAAATGTGGTTTTAAGGAACATGAAAATTAATGATGTTAAAATGTGGTTAAACATCGTACACCCAAACCAATGGATTTGCAGTCAATCACCTTGAAATAAAATTTATATGTTCATGGTTCATTTCCCTTACCGGCACCACATGCCTTCAAATGAAAATGCTAGCATCTTCGGGGCATATTGGATGATGAGGGCATGAAATGCCTCCACACTCGATGTCTGCATTGATGGGGAGAGCTTCTTCACATCCTTGCGTACATAAGTCGCATTCAGAATATCCTGAAGCTTCTCTGCTGGTTGCGAGCCTGTCAAAGCAGTTCATATACATGATTATATTAACAATTTTTAAATACATGCTGTTCAAAACTTTTAAGCAACCTATGCACCAAACTGCAGCCTGCGTAAATCCAATTACATGGATGTACAATTGTACATGTGCAATGTAATAATAACATACCTGGAGTGAGCCATTTTCTGTCCTCCAGATGACCATGTGCACATTGGGGAAACAAGATGCTGTCATGCTGGTGGATATTCAAAACATGGTTCACAACACTGGAGAACTTGGCTAGCATCAAGTCGCCATCCCCATCGGGTGTTGATGCAGCAACCCAATACAGGTTGTTCGTTATGCCCTGAATCCAGTTTTGAATATCCCCGCATCCTGGTTTTCTTGCAGCAGCGGTGAGCTTCTTCTTTAGACCTTTGAGTAGTACACAGAAGAAAAACAGACACCGAATAAGACAAGGTCCAAATTATCAGAGTGATGTTCAATTACACGCGCCAGCTAAATGGAAAGTTGCAAGCCAACGGTGTCTACAATAGACTTACCTTTGGCAACATGCCATATGTCATAGAAGTGTTTGATTCCCCGGGGACAGAGCTTTTCGCGGATGTACTTTGCGATTTGCCTGTGACGGTCCGTGACAATCGTTTCGACGTCCACTTTGTGTTTGTCCAGCCAACGGACTGATCTAACGAGACCCTCCAACTCCATGAGGTTTGATTTGTTGCCAGTGTCACTCTTCTGTGTACATGTAAAGTGTATAATGCATGTACATGTATCAACAGTATCATGATTTACATTTGACTGCAATACACAGAAAGAAAACAAATTGAAATGACTAAACGTAATTATTGCTATGGATGGAAAAAATATTCACCTGAACAAGCTCTACATGCAAGACTTTGCCTTGATTCATTTCAACGACACTGTAACTTCCATATTTTGCCGAATGACCCATCGAATCTGCCCGCATGTCCATGCCAAGAAATGCTTTTGTGTTGGTTGCTTTTAAGCTGGACAAGATGGATTGCTGTTCCCGGTGCCAAATCTCGACGATGGCTGGCTGCAGAAATCTAAACGGTAAAAGAAAAAGAAAAAGGCTTGAAAAGCAATGTCTTTCCCTGATTTATTTTGTTTAGTTTTATGTTTTGGGGGTAGATTTTGTATTAGTATCACGAGTACAACCAATGCATTACCTTTAAGCCACCCTCATCAACTTTAAAAACATTTGGGCACTATTTGTGATTTTATTTTTAATTATACATTTAGACGTACATGCACTTGCTCTGATATGATGGCATGGCAGGTAAATCAAGCACCACGGTCCATTGTATTTAAAATTCAAAATTATTATTTGGTAACCAACCTTTGCTGATGAGTAAAGAATGTTCGGCTTGATATCATGGCAACATTTATTGAGGTTAGTGCGTGCAAAAATCTACTAATGCAGACGCCAGATATAAGAATGGAGGCCGATATCAAAATGTTGCCAGCACCAACATTCCCCACCATAGGCTGGCTCCGCCATCTTCTTATGTGGCCGCAGGATCTAATGGTGCAAGTCTGTATGACTTCAACCATCATTCCACCATGTGGTCGATGTAGTCGTTTTCTGGAGGGGCCTGCACACTTGCTACATCTGGTGAATAGCTGCAGGAGATGGGTTTCAAAAACGAGGTATTTCTTTTCCTCCAATGGCCCAACTTCTTCACTGGGTTCGTCTTCTGATCTGCAAACATTTAATAAAACAAGAATTAGTGTAACTGGAGGTAGGCATGTAGTCATTTGAAGCTGTAAATCCCGACCCTCTGAATCGTACTGCTCCCCTCCCCCATAATCCTCACCACCCCAAATAATAGTAAAATTAAAGGGAAACGAAACCAAAACCCACAAAATAATGGACTTACTCTTTGTCAAAGTTTGAGTCGGAGCTAGGGTCACTGGACACTTTGTAACTGTCGCTACTGGAACTCTGCTCATCACTGTCCACTTCCTCCACTTCATCAATACAATATTTGTTGCTTGGTGGAACGGACTTCTTTGTCGCCTTCAGTATTTCACACTGAATTTTTTTTGAGCGGCGATGAACTGCCTGAGCTACTGTAAGAAATACATTTTAATTGATTACATCCCTCTGAATGTCAATGAAAAATGTTGAAGGTAAAACAAATGAATCAAAATTAAGTAAAAGTTATTTGTTATCAAAATGTCAAATTCAAAAGCCATTATTTAATTAAAGTGTTGGATCGTAGTTAGCTTACCTTTGCGTTGTCGAGGAAATTTCCTTGGGGTTGTTTGGACGTGCCTGGACCTCTTAAAGACCTTTTTTGGAGGGCGCTGGGGATATATATTAACCTTTTCCACATCCAGTTGGATTGCTAGTGTCATGGAACGTGTCTGAGTGGACACTTCATTTCCCGCACAGGCATCTTGGGCCTGGAAAATTAAACATTCCTCATTTTTGTGACTAAACACATTTCTTTAATTTGTTGACAAAAATTGTTTATATATCATTATATGTGTTTCCTAAATTAAATTTCAACTTTTTTACACATAAACACATAAACATAAAAGAAAAATAAATAAAAACTGAAGTTAGCGTTTCAAACTGGTAAGGGGTTATTATTGGCCTGATGTAATGTATCTCGGCAATAAAACGAGAAAGAAAATTTTAGTTACGTTTTAATTTTAATATTTGTTTCCGGAGGTGGGGAGAGAGGTAGTAGAAACATTGATCAGTGTACTTGAAGCAAAGTAACATCTAAACTTAATTTACGTACCGGGAAATCTACGTTATCTGCATCTTGCTGAGGCTCTGTAATTGTACAAAACTCTCGCTCTACTTCTTGGAGTATCTGTCAACAATAAATATTAAATATACGTGACTTTATTTCATCAGTCAGCATACCAACCTAGTATCACTTGTCGCCTCGATAATCACAATTTGGTTGAATTGATCATGCACAAGACGCTACAACAGCGGTTGATCACATCGAAAGATCTTGCAAATTAGCCAATTTAATTATAAATAACGAACTTCAGTAACTTGATTCTAAAATTAATAATCTTCACGCTAGTATAATTTATTTGGTAACATTCTTATACTAGTTCACACAATTTCCAGAAATGTAGTTACTTTTAAAGTTTTAGTCCTACATGGGAATTATTAAATCATAAACTAAATACTTTGTGGTTAAAACAATATTATGACAAAAACATCGCGACAACGTGGGACTCAATGCACAAGCACTTACCCGGGCCTTTTCCCGTTTGTGGTAGGCTCCCCCGGATCGCCTGCCGCGAAACGGGCCAGCGGTACCAGCAGGACTGTTGTCCCCGGCCAATTCAGCCTTGTTACGGCACGACGATTCACCTTCAGCAACAGGCGACGTTGATGACGACGTGGCAACTGACAAAGTAGCACTAGCAACTAACGGCGTTAATCCAGGCAGTGTCGGAGACTTCAGAGTTGGGATCGACCCATCTTTTAGTTTAAATCGGGCTTGAAGACCCAGACTTTTTTTTAATTTGAAGGTGTTGTCTAAACACTCATCTAGAAAATGCGCGGAGCAAATCTTCGAATAGTCCGAGATCTTAAAATCCGATCTCGTCGTACCGACAAACCGGATCCACTCTCGGCGAACAGCAGGATTTGGGGGGAATGAAAGCCAGAATATGTCTTGGTTTTTCGTTGCGTTTCTTGTGCATCCACCAACGACACAGGAAATTGGCATATTCCCACTTTAGAGGCGATTAGGATAAACAAATTAGCGAACAAATGGACGATTTTTTTCTCAAGACGATCAATACAAAATGGCTAATGCGCTACCGATGTGTACATGTACACATTCACGTGTGTACAGTATACGTGTGTACATGTACAGTACATGTACCACCACACACCCCCATGTACCACCGTACGTACGTGAAAGTCTCGAGCTAGCTAACTCCAAACAATGACGTGTGCCGGGGTCAATGAATTCATTATGACGTCATACAAGCGTTTTGTTTTAGCTGGATTTCCTTTGGCGAAAGGTTCAGTGTTTCGACCTTTTTTTCACGGTAAAACGTGGCGCATTAAGGTAAACTTTAACTGAATGTGGAATCAGTATAGACTTTAAAATCAGGAACAACACAATTTTGCCAAAATCGAGCTGGACTTCAGCCGCACTTTAAGCGTCTTTCCCGCTTTCCCGAGGGCACAAACAGCCTGTGTGAACGTTGCGTCTCCGCATGGAGTTCGAACGGCCCGTGTGGCGGTCTCACTTCTAATTCTCCGGGCCGGGTGCTCACTTCTCGGAAAGGGAAATTTCGCTTCAACACGCATGCGCAAAATTAAGCAGTGGTTCACATTTTCGTCGACTTTATTGTGTGTGCTGAGTTCTTTGGTGATGTACTGGTGCACGTAAGATTGTAGGATATATATGTGTCTACGTTACAGGGTACCAGTATAATCCAAGATTTCCGCAGCGACGGGGCGCGTGCGGCAACATTGTACTACATTGTACAACTACTGCTGTTCTCAAACCAACATATCGATTGGATTGTATATTTATTATGCTTATTCACGATGAAAGAAATAGGGTCAAATAAAATGTATTTAAAAAGTGTACAGTTGCCTGTTGCATTTATTTATAAAAATAATAATAACGAATATTTGTATTGCGGTGGTATCCATCAAAAATATGTATACATAGTCCGCCTCATGTGAGTGCTCAGAGATATAATTAAAACTTCCCCTCAGTTCAGTCAATCATTCCTATCTGATACAAACAACTTGCTACAATCTTCGAATTAAATTATTTTCCAATTTGTGTTGATCCTGTTGCCCAATTTGGTTGTCTTTTCCCTATATATATATAGTTATCTGGGTGACCAGTTAACGAAAATTGGTCCTGAAATCAGACACATTTTGTCATAACGATCACGTCGATACCATTGTTAAAAAGGCCAATAAGACATTAGGCTTTATCTGGCAGATTGCTGGTGGTGCTAGTCGACCAAGGCTTTGACATCACTCTGTCGTTCACTTGTCTTGCCCGTACTTGAATATGGATTGCCATACATGTAGTCCCCCGACACAGCATCCAATGCAGCTAAACTTGAGAGAGTGCAGAGAAGAGCAAGTAGGATGTGTCTGAAACGGGCCCAAAGGTGCCATGTCATATGAGGACCGAACACATGCTTTGAATTGGATGACCTTAGATGCTCGTAGACAAAAGCACATTGTTTCCTTTACAGTCAAGGTCCTATTTAATTTAGTGAACTGCCAATCAGTGAAGGCCCACACTGTAGTTAACACTCGACCGCACCAGGATTCTCTGTTTTTTTGTCATCACTATGCCAGAACTCAAACCCTGAAAAAGACACCTGGCCATGTTTTCCCCCGAATCTGGAGTAGTTTGCCATCACATATAAGGGACTCTCTTTTGATTGAATCTTTTTCACAATTCAACACCAGATTATCTAATCATTATGAAGAGTGTTAAGTTATTCATGTTTTTATACAAATAATTAAGGTTTGCGAGTGCAAAAGTGGTTTCATGGGGTGCCGGTGACGGATGGAAAGTTCTCTGCTGAAAGGAGTAAAATTTCACTAAATATTTGCCAGGGTGTTTGTGTTTTGTATTGTTTTGTGTAAAATTGTTTTGTGTTAGTTTGTTTTGTGTCTAGTTGTTTTGTTTTGTTTTGTGTTAGTTAATTTGTTTTGTGTTTAGTTTTTGTGTGTTGTGTTGTGTTGTTTTTGTGTTAATTTGTTTTGTTTTGTGTTAATTTGTTTAGTTTTGTGTTTAGTAGTTCTGTGTTTAGTTGTTTTGTGTGTTGTTTGGTTTTGTTTTTTCTATTTGTTACGACTATATAATATTTGTTTTACGTCAGCTTTTCTTGCCCCTGATAAATTGTAAAACTTGTAATTTTGAAAAACTTATAATTTTGTCAATGTTATTGACTATCATTTAATCATCCTTTTCTTGTTTTAATTTAAAGTTGTAATTCCTGTAAAGTTGTAATATTTATCGAGATTTTATTTGTTTGTATGTTACCATTCGAGTAAGGATTGACAGGCTTTCGAGTCAGAGTGTTTAATTATTCTTTTGTCAATCCTGGCCAGCTGGAATTGGATTGTTTTTGTTTAGTTAAATCTGTTTATTTTGTGTATTGTTTGTTGTATGTTGCTATTGGCCGAATAAATAATAATAATAAATACGATGAAAAATATGGTGATAGCGCCCTCTGTTGGTAGCCCGGCATCAGGAGAAGTAAGCACAGCGGATACACGTATTGTAACGTGCTTACTTATCCGCTCAATCCGCCCGGAGAAGCTAGCACGTCGGAGAAGTGAGACCGCCACAACCGCCAAACCCCTGCAGGGTATTTAATGGTCAATTACCGACCCTGGCTGACCAGTGGTAAAGGCATGGAGGACTCCCGCTGTGCGACATCACCCCCCTCACCTCCATCACCCCCCTCACCTCCATCACCCCCTCACCTCCATCACCCCCCTCACCTCCATCCCTCCTCACCTCCATCACCCCTCACCTCCATCACCCCCTCACCTCCATCACCCCCCTCCATCACCCCCCCTCCATCACCCCCTCTCCCTCACCCCCTCACCCCCTCCCCCTCACCCCCCTCACCCCAAATGAAAACCTTGATATAAATTGGGACAACTAAATCATGGATTTGGTTCTTGTCACTCGGTTTATTCAACGTCATAGGTCATTGGAACCTCTCTTTGAGCCGCAATATACAAGCAAACCACAAACAGCAAACTGAGCAATACAAAATAAAATTACAGTCTGGGTCCAATTTCATAGCAATGCTTAACAGCAAATGTTGTGCCACTGTCAATTCATAAAGACTGTTTAATAACATTAAGCACAAGAAAACATGCTTAACCACTGAGGAAAAAAGTTGAAAAGGCCAATTAAAAAGAAAAACATGTTTAGCGTCCTGCCTTTTAAAACAAAAGTTAGGAGGCCTTTTTTTATCAAAATCGTTGTCCAGCTAATTTTTCAAGACAACCTTCCGGGCTATTTTTTAAGATGGTCTTCAACAGACGTACGTACTAATCGACTATTTCCACAGCATGTACACAGTGATGCTAAAGTCGAAAAATAAGATCTTATTATTTTTTTTCACGCTAAACACGATTTCGTTTTATTTGGCCTAAATAAAAATCGGTGACGTAACAATATAGTGCGCGCAAGCTTAAAGTTATAGTATACAATTATTCAGTTGTGATTTCTTATCGTTAAAATCTGGAAAGTTCGTAATATCTATAGAGTGGTGCTTGACAACTAACCTGGCAAAGTTTTAGCTCTGTGAATACTGTAAAATCTGAGAAAATAATATTCAAAGATTCAGGTTTTGAACCAATTTTGAACCAATAACTAATGGGAATTTCCAAAATTGCGTCTCTGAGACGCACTTTTAGACTTATTTTCTTCAAAATGACTGCATGCCAGAAGGAGTAATTTCACAGAGAGTTAATAGTGTCATTAATATCTTTACATCAAGTAAGCTTTTTAACAATAACTTGGTTGATCACTTTTTTGATGGTTGCAAAAGGTATAATTTCCCTTTAAGCAAATCCTAGCCATAAAACAGTTTTCTAATAGAGTAAGCACAACCTTTCTGCTTAAGCCCCTGTCACACTTGTACTGTCCGAATCGTCACTCCGTTCATGTTCCGAGTAACAAATTGTGAATTCGGTGTTTAATCGGTTTGAACTGAACTCAAACGGATTTCCCTCGGTTTCCCTCGGTTTTCCAACGCTATATACTCGTGTACGTTCGGTGATGCACTGAGGAACTCGGAGAAATTATTGAACCTGTTTAATGATTTCTCCGAATTGTCGTGGCAACCTCAATACGGACGGTATCCGGTATACACAACGGAATATGCACGGAATACACGGAAAACACACTGTACTCATTCGTTGCCATTCGTTGCAATGTGGAATAGGTACGGAAGAGTACGGAAAAGGCCTCCGATTCCAATTGATAACCGTATGTATTCAGATTTCATTCCGAACCCACACCATTGTAATGCCGATCAAAAAACGGACGCACCGACTTTGATGTCACTAATATCATGTCACCGATGATAAACCGCATTATCACGATGTAATACCGCATATTAAACGAACATATACCAATATATAACGATCATATAACGAATAAATTCCGGTTCAGCGGGAGATCCGGGGACGGCAAAATTGCTATAAAAGCGGTCGGTCTTGAGAGCAATGAATTATTTCAAAGTTTGGCATGTCCGGTGATGATCGGAGAGGTTCTGAATATAGACGGATTGCAATCGGAATAGCAACTTATTAGATCCGGAATAAGACCGGATTATGATCGGTGTATTTTCATTTCTGGCTGGTTTTTTGACATTTCTCTCCGAACGTGTCCGAATTAATAATATTTCAGATCGGTTTATGAACGTTAAGCAGCACTATAACATTTGGTATTTATACACTTTTTTAAGCCCAATTTTAAAAAATTCAAATATTTGGTGATAATGCAGTTTCTAATATTAAATACTAAATTAGTGGAAAATGAACAGCCCTACACTCATTGCTTCTCCCCACCCAGGAGTATTGGGTACTTGCGAGGGTGGAGATGGTTGTTATTAGCTTTGTATACCGAAACAGCAGCATTGAGCTGTATACTCCCCATGGAGCCGAGATGATATTTGGAATGTTTTGTGGGCCAAATGAGCAGGAATAATAATGACAGCACCTTGAGTATCGGTCCTGGTAGATAGTGCGATAATATAAGAACTGCCTATTACTATTATTATTAATAAAATAGTCCAAAGATTGCCAGCGGCAATCGTTTGAAATTGATGAAAAAATTGAAACAGGGCCTATAGGTACTCCACCACTTTAACAACAATGTACGTTGTATTATACAGAATTACCCTATTGCAATTAGAAGCAAAATGGCAAAATAAACACATCCACCTATAGAATAAATGGTTGGAATATCAAATCAGCCACAGAATGAAATCCTCCCGTCTGTCACAGAATAAAATAATTATTTCCTTCGCCCGAACGTTAAACATTCATTATTTGTTTTGATACAACACCTGAATAAATCCTCCTCATCTGATTGGTCAGAGCGCAACCAGTGGTGTGACGTCCAAAAAACATTTGCTGTGAGATTTGCCGAAGTTGAAATGTGTTCTCTTTTGCGAATTTGTAGCACAATAACTTGTCCCGATTTCACAAAGTCTTAAGAGAACATTTTTAAAATAAATTTGAACAGGCACTGTACTAAATTAAATGTTTTTGGTGTTTTTTTTTGGTTTTTTTTAAATAAAATTGGCTAGGAAAACCTATATTAAACCACGAGGCTCTTTTTGACAATTGTGCATAATTCGACTGTCATGTACGAATATCACTGCCATAATCCTTTTGGCATCCGCTGTGATACTAAATAGAGTCACTGTCAATGCTGCTGGCTCAGTGGCCGAAATATAGTACTTATTAGGTAAAATGTTTGAACCCCCCCCCCCCCCCCCCCCACCCAATTGGGATCACCACCCATAAGTAAAACAAAAGCCATCTTGGATTGAAAGCAACCACTTAAACAATTTTTTTATTTAATGCAATATATATATGGTGTATTTTCACCGCATTTTCATGCTGCAATTTTTCAATGGATCATGCCCATTCCATGTACGTTCTGTGCCGTATTGACCATTCAAGTGAGAGCTTAAACAACTGTTAAACCACCACGCTCCATGATTGTGAATTGCACAATTATCATAAACATCTGGGTCATTTTCATTATCCTTCGTTGAGAAGGGAAGTCCTCTGTGGTAACTAAGAGAGTCACCGGCAGTGCTGCCGGCATCATATCGACCAATATTCAGCTTGTACTCGCCAGCGGATATTTGGAAATCTGAGTACTTTGCCCATGCCGTGTTGTTCTCCCAGTCCTCCAAGTCAACTCGTAGCTCCCATGATCCACTTGAATCATTAGACGTCAGAGTCACCAAGTTGTCATTACCCAACCAGAACTCACCGGAAAGATTGCCAAAGCCAGACTGGTAGTGGGCCCATAGAAGTCCACGCTGCCATCTTGTCGCCTCTGGAACACGATCCATCCCCCGCCGTCAGTTTCCATGTCACAGTAGACACGAAGACTGTCATTGCCGAATCCCTCTGGGTAGATTGTGTAGATACCGCTTGAACAATAACCAGCATCTAAGAGCATCTTGCAACTTCTGTAGTTATTCAAGGAACTATCAGCCAGTGAGTAGAGAGGTGTGTCCTCATCTGCATCAAAGTACACGCTCCCTTGAGTTGCATTGAAGTAGTCGAGATGCTTGCGTCTTATGGCAAGGTTTAACTCGCACATTTTACTGCAGTCATTAAAGTTAAAGGACTTGCAATATTTATCCATGCTGCATTCACGTCCACAGATGACACGAGATCGTACAATTTTGGTTGCAAACGCAAATCCTTTTAGGGCGCGATTTTCTGCGGCATAAAACGCATGTTTCCCTGCATACGAAGTTTCATCTCCAGAGACGGACGAGGTAGCTCCATGACATATGATGAATATTATGTGAAATAGTTGCAATCCAGTAAAGGTCAGTTTCGCCATTGCTTCAGAGGGCTTAACGTCGATCACAGTTTGTTTTAGTATAATGTGCACCACATAGTTGAAATCACAGTTGGAAAGTCTAGCGATTTGTCGTGTCTGGTTGAACTATCCACATGCTTGAATACACCATTGGTAAATGCTTGAATTGTCATGAATGAGTGGATTTGGGGGGTTATTTTGTCTAGTAAATATTGTTTAACTGACATGTCCAAAGTGTTACAGTCATAAATGCCAAGAAAAGCACACAAAAAAGCGGACGGCGATCGCGCATTTTCTTTTGTTTGTTAAAAGGCCATCAGCCTGGTGGGTTGGTCGGTATCAAATGAGAGGAATAATGCTCATGGTGATTTTTGGCAAGGTATGGGTATGCACCCCTGTTGTTAAAAAATATGTGATGGCATCGCAGCGGTGGCAGCCTTTTGGGGTGTTATCACCGCTTATGTCTTCTTTTTAAGTAACAAGCATATTGACGGCCATTTTGGATTTAAAAAAATAAAAAGTAACCGAAAAATGGTCTATTGTCCCTTTAAAGGTATACACCATTAACTTCTGCTGTATTTTTCGAAAATAGATAAGTTAGGGGATTCCTATTTTATAGTATACAAATATTGAACCCTTCGATTGGTGTAGTAAAACTAACCTCCCGAGGTGATCCATGGAGCATTCTGTTTTTCCGAGACGTAGCCGAGGGGAAAATGGAATGCTCCATGGATCACTGAGGGAGGCTAGTTTTACTACACAACGAGATAAAGCATTCAATATTTGTTTTATAACACCTCACCCACAGATTCAGCTTGGTTTTAATTGTGTATATTTATTTAAATCTAAATAATACAGTTAAAATGAACTTTGATTTCCACACAAAATTTGTGAAAATGTATTTGCTCTTTTCAAAACCACCCCTTCACAACATGTTTGGACCCAGCTTTGCTGCGCCGGCTTTTCTTTGAAACAATACGCGCTACGCGCACATCAGCATGCATTTGAAGACAAATACCGTGCCATGGGTATAGTACTTTGGTTGCTACGGGTATATTACTTTGGTTGCTACCTACTTTTGGCTGTGCATAAAAATATAGTAAAAATAGAAAATGCCATGTGACTAGCTCTCGGCCAATCAAAACACAAAATCTGTGAATAAGGGACAGTTTAGGCATTCCTATTGGTCGAGAGCCCGTCACGTGGCCGGTATTAAACGGACGATAAAGACATGGCTGGAAGTGTTTAAAACCAGCTGGCAACAAAACCCTGTCACGCGATGTAGCATTATACCTGTCCCTAGGGCTCACTTTATTTCCAACCGTACCTCGTCTCCAATAGTAAGAGCGGGTAGTGTTGGGCCGGTACAGCTCGACACCCTGGAAACGAGGTTGCCAATGGCAGTAATAGTCTGGTTTATAGTAAATACGCTTTGTTGCATGTACTGTGTAGAGCGACAGAGGCGGAAACATGTCATTTGACACTGTCCGATCCAGTACCTTCCTCTAATAATATTCAAAGACAATGGAAAATAAAACAATGTCCACGATTCTTCTCGACTCTGAATTAATTTAATACATTAAATCCACCCCTTTAAAATTACCTCAAGCTTGAGTTTACTATATTTATAATTACATGTATAGATGATAAGTAATTTATCCACGAAGGTCAAATTACAGTAAAATATATTAATTAATCCAATTAATTGAATCTACCCAAGATTCACAAACAGTCTCCCCAACTATTATTAATTCAAGTTCACTAAACTGAAATAGTACACAACTATTTAAACTTCACAACATTTCCCAATGATTTCCACAACATTTAAAATGTCTACTCCAACTTCTGCAGGGTTTATATCCAAACAAGGTACATTATTTTAACTTCTGGTGACGTCTCACGTCCTCACTCGATACGTCAAAACCGCTTTAGCAGCAAGCTCCTATTCAGTTCACTCCTGATTAAGCACCTAGCACAGACCCGGCAGCTGCATACAAGCTTCCCCCTTCGCTTGACTTCAAAGTCTTGTGGCATCCTTTGAGCTCATACCATCCAGCCTCGCCTCTAAGGACCAGAGTAGGCCGTCTGCAAATTCATAAATTAAGTAAACTTTCGCAATAATTGTTGAATCACTGTTCAAAATACCCACTGAATCAACATATTATTTGGCTAATATACATTATCTCAAATAATTCAAATTTTAGATTAAATCCTCAATACTGGTGAATCTCACAACAATAAATGTAAATCAGGAAAACCAATATTTCTTTCCTTTCATTTATAAAGTATGGAAACAATTAAATTCTTCAACTTACGGTTGCTGGTCAATGTTGCCGACATGTCTCCTCGTCTCCTTTAAACACCGTCAGGCAAAACTTGCTTGCAGAAGCACTCAAAAGACTTTTACTCAGCTGCAAAGCAAATTTGCAAGCCAGATTGCTTGCAAGAGTTACCATAGGGTCTGAAATACCCTAAAGTATAAAAACTGTTTTGCTGCAGCAACAGAGTGTACGGCGCGTCCACACAGATAGGAATCTTGGAGACAACTCCCTCACTTACTTTCATTTCAATTCCAACAACCTTGCATCAATTTACATCTCATTTCTAACACTCATTCAAACTCATTCAAACTTAACTTTATTTCATTCTTATTTTAACCCACACTCATGAATATTCAAAATATCTCCATCACCAGACCACTGGTGACACTAGGTATGTGTATGGTGTGTGTGGAGATCATTATACTAGGAACATGTTGTAGACTATATGGATGGAATTTCTCTTGGCCAGTCAACCACGGATTGATATGAGTTTGGGCTCTGACCCACTTATACATGGATACAGGTTTTAAAAAGATGCACAATTATTTACACAGAGTATTAAATATAAGGAAAAGGTGGTTTTATTGTGACAGACACACACATAATGGCGAAACACCGAAATTTAGAGAAGTGGTGCCGTGTGATCACATGGATGAGATAAGGTACATACGTACGGAAGGCCGTTATAAGTGTGCGGTCATGTCAGTGACTTCTCTTTAAAAGATGGGATTTGAACCATTAAACTGGTAAATTAAACACATCGAGTATTGAATTTAGGCTATCAGTTTTATGTTTGGACTTTTAACTTTTTACGAGTAGTCACTGACTGCACACTTATAATGTCGATTCATCAGTTTAGTATATGCGCGTACATGTAATTAGTTATTTTGTTTAATGACGCGTGAAACTCAAAGTCTACGAATTGGCTGGTGGCTTTCCCCACCAATTAACTATTTTGTTTACGTGCGTTGGTTTCAGTGTAATTAGCCACACTGAAGTAAATATCTTCATAGGCGCAGTGTTAATTAATGTATACTTGCATGGTCAAGTATTGGAATTCATGAAGTGTTTAAAGGGGTACTAAGTTCTGAAATCTCCGAGAACTTCATGTTTTGGATTGTTTACTTATTATATTTCAAAAGAAAAACGAAGGTGTTTATATCGGACACGACGGAGTACTATTACTGTCGTTTTAATTAAATGTACGATACACTGCGACTGTCCATAAATTACACACATCACCAATGCACAAAAGTGGTTTCCTACACGTCCGCAAACTGGCAAATACTTTACGGCAGGAATCACGAGTACACCCAAACATCTCGAGTTTTTGGGGTCGCAAAAGTGGACCCCGGAACTCGTTCTACACAAGAATAACACAAAACACACAGTTTTGAAAGAATGTATTCTAGATGCTCTTTCGGATTAACCTTATTTCGTTCAAAACACGTTTTGTAGCCCAATTGGGCGCTTCAGGACATAGTGTCCCTTTAACCTTGGGAACAAAGCCACGGTCTTTTTTTTGTTTAAACAAACTGGTACCAAATATTGTCTATAATGAAATGGAGAGAAAAGACATTAAAATACATTAAAAATGTAGAGTCAACACAGTAAATTAACTGTTCGTGGCTCGTGTTTATTCAGCGTGGGGGTATCGGTGGAAATATGGGTGGGGGTCGCTGTCGAATGACGCGTGGTCGCCATAACGATATCACCATGACAACATGCGACTGATTTGGTACTTTTGTTTTTGCTTTTTTAGACCTAAATGCTGTGGGCCCTCCAACTTCAAATAGTAAGTATTTTTGGTTTAAATCTGTTGGCAGCCTCACACTTAACATAATACTTTCAAGGCGTAACTATAAAGATCCCGGATGTCAGCGACAACTTATGTGGAAGTCACTAAAAACTAGCCAGTATAGCGGTTCGCGGATGTATTTTAGAAGTTGGGTGGTGCGTAAATGTATATGAGAAAGAGCAATGGCAACTCATATACATTAAAGAAATATAACGAATTATAAAGAACGGTTTCCTCAACCAACTCGTCAATAGCGTAGTTTGTAGAGAGGGGAGCTATGGAACGAAAGATCTGTGGTCCGAATCTGACTATCGTTGTCTTTTTCTTCGACAGATGTGCTTATCGGTTATTTTCAACCATAGAAGAAAAAACATGTTAGGGTACATAAGTGCCTTAAAAAAATACAACAAGAACGCTACACTGGTTAGTTTTTAGTGACTTCCCATCTATTCTGATTATAGAGAGAGATTAATGGTAAACCGTACAGTTATCGTCATGCCAACACTGCGCGTAGGATGAACGCTAGAGTAAAAACGAATATTTTCACTTGCTTGTTAAGATGTTTTCGTGTATGCGTTAGTCACTGTACCCCGATAAAGTCATGCGTCATTACTGTTCCCAAATCTATATTGCATAAGTCTACATTGATATTGATAACAGCAACGTTTGGGAACCAGGGAGAAATGGGTTTTTGGAGAGTTGTCGGTCTTTAAATATGCAGGCAACTTATTGGTGGCGATTGTGGCGTGCGTAGCACTAGCATCAACCGCCGCGTGCACCTCAGCCTTGCGGTAGCAGGGCGCGTCGTACGCGGCCCAAGAGCACCGCACATTGGCCGGTCACTCCATCGGGAGCTACTTCGGGTTGACACGGGCCTGGTGCGCGGTGATGTGACTGAGGGAAGGCGACGCCCGTTGCTGGTCCTTCAACTACGGATGTTAAAGAAACATAATAATCACACTACCTGGCCTTGACGTAGCGAGCGCAGACCGCAGCCGTACAAGGATGTCTTTAATAATACACATGTATTACGAAGAGTACGATTCACGTTTAGCAAACTTTGTAGTGTAATTAGTGTAATTAGCCTCGCCAAAATATGCATGTGCGATTAAGCGAGAAATGGTTTCTTATCTGGCCTTGACGTAGCGATCGCAGACTGCAGCCGTACAAGGAGGTCTTTAATATCTTTCTTTAATACACATGTATTATGCAGCTTCACGTTTAGCTAACCTTGTAGACTAGAGAGCGATGTTATTTATTGTTCGGGTTGAATACTAATATCTGAAATTCTAAGCCTTGTTTTTACATTTAAAACACATTTTATATAATCAATTTCGAATTAATTATTAGGTAGCATGTTGGAAAAATTTCTTTCTGGCATTATGCGTATGGTAGGAGGGGGGGGGGGGGGGGGTATTATATGTAGCAACCACCCACCCCTCCTTTAGTTAATGTTAGGGAATATACTATCTTTGTATCAATTTTCACGTAATTTTGTATCTTTCTGTCAATGTAATTGTCCCGGTAACGTCTCAAACAACAATCAGATTATTGTCTTGGTCTTTATCTTTTCATTCCTTTTAAATTTGTAGTGGGTTAACCGATTACATTTTTTAATATTCACACGAAAAGAAACTCACCTTCCCACAAGTGATACTTCTCGATCCTGTAAGCAGCCATTTTATAAATGGCATCCCTCCACGTTCTAGGGCAATTAGGACCCATTTTCAACCGTTATGTTAACAACTCTGCCCTCAGATTGAAGCTAAAAAAACAGGGAGTTGATCCTAGGCTATATTTACTCAATCCCACCATTTTATTTTACCAAACGGCCTCCTTAAAAAAATAAAAATAGTGGGGGCACATTACATGCTAATGAGCTCGCGTAGAAATTATCCCTTCAATTAGGGTAGTGCACCCCTAGACACCCGCTCGTGAGCTAGGTCAATAGTGGCTAGGCAACCAATTTCTTAAAACATGTAAGCGCACAAATTTGCTGAGCATCAGAATTTGTCCTTTGGGAAAACAGGGTTACAAATCGAATTTTAAGGTGATGTTTATTTTTTGTGACTGGTATTCAGCTGGCATTTGCTTAGGTTAAAAAAAAAACATGGAGTTTTGGCTGGTAACCAGTTTTTATTGAGCAAAGCTGTTTTTGTGCTAAGCTATTTTTGTTGTGCTTACCGGTTTTATGAAAATGGCCCCAGGGCAGGCACGAGGATCGCATGGTGGCTAATATCGAACAGTCTCGTGTAACATTTGCACTGACATCACTCGGATAGAAAGTCAGAAGGGCGGGGGGTATGTGGTGGCTGGTGTTCGTTGATTGATGAGTGTATGCTGTGTACACCATATGGTACACCTCAATGGGGCATATAACACATACTGTTTTCTTAATTATGTGATAGAGTCAAGTGGTAAGAGATATAAATTACAAGACCATGTGTCATGGATCTCGAACTCAAACCTTTTGGAATAGTGTCGTAACCAACAATAAAAAATTAAAAAATGTTTTAATTTGTTTTAATAGTGGTAAAAAACGGTATATGCAGGTCGATAATAAAAGTAACGAACAAAATGAAGCTTTTAAATCATTCATTCCCGGCACATGCGCTTCAATGAATGAGACAATTATGAAGCAGCAACATATTTCCATCCATTGCCCAAAGAACAAAAACAAAAACAAACCAATTAGCAAACTGGAGGCCAAAACAGGTATAGCTCGGTTCCTTTGTGTGTATTCCTATAAATAATAATAACTGTTAAGCTACGCGCTGGCTCCTAATTGACTCCATTGGAATGGTGAATGGAAACCGGTTTATACCATTCAAATAATATAATAAAGAGCATGTACTAACATCAATGAAATTTGCGTCAGTCCTTAATAGTAATATCACCTAGAGCAATTACATAAAACAGAGTAGTCCTGCAAAACAAATTAAAACAAGTTCATTAAGTTAAAGTTTGAAGTTAATTTCAAGGACACTTGGAGTAGAAATTCAATCGGTAAGGTATAACCGCAACACACACACAATGTCACACTTTGGGACCATCTTATTTAAAAGGCATCAAAGCATGTGCCCTGAATTCAGTGGCGGCACCAGACTCCGGGACAATTTTGGATTCTAGATGTACTGTGGTGCAATCCGAGGCCTTTCCTGACCACTTTCCCCTGGCTTTTTTAGCTGTAAATGCGTGGAAACGTTTTCGACGCTGCAACCACGCCACTATGTTGTTGTTTTTATATAAAAGGATAAAAAAAAACTTATAATAAGCAGTAAAGACCAAGATCACTTATTACCATAGAGCTATATTAAATTACCAGAGCGCCAACTCTTCATTCTTACCCGCAGAAATACTTTGAATCCATTCTGCGCGCAGACACTTTGAATTCATTTGCGTGCATGTAGAACAACAACATAATATATGTATTGAATTTAGAAAGTGTACTCTAAATACAACGCGCGTGCATGTAGAACAGACGCCAACAACCTGCGCGCGTCATGCAAGTTAAAAAAAGGTCAAGGCAAAACATAGATCTGTATTAGGCCGCGTCCGAATCTCTTGTCTATGGCTATTGTCTAAGTGTTCGCCCATTACAAATACATGTGGGCAGGCCGACAATAGACGTAGCCGTAGCTCTAAAAGCCCGTTTCGGACACGGCCTTAGTTTAATATAGCTCTTTAGGGCACAATCATCTGCAGCGCGCGGATACGCACACGCATTTACGCTTTTTGCTAATCGTTCGTTTCGGTTTTGGGCGTATCGGCTTTGGTAACGTACTGTATAGAATACAAACGCAGATATGCAAATAGCCGTACAAAAGCTGTACACGGTTTTGAAGTTTTCTTAGGTTTGTGCACAAACATCGATGCGCCCAGCTCGCATCACTTTGTACATCGAGTCAGTGCTCTAGTAATTAATGTGTGTTCGATCGGTATTAATCACTCTGTTTAATACCGACATCGCAGAAATGTGCACATAACTCTGTATATAAATCTGCTGTACGTGAGTACGACATAGCTGCGCAGAAATGTGCAATGAAAATGTACATGTAGGTGCCCATCCGTGGGACATCGCACAAATTTGCTTACTGAGAAATTTGGGCAGAACATGAAATCTAAAATAACAATATGCGACTTTTCAAAAATCTGCGCAGAAAAAATTCGCCATCACATAAATCTGTGCAGAAATCTACAATAAAATCTTCCACATCTCAGATATATGCTTAGATAATATGCGATAACACGTTTGTCATCGTTCAAATTCGCGCAGAATGCGATTTGCGAATAGGTTCGGTTTGCAAAAAGCATCCGAGTTTACAAAAAGCATTCAAACTATAGAAAAGCATCCGAATCCGAAAAGCATCCGAATGCTTTTCTAGCTCGGATGCTTTATATAAACTCGGATGCTTTTTTAATTCGGATGCTTTTCTAGTTTGAATGCTTTTTGTAAACTCGGATGCTTTTTGCAAACCGAACATATTCGCAAATCGGATGCTTTCCCAATCTGGCACTAGGGTTGCCCTGAAAGGACATCACACGTCGCAGATTCTGCGATTTCGCGCATTTTGCGCGAATTTGAACGATGACAAACATGTTATCGTATATATCTAAGCATATATCTGAGATGTGAAAGATTTTATTGTAGATTTCTGCACAGATTTATGTGATAATGAATATTTTCTGGGCAGATTTTTGAAAAGTCGCATATTTTTATTTTAGATTTCAAGTTCTGCGCAGATTTCTTAGTACGCAAATTTGTGCGATGTCGCACGGATGGGCACTACATGTATATGTACATTTTCATTGCACATTTTAATTATGCGCAGCTATATGTCGCACTCACGTACAGCAGATTTATATGCAGATTTATGTGCACATTTCTGCCGCGAAGTCAGCACATACGACGTTTTGAAAGTTGAACCACGACGTTTTGAAAGTTGAACCACGACGTTTTGAATGTTATGATGTTCTAAACTTAACGGACAGGCAACGTCGTGGTTCAACTTTCTTAACGTCGTGGTTCAACTTTAATTTCGCGCGCTTTTACCTGGCTTAAGGTACGTAGCCGCGTATTCGGCCGGATCTCTTCGCGCGGATTCAGTCCGCATTCACCAAAAGGCGACAAATATTTAATACATGCTGCAAAAGGTGATGCATTTTCTAAAAAGTTTTTTGTCAATTTATTTAAAGAATTTTTCGAAATAAACCGTAAATATAACAATACTTTTTCAAACCCTTGTAGATCATACAGCATATTAGTCACATTTGTTTAACCTTTCCTGTAACTTTGATGAAAAATTACAGTTAAATTAGCTGCTTAATGGAAGTAATTCTACTTCGAGTTATTTGTCAAACCTTTTATAGAAATTTCAAACAATACGGCAACAGTGTGGTTTTACAAATTCAAGACCTGCTTTTATCATTGCTGTACTTTCTTTTTCTTTTGCCACATGAATTGCAATTGTACATTTCTGTAAAGCACACCTGCAAGGACAATCTTTCCGTGCCCCACTCTTTCTATCTGGCAAATGTTCTTTCAAGCACGAGTGGCAGTACGGAGTTTCCAAGATTCTTTTATATGCTAATGTTGACATATCCGTTGTTCTTTGTTTACATTTTATGTAGTTTTGATAATATCTGCTTATTTGCACTCGACCTTAGAAACTTACATTTGACCCAAGTGTGCTATATATCGCAAAAAAATTATGGGGCGATATTAGGTGGAAATAAAAAAGAAATTATGGACACGGTCTGAAACCGTATTTTACCTAACGTTCTAAGCTGACAAACTACTAGGATCCATCTAATGATGCAGAACTTAGTTGAAGGGCTGTTGTGTTATTAAATAAAGTAACAGTTATCGTTCTCATAAAATCTGGCGTGGGGAAATTAATTGTTGAAATTGTTGATTGACGAAACTGATTCACCGAGAACATTGCAAATAAGCCCAACCAGAGTGCAAGTGCACTAATTACTGTTCGGCTGAAGCCTATACCAAAATTAAGTGTGCCCAGAAACATGATCTCGTAGATCATGAAATACAAATATGAGGTTTGAATAACATGTGATGTACACTTTGTTTTAAAGAGGCAGATATACTCGCAGCCGAAAAACGCATTACAATGCTGCATTGAAAAGGAGATTTATTAAACCGTTCTAATTAGGCACTAATTAGTGTTCGGCTGAAGCCTATACCCACATGCCCAGTAACATTATCTTGTAGATTATGGAATAAAAGTATGGGTTTTTGATAACATGTGAGGTATATTTTGTTTTAAATGTTTCATTCTCATTTCCAAATCTATAAAAATAACTCGAAGTAGGATTACTTAGTTCATTAGGCAGCTAATTTAACTGTAATTTTTCATCAAAATTACAGGAAAGGTTAAACAAGTATGGCTAATATGCTGTATGATCTACAAGGGTTTGAAAAAGTATTGTTATATTTACGGTTTATTTCGAAAAATTCTTTAAATAAATTGACAAAAAACTGTTAAGAAAATGCATCACCTTTTGCAGCATGTATTAAATATTTGTCGCCTTTTGTTAAATGCGGACTGAATCCGCGCGGAGAGATCCGGCCGAATACGCGGCTACCTTGAGCCAGGTAAAAGCGCGCGAAAGTTGAACCACGACGTTAATTAAGGGAATAATGTGTGTTCGAGAGGTTTTAATCACTCTGTTTAATACCGCTTGGAGTCTGGGTGCTGATAATTACCCGAGCCGAAGGCGAGGGTAATTATCAGCACCCAGACTCCAAGCGGTATTAAACAGAGTGATTAATACCGACCGAACACACATTTATTCCCATTCATAAATACTTTTTTGTAAAATTCAGCCCCAAAAGCCCCGAAAATCCCGGAATATTGTTGCAAGTAAATTTCGGTGTTTCGCCATTCTGTCTGTGTCAAATGACATGTTTCAGCCTCTGTCGCTCTCTACACAATACATGCAATAAAGCGTATTTACTGTGAACCAGACTAGTATTACTGCCATTGGCAACCTCGTTCCCAAGGTGTCGAGCTGTACGCGCCCAGCACTACCCGCTCTTATTATTGGAGACGAGGTACGGTTCAGGGTTGGAAATAAAGTGAGCCCTGGGGACGGAATGTTGTTTCCAGCTAGGTTTAAACACTTCCAGCCATGTCTTTATCGTCCGTTTAATACCGGCCACGTACGTGACGGGCTCTCGCCCAATAGGAATGCCTAAACTGTCCCAGGTATTTATGAATGGAAGTTGAAGCATAGACATGGAGTTCTCCATGTCTATGGTTGAAGTACGACGTTTTGAAAGTTGAACCACGACGTTTTGAAAGTTGAACCACGACGTTGCCTGTCCGTTTTAGAACATCATAACATTCAAAACGTCGTGGTTCAAGTTTCAAAACGTCGTATGTGCTGACATCGCGGCAGAAATGTGCACATAAATCTGCATATAAATCTGCTGTACGTGAGTGCGACATATAGCTGTGCATAATTAAATGTGCAATGAAAATGTACATGTAGTGCCCATCCGTGCGACATCGCACAAATTTGCGTACTAAGAAATCTGCGCAGAACTTGAAATCTAAAATAAAAATATGCGACTTTTCAAAAATCTGCCCAGAAAATATTCATTATCACATAAATCTGTGCAGAAATCTACAATAAAATCTTCCACATCTCAGATATATGCTTAGATATGTACGATAACATGTTTGTCATCGTTCAAGATCGCGCAAAATGCGCGAAATCGCAGAATCTGCGACGTGTGATGTCCTTTCAGGGCCACTCTAGTGCCGGATTGGGAAAGCATCCGATTTGCGAATATGTTCGGTTTGCAAAAAGCATCCGAGTTTACAAAAAGCATTCAAACTAGAAAAGCATCCGAATTAAAAAAGCATCCGAGTTTATAAAAAGCATCCGAGCTAGAAAAGCATTCGAATTAAAAAGCATCCGAATTAAAAAAGCATCCGAGTTTGCAAAAAGCATCCGAATTACGAATTCATCCGAATTAAAAAAGCATCCGAGTTTGCAAAAAGCATCCGAATTAGGAATACATCCGAATTAGGAAAGCATCCGAGTTGTAAAAACACGTCCGATCTTTTTGACACTGATTCTGCTTCATAGGAACCTACTACACCATTAAGTGGCCATTTCACCAAGGATTGTTTTGGTCCTGATATTACCCGATCCTTTTTTTTGGTCGATCGGCCGCATATTTGCGAAAATAGTCAGGAACCTGCGAGCACTGTCGAGCACTGTCGAACACTACCCTATACCTTCGGGGGAAGATCTGGCGCGATCGCCTGAGTCCTCCGAGAGTCGGGTACCGAAAAAGTGAAACATGTGAAACAAAATTTAAACATGTTGAAAAACAGTAGCCGATCAAAACAAAACCGTCGGCCCGTGGTCGTGTTGGTCGTCCGAGGGTCCCCTGACAACAATCGGGCCGATCAAAGAAATTGATTCATCGGGGACAATCTGGTCCAGATCGGGCCATTGGAAAAAAAACAATCCTTGGTAAAATGCGGGCTTTACGAAGAGTTTAGTAAAATCTGGTGCAGGATCGACAGAATCTCTATAATATTATGCAGCTGGAAAAAAGAGGCGGCTCCACTCGACAGCCTATGCTCAGGAACTCAGAGTGCACCAGATCCATGTCCGGTGCTTTTCCTCATTCCTCAGCTCAACCAGTAACAGTGCCGTCTCTGAGCGTTGCATCCCTTCCCCATTCACCTGGGCCGCTTACTAATTTAATGACTGTATGATGGGGCCAACAATAATTATTACGGAATGCCTGTACATGTACATGTACAATGTAGTTCCTCAATTCATGCTCAAACTGTCTTACAATGCAGGAGAAATAATCATCATCAACATTTTGCTGGGCGCGTGCCTCCGCACTCCCTTTGGTGTCTTTAGCACGCATCCACACTCTTCATGGCACCCCCCCCCCCCCCCCCCCCTCCGTTTTCTAAACGCTAGCTCGTGCCATAGGAAACGTGTACAAATCCTATGGGAAAAACTACACCTTTAATGTTACGTCACATGGATGATCGTTTAACTGTATGTCAAGTCTGAAATTTTGCCTACATTAAAACGATACGTAGTTTCCTCCCAATGGTCAAATGACTAATATTTTGAAATAAAAAGTGCAATAGACAGAATGTGTTGTTTTGTTCTCCCTCTCTTTATTAAAGTGCAACAGTGCAACACATTGTATCAACGACCATAGGAAGTAAAACACCGAGATTTGAAACATTCCTATTTAGATTTTGAGTCGCGTGAAGCTCAATAAAGCATATCTTATAAAAGAAAAACCGAGATTGAAATACTAATTACTCGAATAGTACATTTTTTTTAAAACCATTAACCACTATCAGTTGCATCATCCCGTATACTCGTTCATTTAACACTAAGTAATCGAGGTTATTGTCATGGACGACCGAACAACAATGGTTTGACTGGATGACATTAAACATGATTTTGCATCAGATTAATTATTTGCACCGTGTCATCAAGTTTAAAAAGAAAAAGACCGGTAAATTCAAAATAAAACATCCTTTATTCAATCTTATACTTATTAAGTGATAACACCGTTGTAAGATTTACCATGTGACAACCTAGCTAACTGGTGGTAGTTATTATTATTTATTTATTATAATAATACTTTCCGAGTAATAAGCATTTAAATTCCCGGTTTTATTTTTATAAGACACATTGTCTACTCAACTACGGCATAAAATGTCATTCCAAAAATAACGCTACAGTTTTGGGCAAAACTTTACGGGATTAACCAGTTCGTTTCCGCAATAATAAAACACCATACATTTTCTTTGTAACCTATGATCATCATGTGATCCTATATAATTCTTTGATTACATTTTCTTTTGAAACAGTTTTGGCAAAGACATACTATGGTTGCATACAAATAACACCCAAAAAAAATTTGCTCGCACCAGTCTGCAACTAGTAATGCACCAAAACTTGTCTTAGTAATGACGTCATCTCACAAGATTTATCTAAACTCACGCAAAGATATTTTAGTTTTAGAGATATTTTTAAATGAATCAGAGATATCTTTGATTGTTAAAAAATATCTTAAATCGTTTAACGATATCTATTTTAGAGACCTCTTTACAATTAGTCAGAGATATCTCTAAATAGCGAATCAGATATACGGGAATTTCTGTCCATAAGTCATTAGACGCATTTCGTAAGTGTCACGCGTCTACCATTGTTCAACTAGGCTTTCTGCACACTCAAATTCTCCCTGGTCAGTATACACGCACTGTTTATCTTCGTTGCACCAAGTACCATCACAGTACACTCCTGCAAAAAAAAAGTAAAGTACGTAGCTGGCCAATAACCCCAAACAAATAAAAATACAATTGAATTGATTCAGTTTAACTGCATAGTCGTATACATGTATAGTAGGATAAGCGCATGACGGAAGACGGACAATGTACATGCCGTTTGCTCAAAGACGCGAGTGCACGGTTTGTAAATGTTTGGGGGTATGATCAATAATTCACATACGTTTACACATACAGCTCAGACAAAATGTTGCAAAGTTTAATGATTAGTACTTCAATAAACGTAATTGTGCTAATTGGTTCCAAGCAAATGGTGTTTGGGGGGGGGGGGGGGGGGGGGGGTGGTTAGACCTCTGAGGTGGCACCAAATGGCAACATATAAATTGTTTATGTGCAATTTTGAATATCAAAGGTGGGAGGGGGGGGGGTGGCCCCAAATTCGTACCCCCTTCCCCACAGTTATCCCACTAATACTGTAATTCTCACGCCTAAACATACGGGAAGCATTATATGGATTTTTTCCCGTTTTATTTATTTATTTTTTAACTTACCTCTCTTCGTTTCTATGGTTTCCAGGGCTGGAACAAATGATAATTGTTTATTACTAATGTTTTCATTTTAGTGTTTAACACCAAAAGTACATTTTATTGGGACATATCAATGTGTAGATTCGAAAAGCACAAATTCTGTATCTTCGTTGGGCAACAGAATAGATAATCACTCAACTTGCTAAGTTAAGTAAATGTATAGAGAATTAGAATGACGTCAGCATAGATGACTATAATACACGCTTAAAACTAAAGTGTTAAATCAATAAGTGTGTGGTCAGTGACTATCTCTTTAGAAGATGAAATTCCATACATAAAACTAATGAATTCAACACTCAATATGTTGAATTCATCAGTTTATTGGTTGAAATCCCAACCTTTAACTGACTTTTTCCGAAGTTTTACAATCATTAATTCGGTAGTAAATTCTGTTGATATCTGTCAGTGGTGAATCAATTTTACGTTGAGTGTTGAATTCATCAGTTTTATGTGTGAAATACCAACTTTTAAAAAGTAGTCACCGACCGCAAATTTATAATGTTGATTCAACACTTTATACCCCTGTCACACCGGAGCTACGCTGCCGTTGCGCTCCCACGGCGACTAAAAAAGTTGAAAAACGCAGTAGAAGCGCAGTAGGATTGCCAAGAGCGTAGTGGGAACGTAGTGGAGTCTACCTAGGTCGTGGAAGGGTCTCCATGGTCGCCTAACCTCGGCGATTGTTTTGAGCCTGCTCAAAACAATCGCGGAGGGTCGGCGACCTGGTCCAAAACGCAATGAGAGCGTAGTGGGATCTCAAAGAACGTACTAGGGACGTAGTGAAGTCTACCTGAGCGTGTCATGATCGTAGCAAGAGCGAGTTGGTATCGCCGTCTGCCCAATCTGCGACTGATACCCCTGTCAGACCGGTGTGCAATCCTACAGCGACCTTACTGCGATGCAGTTTTCATCAAAAAGGCAGTGGGGTCTCCTGAAATCTATGAGGTAGGTAGCTCACAGTACGCTCTTGACTCGCTCGCTGCGCTCTCACTACACTCTCACTGCGACCTATGCGTTCCCAGTGTGATCATCGCCGCGCTCTCACTGCGCTCCCACTACGCTCTACGCGATCTCGCTGCGACCAAGGCGACCTCGCTACGACCTCGCTACGACCTTACTACGCTCTCACTACGTCCCCATTACGTTATGTGCGTTTGTACCGCGTTCGCGCGGCGACTATAAATACAGCGAGCTCGATGTTGATGGATATTTGCTATCTGTTGTGCAATTATTATGTTCTGCCTCTCTACAGCCTATGGTGAAGAGGAGGTGCACATTAGTATGTTGTGTGGAGGATATAGGTTGCATTTATACCATTTGTGGCCATTACGCATGTCCAAGTCAGAACGTACTATACACGCAATATAATCGCAGTATAATCGCACTGTGAACGTACAGGAAGCTCCGTAACATCGCCATGGGCGCATTAGGGGCGCCATAGTCGTACTGGCAGCCCCGTGTGGACGCAGTATGAGCGTGAAGAAGCCCTATACGACGTAGTAGAAGCGCAGTAGGAGCGCGGTAAGAGCGTAGTGAGAGCGTGACAAGAGTACAGTGGTCGTACTTCAGACGTACTTCAGTCGCAGATTGGGCAGACGGCGATACCAACTCGCTCTTGCAACGACCATGACACGCTCAGGTAGACTTCACGACGTCCCAAGTACGTTCTTTGAGATCCCACTACGCTCTCACTGCGCTCTCACTGCGCTCGAACTGCGTTTTTGACTAGGTCGCCGACCCTCTGCGATTGTTTTGAGCAGGCTCAAAACAATAGCCGAGGTTTGGCGACCATGGAGACCCTCCCACGACCTAGGTAGACTCCACTGCGTTCCCACTACGCTCTTGGCGATCCTACTGCGCTTCTACTGCGTTTTGCAACTTTTTTTAGTTGTGACAGGGGTATTACCACGGTTGTAGAGAGGCAGAACATAATAATTGTACAACAGATAGAAAATATCCAGCAACATCGAGCTCGCTGTATTTATAGTCGCCGCGCGAACGCGGTACAAACACACAGAACGTATTGGGACGTAGTGAGTGCGTAGTAAGGTCGTAGCGAGGTCGTAGCGAGGTCGTCTTGGTCGCAGCGAGATCGCGTAGAGCGTAGTGGGAGCACAGCGAGAGCGCGGCGATGATCAAACTGGGAACGCATAGGTCGCAGTGAGAGTGTAGTGAGAGCGTAGTGAAAGCGCAGTGAGCGAGTCAAGAGCGTACTGTGAGCTACCTACATCATAGATTTCAGGGGTTTTTGCCAGTTTTCGGCGACCCCACTGCGTATTTGATGAAAACTGCATCGCAGTAAGGTTGCTGTGAGATCGCACTCCGGTGTGACAGGGGTATTAGTTTTAAATGGTAGGATACACCATTGCACACACAGAATGAATGGTAAAAAAAAAGCCGGTAAAAAAAGTTCGGTAAAATAATACACAATTTATGTAAAATGTTGCCAAAAGAAAATACACAACTATTATGTAAGTTTAAATTGACTTGTTTTAAATGTAATTTCGTTTTTTACAAGAGTTGTGTAACCTTGGTCAAGATTGTACATTGGCAACGTAAGTTTTACAAAACAAATACGTAAGACGTTATGCGTTGTGTAAATATTACTGGATGAAGGGGTACAAATCACACGTGCTTGCGCCGGGCTCGCGCGATTTACACAACATACATGTACAATGTTAATGTTGGAATAATGTTAATTCATTACACATCAACTGACCAATCAGAACTCACGAAATTTGTGTTCACAAAAGCCATGTTAAGTTGTGGCGTTTTGTCTAAAAACGCACTTTTCTGACCGAAATATGTAATTATTCTAACGAATCAATGATAACATTTTGATTTGTGCAAACATAAGTAAAACACAAATTGTATATGAAATCTCTTTTTTGTATTTTAACACGAATTATTAGTGGTGAAACCGTGACTTCATCATGGCGGGAATAAGCGTAATATAAATTCGAACCACGACACGTTGTTAGTATGTAGAGTAGCCTGTAGTCATTGAATGTAGTATACGTTATATAATACATGTAGTAGTGTAGTAGTTAGGCTTATCGTATAGCATTCAGGCTTATCGTATAGTATTTGTACATTCTACTGAATCTAAAGTCGAAGTGTCTGAATTTTTTTTTTACCATTTTTAGTTTGTACAATTTTACCGAATTGTTTTTACCAAGATATTAGGTAACTTTAATTACCTATATTCCAAGTAAAATTGTACCCAACTTCTATGCAAAACCTTACCTAACACCTGTTGTGTAAAGTTTTACATAACTATTAGCAGGTTCGTATAGCACATTGCAATTATGTAAAATTTTACACAACCTGTGTATTTTTTTCTGTGTGTGTGGTAATTCACTAATAATTTTGTTTGAATTATCATGAATGGGTGGATTTGGAAGTTGTATTTAATAGTAAAATAATATAGTTTAACTGACCAGGGGCCAATTTCATAGAGCTGCTAAGCACAAACATTTGCTAAACACACAAAAGTCTTGCTCATTAAAACAGGCTACCAGCCACAATTCTACAGGTTTTTCATGCTAAGCCCAAAACCAGCTAATTATTCATCGAAAACAATAAAGATCATGTGAACATTTGTTCTGTAACCTTGTTTTTGCCAAGTACAAATTTTCATGCTAAGCAAAATGTTGTGCTTAGCAGCTCTATGAAATTGGCCCCTGTCCGAAGTTTTACAATCAATAATTAGCTAGTAATTTTTGTTGATATTCGCCAGTGGTGTATAGCGTGTACACACACAACAATTTTACTGGGGGCGCCCTATCAGCGACATATACATGTACCTCTGTCTTCCAGCTCACGAGTCTCCAGTCTGTCTCGCAACTCCAACATCAGCTCCCTCAGTGTCTCTGAACACAATGATAGGAATTCAACATTTCGGTCTATAAAAAGCTGACCATATAACACCCTAAAAACCTCTTGGACCAGACTATAGTGACCCAGCATCTAAATCAAAATTTGCTCGTTTGTTTCTAAAAAAATACACTTTGGAATAAGATGAGTTATTTTCTTAGGTGCAACAGACTTCTTACCGTCTTTTGTCATTCCGAAGACGCAGCTGAGACACACCAGGAGAACGAGGCAGGTAAAAGTCTTCATCTTGGCTCAAACTAAAACAAAGGGTGCAAAAGTCGGTACAAATATATACAAAAACAAGCCTAGAATGTTGCAACCTGACAGTATTTATCCATATTTTACCTTCTCAACGAAGGTAAAAATGTAAAGAAAACAAAAACTCCCTGAATCTGGATCTGAGAAACATTTCCAATTTTGGTAGGAAATAATTTAAATTTGTTTCGACTTTTCATAGGCTTTTGTACACAACCGCTGAAGTACTTTTTTTCAGATTTGTATCAAACAAAAAGGTTGCATCCTTGAGCCACTTTTTCCTAATTATATTGTAACGATCCCGGCTCGCCTAATGTCAGTCTGGGCTAAGGCCTAAGTAAAATCAAGTCCCAGTTATCTGCTGGAAGCTTTAATGAAGTGTAGATGAGTGAGACAGGATTCTTGGAGGGAATGTGGGGA
The DNA here is from genome assembly GCA_037893245.1 of Crossaster papposus. Lineage (NCBI taxonomy): Eukaryota > Metazoa > Echinodermata > Asteroidea > Velatida > Solasteridae > Crossaster > Crossaster papposus. The sequence continues at coordinate 252,198 of JBAIAA010000547.1, read as the reverse complement.
GCAATAAAGGATAATGTCCACAAGAGGGAGTACATGAAATTCTTTCAACCAATCGAAATGGTAATTCAGTTTATTGAAACTTCTCGAGTACATCTGAGCTGAACATCTTTAAAACAGCGCCCTCTATTATTGTAAACAAAGATATTTCAAGAAAGCTGTGGCATGAGATTATTTAGTGGTAGCGTGCATGGATAGCTTCAAGGATTCGATGGCCGCTATTCCTGTCGTCCTTTATATAACAGGAATATAGCTCAAAAACGTTACAGCGCATAAATTACTTTCTTTTAGTCTTTATTACTAGCGTCGAATTTTACACACACAGAAATGTCCAAGTGGTTTTCTTCGACAAAGCCCAATAGCGCAGATCTAGGCACGGTTGGTGGCCTTCTAAATAGGTCTTGTCTTGAGATCTTGCGCGGCCTGCTCCGATGGAACAGAACCGACCCAAATAATCGGAAATCGGCAGAATTTATAGGCACAATGCGGACGCGCTCTACTCGTGCGCGGGACGCGCATCTCATACAACAGCGATGATTGGCCAGATAATACAACAGTCTACGGTAGCTCGTAACAACACAACATACTGGCGCGGCTCACAGTTGTGTCGCACGCACGTACGGTATACGTGTGTGTACGTACAGCATGCAGTACGTTCATGCAGTACATTACGGCATAAACACACTACGTGGAGTCAGCGTAAGTACAGCTGAAAGTTCAGCACCGAGAAAAAATGACTGAAACAAGATCAAAGCATAAATTCAACTAATGTTATTAGATTCCAGCTAGGCTGGAGTCAGTTATAAACAAAGTTTCAAGAATTGGGATATTATTAAGCTAGGCAATAATAATTCAGTTATACTCTCATTAAATAAGCGGCCGTGGCTATTTTCGCCACTTATCGCGTTGAAGCTCAGTCATTGCAAAACAAATCTTTAAAAACACGAATCTGGGACCAAGAACTTTGCCAATTCTGTTTTCTGACAAAAAACGAAATCGATATATATACATTCTTTGCCTTTCTAACATCCAAAGTCTATAGCCCAACGTTTCTTGATAACAAAATTACTTATAAACCTGTTTAACCAATAATGTATATTGTATCAACACTGATTTCCCTCTGATAAAAAAATATCAATTTCAGGATATTTTTGATGACTTAAAGTAACTAACGCGGGAGAAAGTGAGAGCCGTTAGAAAGGTGACCAATACGATTCAAAACTTAAAAATTGGTTGCGCTAGATCTTAAATAGTTGCAAGTCTTTAAAACAAAGTATCTCTATTTCTGGATTCGAAGGTTAATTATTACACACGGAAAGCCTAGATCTACTTTAACTTTTTATATTAAAATGGTTCTTCTACTGTATTTCATGTCTTCATTACACCAAGTGTGTCCCAAAACTAGAGATACTGAAAACATGCAACACATGCAAAAAAGTACATTGTTATACCTCCGTTTTGGATACTGTATTTTGTATTAGTCTAGAACTATATCACGTGTCTATTGTATAACAATACATATCCCACCCCGTGTGATATCACACGGATTCTGTGAGCTGTACATTATCATTGATACCCGCGCAATTTTCACCTATAATGCTAGTTCTTATATAGCGCTTTAGACTCCCACAATGTGGGTGTATCAAAGCGCTTTACAATTATTACCCCGGTCATTGGGCCCATGAAACATTCCAAATACCATCTCAGCTCCCTAGGGAGTATACAGCTCGATGCTGCCATTTCGGCGCAAAGCAGCTAAATCAACCACAATAACCATATCTGCCCTCACAGGTACCCATTTACTCCTGGGTGGAGAGAAGCAATGAGTGACAAAGTGCCTTGCTCAAGGGCACACGTACCATGTCCCAGGCCGGACTCGAACTCACAACCTGTAGCTTTACCTACAGATTACAAATTCAATGCTCCAGACCACGAGACCACGGCACTCCATACATACCTACATACTGTTGATGATAGTAAATGTAGCGGAGCAGCGAACGATCGGCTGTTAAAACCAGTTCGCGCCGGATGACTTATATATTAACGCAAAGTTCTACCCAGATTCAAAACGGATGACGCATAAACACGCAACGAGCAAGGCCGGAAATGTCTAACACGCCTCGGGCCGAGTTTCGTTAATCCCGCGCGTCCGGTCGGTGATGTTAAAATAATCCCGGCGCGAACTGGTTAGCGTGCGTGAAGTCGAGTTCATTTCGTTTGCGTTGTAAAATAAATGTTAACTTGAACGTTTCGTTTCTATAGTCCTCATAATTTCTGCTGAGCTGAGTTTCAAGACAGAGGTACATGTATAAAACAATTGTTGACTGCTGTGATGTGGGATATGACGTTTTGAACACCCTCGCCTCGGGTGCTTTGCGTCCCTCGGCGAGGTCTATTACCAGCGGTCATCGCCCAACCCGGTCAATTATCACGCAGTAATGACCGGGTCATCACCCTGTTATTTCCTTTAATAAATACCTTTTGTATTTAGGAAAAAACAGTGAATTTGCTTCAATTTTTGAAAGCCCGGTCAATTACTGCGTGATAATGCCCTCCACGTGATCGAGTCTCGACCAATCAGAAGCTTCGAACTCTCCTAGGTATTTATTAAAACGTAATATCCCACATCACAGCAGTCAACACTGCAGGCACATGAAGCGCCCATGAAACAACCAGTCCAACACCTTTCGTACCGAGTCAGTCAACTGTATCCACATTTCTCCATAGTCTGCCATCAGACTTAAAAAGAGCAAAGAGAGGGAGGTGCACCTATCCCTAGCCTTTTGACAAGGCCTCGTGACTCTGGCTAAGCGGCTGAGATGAGTCTAGATACCCGGGGTGAACGCGCGACCGAGTGACGACTGTCACGAGGCCTTTTGCAATGTAGGTTTCACTGCTCCGCATGAATTATTCATAGATACATATTAGCATGCCAATACGCCTACTTTGGATTTATTGACCAATCAGAACGGCGATCTCCCAGTTGGCTTCGTTCGTGATTCGTTCAATATCAAAGCATGTAAGAAAAGGTAAAAAAACGTATATAAATTTTGCTTCTGAGTTGAATATAATTTATGAATGATAAATACAAGATATCACATTTAAATCTATTTTACATGCAAAATTGCAATAAATTAGGAAGCAACTAATGATTTGAGCTAAATATTGTAAGTGACATGATTGGACATTCCCTGTTTGTAAAATGAACTAGTCCAACTCAAATATAAGCTGACGTCACGCGGAGAACGTTCGCTGATTAAGGTTAACATAAGAAATCCAAACCAGATTGATAAAGGCTACTTGTCTGGGCAATTCGCACTGGCGTTCACTCAGGTTTTCGCGATTAGTCTCTTTTTAGTCGCTCGGCGTCTATCAGACATGTGGCCTTGTTTAAAGGCTACTAGATCCCACAAGCAGGGCGGGCGGCGAATAGTTTTTTCCCAAACCTAACTGGCAGATGTCATGAATTATTCAGTAGTTGCATTGATCACTGTACAACACTTAGGTTCTAGGTCTCTTTTTCCCCTTAAATTAAAAATACTCCAAAGCTATCAATTTGACTAGGAGGGGACCTACAGCAGGATTCGAACCAGGGATTTTTGATTCATAGCCCATCCCACTATCCACTACACTACGTATAGCAGCTCGACAACAGCTGTTCTTTAAAGTGATTTAATGTAACTAGTTAACTAAATAACAACAATGCTGTGACGTCATGTTTTATTCCGATGAATAAACATAACTTCTCATCCAAACTACTGAATAATTTATGACATCTGCCAGTTACGTTTGGGAAAAATATATTCGCGGGCGGGTGGGCACACGCCTTCGGTGTAGACGCTGCAACTTGCCTCACCATTAGCTGCTTGGTATACATTTTCACGCTCCCTTAAAACAAATCCTGGATCCACGGCTGATGAAAAGTATGGGCTTTAGAATGAAACCACGTGGATTCATTCTCGGATCGGCTGGAAACTGGTAACGACAACCCTTCTTCTAATTTTTTTTAAGAATTCAAACATGGCTGGTGAAATACTAAGGACATTGTTTGCTTCATGAAAACTAAATTTGTCATTTTGTCATTTAAAAAGTTAGAAAAGTTGGATTTCTTTAGCATGTTTTTTTCCCAGCACTCCTGGACCCAGTCTCTGCATAATACCCCGTAACTTGTGAAGCTATCACTCTTATTTATAGAGTAGCCACGCAATACAAGGTACTCGACCACTAGCATCAACACTAGATATTTTGCTACTTTGCCAATTGAGGTAACTTACTGCGCAACTATGCTCTCTAAATGTAAAAGAGTGTAAAGCTCACTCTGAAAAAAAATCTATCATAAAAACCACTCCAAAAAGAGTGAGGAGCCTTTTTTGAGGAGCCATATGGAAGACTGCTAAAAAAGAAAAGTTGTGGCATTGTGGCTCCTCAAAGGAGTGAAAATGTACTGTTTTCACTTTGGTTTTCACTTTGGAAAAACTCAATTTCCGTTTCTCTTTCTTCTTTTTAAGTAGTTTCGTAAGAGATCCATTTTTTTATAGATTGAGCTTGTTACTCCTGTACATTAGAGAGTGGTAAACAAATATGTAGACCCCGCATGCAGCTTAAGTTAAATGTTGTAATTAAAGTAACATACTCACGATGTGTTTTGGATGCTTCTGTGTTGGAGAAATCACTGGTATAATGATGTACACGTCAACTTAAGGTGTGGCAGTTGTTGACTTGCAGGACCCTCTAACCGCTTTAGAGATATGCTTGAACAGCAAACTCATTAAGCTCTATGCCCGTTGGACTAGGATTAGCTACAGCGACACTATTCGGCACACAAGCTATTGTGGTGATATATATACTAGTAACCCCATCATGCAGGAGCGTGCAACTTTACATGGCCAGGGACCACAGAACTATATGAAATTACTAGAGCACTGGCTCGATGTACAAAGTGATGCCTGCTGGGCGTATCCATGTTTCTGCACAAACCTATTAATTATGGGAAAACTCGAAACTTTGGACGGCTTTTGTACGGCTATTTGCAAATCTGCGTTTGTATTCTATACAGTGCGTTACCAAAGCCGATACGCCCAAAACTGAAACGCACGATCTGGAGCCAATTTCACGGAGCTGCTAAGCACAAAAATTTGCTTAGCACAAAAAAGTCTTGCTCATTAAAAACAAGTTATCAGCCAAAATTCTACGTGTTTTTCATGATAAGCAAAAAAACAGCTGATTATTAATCAAAAACAATAAAGATCACGTGAAAATTTGGTCTGTAACCTTGTTTTTACCAAGGACAAATTTCCATGCTAAGCAAATTTGTGTGCTTAGCAGCTCCTTGAAATTGGCCCCAGCAAATTAGCGTTTCATTTTTTGTCTGCGCAAACAGCGCACTCATTCGTGTGCGCGTACGTATCCGCAGCAGATGATCTTTTCGTGACTTTTTTTTAACTAGCATGCATAATGCGCGTAAGTTGTTTGCGTCTGTTCTACTTATAGCCGCGCGTTGCATTTAGAGTATACTGTCAAATTTCAATACATTTATTTTTTATTATGTTCTACAACACGTTCATAAATTCAAAATATCTGCGTACAGGATGGATTCAAAGTTTCTCCGCGCGTAAATGAACGAGGAGTTAGCGCTCTAGTAGTAATTTAATATAGCTCTATGCCACGGGGACCACCATACATAGGTAATAACAGTGCGAGAACCCGGTTGTTACTGCGTGGTAATGACCGGGTTGGGGGATGACCGCTGGTAATGGATCGAGCCGAAGGCGAGGTCCATTACCAGCGGTCATCCCCCAACCCGGTCATTACCACGCAGTAACAACACGGGCCCAATTTCACGGCGCTGCTAAGCACACGATTTTCTGCTAACCGAGCCTCCGTCTATTTCACGGAGACCGTAAGCAGTAAGCACAGCAAAAGGCACGCTTAACTTAGCGGGAAAATTTGCTTAAATCAGTGACGTAACAATAGAATCTCCATGCGCGCGCCAACGTTAGCACAAAAAAGCCGTGAAATAGCGCTTAAGGTTAGCAAATTTTTCTGCTTAAGTAAGCACAACTTTTCCGCTAACTGTTAAGCAGCGCCGTGAAATTGGGCCCGGGTTCTCGCACTGTTATTACCTTTAATAAATACCTTTTTAACGAGAAAAATGGTGAAAATACTCCGAATTTCGCGACTTCGCGGCTTCTTTTACGCCGTTTTACAAACGCAGCTTCGTTTTCGTAGTTTGGCTTTGTTCATGTAGTTTAGCAGTGGTACAGTTGTTTTCCTAGTTCCGGATTTTTTCTAGTTCCAGATCGCTTCAAATAAAAACCTACCTTGTTATGGCTTGGTCTCTAATACTATTTGTTTAGATGAAGTGCATTTTGAAAAGAAACATACAAGCTTCTTGATACATAAGTAAAAATAAGTCGAAGTAAAAGTCTCAAATCTGCCAAAGACTGAACGTTCATTTTTTTTTCTAGTTCCGGATCGCCCGTAAAATACATGCATCAACAGCACGCGCGCAAGCGATTTCATATGACGTGTTCCAATGGACCATGGAGAAATGTCTCCATGGTGGGACAAAGTTTATCGGATCGTTGCCGCGCGCAACACACGTACACGGACAAAACATTTCAAAGCATTTCCTTGCAAGTCCTTTTTTAAAACTTTATTGGAACTAAGTTAAAGTATTTGACATTTATTTTAAACTGTATTTATATAAATTAATGAATACTTTATCAGAAATATAGGCTTGATTCGGGTTGGTTATAGCGTGATAATTGTTCATGTACCTGTACGAAGCAGTTGTTTTACTCGATCCGGAATTGGTTAAACTGATCCACAACTAGAAAAAGGGATGTCGGTATATTTGACGTCGTACAGTATGTATTTTAAAATAAAGAAGAGCATAAATATCGAAACAAAAACTTTAGTTTCTCCATCACTCAAGGTAAACTACTATTACTAAACCTATTTCATTTAAATTTCGAGGATTAGACTTGCCGAAAACAGCCTGAATATTTTTTGCGATCCGGAACTAGGAAAACGTCTGTAATGTGGCCAGAGTGCAGCCCAAAGCCGGGGTTTAGAAAACGGCCCTTGGAAAACCCATGATGTTACTACATATAATGACCGGCACGTGATCGAGTCTCGGCCAATCAGAAGCCTTCAACTCTCCTAGGTATTTATTAAAGGGTCTTATTGTACCACTTGTTCCCATTACTCATACACAAATCAGAACATGATGATGTAAGGACATCATTTATCATGCCTCTGTTATAGCCGATTGTAATCGGGACTCTGAAATACAGACGCATTGCAAGAATATGCTAAATCTAACGCACATAAAACAACAACACGGCGCACTAACAATACAAATTTGTTACGTTAGCCGCGCAAATCCATTGTTATACTTGTTCATAGTCATGGTTGTATGTATTACCCAAGTGAATCTACAATGTGTCTCTCCCGCCTCCCAAAAAGCGAACGCGTCATTTTGCTTATTAAAAATTTAGTGAGAAAGATATTTGGCTGTAGGGCCATCGCAGAATTTTTCAATAAACTAATATAGAAATATAATACAACCATCAATTTTGTTGTTGTAATGTCTGCCATTGCTGTCTGTTGCCCTATGCGTTTGTGCGACCACCTGCAGAAACAGATGGCCCACGTACATATCTGACGTTGCATGCAATATTTTGTTTCTTTAATTTCCCCATCCACTAATTAATTTATGAGACACCTTCCATTCCGACGACATCTGGTCCATACATTATCTCGCTCTTGCGTGACCACCTGTGGTCGGTTATAAGCACGAAATCAAGTATGGGAACAGGAGTGAGTGCCATAGTAGTTTTAAGTATTGTATATTAGAGTGATGGCCACATAAATTATAATTTCTCATATTGTTTCTATTAGATTAGGGCCATATAAGTTGATGTATTGTTTAATACAGTGATGGCCACATGAACTTTTCATATTGTTTCTATTAGACGTGGACATGTACACAGTTTGAGAAAAAAACATTGTCTACACACACGACAGTAGACTGACACTGCAAATGATCTTGACATATTTAACAGCTTCTTTAAAAATAGTGTCTGGATTATTATAAATCAGTGTACTCCTGCCCGCACATGTAGCACAATCTGCTCAACACAATGATGATTTATATTCTCAGTAAACAGGTAAATTGTCAACTATTCTAACATATTAAATTCAGCTGAGTGAGCGCTAGAAATTTCACACATGCATTCGTAGAATATTATTTTACTGTCATTTTGAGACATATCCTTTTTTTTTAAATGACATTTTATTTACCCTCTGTGCAATGAACTCCAGACAAGGCTCAAAGTTTGAGTGAAGACTATAATGTTGTACAAACCCGATTCGAAAGCGTTCCGACCCGACCCGACCCAACCCGACCCGACCCGAGTCGATTTGTCCATCATTTCAGTCGGGTCGGGTCGGTTTGGGTTTTGAATTTGTGATTTTTGGGTTGGGTCGGTTGAGCTTGGGTCGGTCGGAGGTTGTGAAAAAAGCAAAATAAACCAAAAATAACAGAAAAAAACGTAACGTACAATTTTAGTGGTGTATTTACTTCTTTACAGCTTTGATCAGATTACAGTCAAATGTACGTGTTGGTAGCGGCCAAAAAAACCCAACAAAAACCACAGTAAACTGGGACTATAGAGTGTGTAAGTGACACTCGCAGAATTGATGAACTGGCGAGACTTAACACGGTATATTGGCAGCACATTTCAACAGGATCCTCCTCGCGACAAAACAGGGAAATAAAAACCTCATCCAAAACACAAACACTTCTTATTTGAGAATCATTCTCTTGACATGCATGATTTTGCAATTTAATTTATCATCAACAAACTGGAAAACACCCTCCCGCCAAAAACAAATGTTGGATAGAAAGCGCCGAGCGAAGCCTAGCCCGACCTATATTCAAATTAATATATTAGTATCTTTTTTATATCGACGGAAAACAGGAAACGCAAAATTGGTTATAAATGTACCAATTTGTCACGATGGTTAATTAGGTGCGGCGACTGCGGAGACCATTTCAGCGCTCTCGAGCGGCTAACACTAGACTTTGCCAAAGACCACTAAATTCGACAGTGCGCCCGCTCACAACACAATTAGTCCAGCTCCGTAACCTGCACAGTGGTCTGCGCAAACTCGCTTAAATAGGGTGTGACTTTTTCATACAATTTTTTTTTTTTTTTTTATGTATTTTTATATCAGAGCAAAATAGCAGCGTGGTGCTTTCTGTAAAAGATTTCCAATGGATCAAAACGATCAAAATATATAAGAAAAATAGGCTCATAATGTCCCAGGATGCCCCTCAGAGCTTCTACTGTAAAACATTTTTTTGGGGAGAGACCCCCCCCCCCCCCCCCCCCCCATGGCTAGGACCCCACATTCATAAATTCCTGCATCCGCCCCTGGGCTTGAAGGCGGCCACCCAGGGGTCCGGGTATGGGGGGCCGCCGAAGCTCTAGAAAGTCATCGCCGCCAACCCCCGGAGGCCGGTGGTCTATATAAATGGCCACTCGGGCGGTAGGGTTGGCCTCGGCGCTTGGTCGATGGGCGTGTCGTAGCGCGTGTGTTTGATTAGGTGAAGTACGACCGCGAAAGGCCTTGGTTCGGGAAGATTTTTCAGTGATTTTTCGGTGGTTGGAATGGTTTGGTCTTCTGAGATTTCGGCTGGCTTGGGCCGTACTTCAATGCTGGCTTGTGCAGAATAATTTTGTCCGTTGCCTCGATACGTTTCGCTTCGGCTTCGATAGTTTGTTGGAATTTTCCGGCGAATAGGTCTAGTCCCATGAGAGGGAGAGATTCTATACGTTTCATGGCTTCTTCAGATGGTAGGAAAAGGGCGTCGATAATGTTGCCTCGGCGGCGAGAAGTTGTCAAAGTCGAGATGCGTGTGAATTGCTCTATGGCTAGACGAAGAGAGTCGTCCAAGCAACGAAAAGCTGCGGAGAGCATATCGGCAGGAATTGTGGTTTCGTCTTCGCAGCCCCTGACCAAATATTCGGACAGAAGCAGCATGAAAGACGTCGCTCGCATGACAAATCTGGATGCCCAGTCGGCTTTCTTGAGAATGGTCTCCAGTTTGTTCCTACGTAGGATCAGCAAACAGATTGCGAGATGAGCTAGCTGCACTTCCGTCTGCAGCCAACTTATCCTTGGCAGAATATGGTACTTGTGGTACTGCCAAGTAGTCCTTAAAGTCTTTTGGGGGAAAGCGAAAATAAGCATTAGTTCGCTCATCAAAGGCTTTCCAGTTGTTATGGTTGGCGATATCTTGAATGTGCTTCACGCAAAACTGGTCGAGCGGTAGGGCCGGAAAGGGCGTAGCGCGTCTCGCTGGTTCATCTGATGCTGTGCGCTTTTTAAAGGAATGTTGCGGGACGGCATCCGGCTCCGGTGTTTTGGACTCTGGAAGGTCCAAAACGCGGATCATATCGCGTTGGACAAGTCGGAGTTGAGTTTCCAACGGGGAGAGGTGTCAAGTATTGATGACATCATCGTCCTCGTCGTCCGAACCATGGTCTGATTGAAAAGGGTGAGGTGAGCCCGCTGCCGAGAATCCAGCCTGTACCTCGGGGCCCCGGTGCTGATCCGCAGGACCGGGAGCCGGGTCCCCATCGGAGGACGGATGAATGGAAATGGCCGGGGGCGATTCAGGGGGCCGGGACGGCTCACGGTTTGTAGAAGATGTAGCTGACTCGTCGAATCCAGCCGAGATCATGGCTAGTTAATGGGGCAACCTCAGGGGTGAATTGTCTCGCGGCCGGGTTACGGTGTCCTGACTGTGTAGCGTCCATGCCTGCAGATGGAACGATGTTTAGGGCGAGTTGACTTTTGCCAGGAGCGTGTCCATCTTGGGGGCGAGTTGACCTGAGTAGGTGGGCGAACTGTCCCCCGAGTGGGGCGAGTTGTCCTGCGGGGAAAGCTCCCGCCGACATGGCCGTGAATGCCGGGAACGCCTGAAAAAAGTCGGCAGTGGTCCGGTGTTTGGTCCGGTACTGGGATCGGTCTGAGAAAGACGCGGACTCTGACGAGGAATGCGTCTTTTATGGTGAGACTTCGGTTTTCTTGCCCGGCGCCCCCGTTGTACTCTCGAAGAGGGCTCAGAAGTTGGCGGCGGTGCGGGGTACTCCGGAACAGCGGAAAAACTCCGAAGTTGAGGACAGACTCGATCGGAGGCCGTTGTAATTCTCCCAACGGCGGGCCAGTACACTCGGCTAGTAAGGAGGAGCTGGCCGGAGGGCCCTGCTTACTTAGGGGGCCCCTGGGTTATCTCCGGTCGCTCGGTCACGCTGGGCGTGTCGGGGGCCTTGCCTGGACCTTGATACGGCTCGTCCCGAGGCCTTGGAGGGAGGTTTTGTGAGAGGGGTGCCCCGCTTCCCCTTGCAGCTTTACTGCCGAGGCTCGATGCTTACGGCTCTTATCGGCAGGATGCTTGATCGGTTGTGTTTGCTCGTGGAGCGCGGCCGGCGGGGCGAGTTGGCTGTAGCCCAGGCCCTGGCCGGTGGGGTGACCATGCAAATAAAGGGGGATGCCCCCAGCAGATTTCCGGTCGATGTTAGGTGCAGGGGAGGGGGTGCCTCCGACCTTGTACCTCTAGAGGGGGCGGCGGTTCCGTGGAACTTCCATCCGCGGGTCCCGCCGTGCCCCTAGCCGATCTCACCTTTTGACTGATTTTTCCATCACAATCAATGTTAAAAACAAACGGAAAAACGTACTTACTGAGATCGAAAACCAAAGAAATGAAGACACATAGATTAAGACAAACTCTACTTATTATTTATTCGAAAAAATAAACTCAAGCGGACGTAGGGTGGTGAAGAAAACCCGAGATTTTTCCCGAGGGTGAAAAAAACGATCTTTCACTATCCGACGCTAGAGAAAAAGAGGAAGCTAAGATGGCGGCCAGGCCGCGAATTGTTTTTTCCCAAACAGGTTTGCACAATTTCATGAATTATTCAGTAGTTTGGATGAGAAGTTATGTTTATTCATCGGAATAAAACATGACGTCACAGCATTGTTGTTATTAGTTAACTAGTTACAATAAATCACTTTAAAGAACAGCTGTTGTCGAGCTGCTATACGTAGTGTAGTGGATAGTGGGATTGGCTATGGATCAAAGATCCCGGGTTCGAATCCTGCTGTAGTAGGTCACCTCGTTTTTCCTAGTCAAATTGATATCTTTAGAGTATTTTTAATTTAAGGGGAAAAGGAGACCTAGAACCTAAGTGTTGTACAGCGATCAACGCAACTACTGAATAATTCATGAAATTGTGCAAACCTGTTTGGGAAAAAAAAATCGCGGCCAGGCCACGGGGCATGGTGGGTAGCCTATTGCGTGAACTCTTAGCGGATTATTGCGCCCTCTAGGGAAATGTGCATATGTAGTGGCTCTACGGGTAAGACTCGCAATTACTCGCGTAAATCTCGCCCTCGATTTGCGACGCCGGCCGTGCAAATAAAGTTCGGGATATGACCTCATTAACGCGTGCGCGGCGGACTGACTGCTATAAAACGTGTCTACAGCATTTACAAATGCTAATCCCGCCGGACACGTTTCCGATTTTACTGGTTCACCGGATTGTCGGACCATCGGACGTACAGAGAAGAGCAGTGCGAGCTGAAAATCCTACCGGCCGATATCCGACCGTATGGACATTTATTCCTTCATGACTACGTCGAAGTATACCCATGTGGTCCGGACCTCGCGGGGATAACGTCTGATATGGCAATTTTGATGATGCGTTTTGTTTTTTAATATTGGGCCTAACATAAGTTAACAGGTAACAGAAAGCGCCTTTTGAATGAACAGCACACTGTTTTATTTTGCATGATTAATTACCAAATCTTCTCGCTCGCATATCATACTGATGCATAAACTATGCGTCAAATATAAAGCTGCATTGGCACGAGTGAATTATAGAAACATGATCAGCATTTTCGACACCCATACAATCCACAACTGATATTAATACAGGGTGTCCCATAACAAAATCCCTGTCGCCTGTTGACCTTAAATTTGGCGTGAATGCAGAAATTTGGTTGTTTGCTTACTTCAAATCTTTTATAAATGCACATTTTCAAACCTAGGAAGATCAAGGAAGAATGAGGTTTATTCTTCTTTAGATGATTTAAATTAACCATAAGTTATTGAATAGTGAGAAAGTCCCTGTAATACTACAATACTACAAACTATTTCTACAAAGAAATACAGAAAAACGAGTAAAAGGAAAATAAGAAGGTTACCATATACACTCATCACTGAACAACAGACCAGTTTCCTAATAAATTCAATTTCATGCACGCATGCGTATCCTATATGGTATAAATAGACCGGGAGGCAAGAAGCGAAATCGGTTCATTGAAAATGTACAGGGGTTCTTACGTTTTGTCAACTTCTTTCAATTTCTCCAGGGTTTGTCTCATTTGTATTTGGAAAAGTCCCTGAAATCGCTTTAGGTATTACTTTCTTGTCTAAGTAGGTTTTTACGGGTACAAAATCAAAACTCAATGATTTCATCAGGAGGTCGAGGAAAATCAGTTTCTTCCACGAGTCAAAGAGAATATCTACTTTTGGGGGCCATTTACCACATTGCGGACAAAATCGCAGGCACTGAATCACGGCGCGAATCACAGCTTGCGCTGGCACAAATACTATCGATGCTCATGCGTGTATCAATTTGAATTTATTAGAAAACTGGTCTATTGGTCAAACAAACTCATCTGCAGTCTGGTGCAATTCTAAATATGGCATCTCATGACTTATTACAGAAGATGTCTCATCTAATCAGCACACTTTAAAATAATGACATCACGCGCATGCTACAGATTAACTCCAGTCATGCAGTGCAGCACAAACAACAGCACGCGACCTCTGGTCATTTTTGCCATCACTGATTGGTGGTGTGGTATCATGTGACAGGATCTCATAAATATGTAATAGGATACCATATGTTACCCACCATGGCAAAACCAGTCACATGTCCAAAATTTGACAATTGAAGTTTTTAGTATGAGGCAAATCTGCCAGAAATTCCTTTCAATATGATGCAAATTTCATTGAATTCGGATAAAAATTGACCGAGTTAGAGCAAATTGTAGATGGTAAATCGCAAATACGCAGTTTTGAGAAAATCGCGATTAAAGTTTGTTGTTCATTTTCAAGGGTTTTTCACTTAAAACTGCATAGCAACCATGGCCTAATTAGTCTATAAGGAAGGTAGGGTTCCCATGTACCGTGTGGATATTTTCTAACCTACTTTTTTGTGATCCTCAATGTGTCTAGTCAATGAATGTTTATGTTCCCAATATTAAATAATGTCCCATGGGGGTTCCTTTGGCGGCCATTTTGGCGGCCATTTTGGCGGCCATTTTGGCGGCCATTTTGGCGGCCATTTTGGCGGCCATTTTGGCGGCCATATTGATAAAATATGAAAATCGACCAGATAGAGGTTTCTAACACATTTTTGCATTGTACTGTGTAATTAGGTCATGCGACATGCGACTGGTTTTGCCGTGGCGGGTCACATATTTGGAATTACACCGGACTGATCTGTTGGAAAGTTGTTTGAAGGCCATAATTAGGGTACACACATTGGGACATCTGATACTGTATAATAGGCAGCAATTATGAAGTCTTTGGAAAATCTGTGGTGGTTAAAAACAGAACTCTTTCCGAATTAAAATAAAGATTTAAGAAATGAGAAAATGGCAAAATTATCAATCGATTACGTTTTACTGAATCCACATTTTTTCTTAAGAAAAAAAAAAGGTTGAATTAAAATGTTAAAATAAAGTTTTGTGCAGAGAGACAAATTATTTTCAGTAATGTAACGCAGGCTTTATATCATACAATGATAAATGATTAACATAGAACAATCCATTTTATGGACCAATCTGTCGCTATAACATCTATTATTCTCAGGGTTATAACATTGAGGCCCGAAGACGTGAAAAGTACAATAGGTCCCCTTTTCACATATTACAAAGTGATAATGGGGCCTACTGTTCAGTTTTAACATTTTTCGTTCGAACAAAAGGTTCACAATTCATCATGAAGAACAATAACGAAAGAATGCTTTTGTCAAAGGTCATTTAAAATAGCTTGTGTGTTGACTAAAGATTGACTTTCTTTTGATTGACTTTCTTCAGACTCGATTACAACTCCGAATAAACTTCAATACAAAAAAACAAGATAATTAGGGTATATTTGTTTGGCACTGCCATAGCAAGCATGTACTAATCTAGGTTTAGGACTATGCATGCAAGTAGTCAAAACAAAAAGCACTTAATATAATTAATTTATTAAATGTTTGTTTAAAAAATATTTTTTATTTTGAAAAAAAGGGGGATTGGCATAGCTTTGTCTTGGTGGCGATCCGTCTGCACTCAGCTGTCTGATTTCCAATATTGATCAATTCTTGTCAATTCTCATCAATACTCGACAGTCACTGTCTTGGTTTTCAGGTATTCGTTCATCGCCTCCATACCTTGAGAAGAAAAACAAAAAAAGAAGACTACTTTTAAGTACGCTACTCCATCTGGAGTTATAGTCACTGAGCTTTCATTTACAAGCCAATAAAATTACTATGCCAGAGTGTCTATAATAGTTTCATCTTTGGCTTCTGAGAAAGGTTGGTTTGTAAAGTCCAGAGGCTGATTTACAAAAAAATCGTCTTATTCTTGTGAATATAGTCATAGTCTTGCAACTCGTCTAAAGCCGTGTCCGTGACTTTTTTTTGTAAACCTACGGAAACTGTTTAACCAACAAATTAACCAACTTAAAACCAATGTGGACAGGTGGTAAAATTGTCAAATTGTCCATTTTACTCTCCGCAGCAGTAAGTTCTACAGGCCCAAGCTTCTAGCGGAGGAGTTACGTTGCATGCTTTACGTCGCTGAAAAGTCCAGTGGGGACAGCCACGTAATGTAAAACCTACATTTTGGGCACGTGGTTTCCGTCTGGAGGTCACAGCAATGCCCGACTTCTACGGTTTCGAGCGCTAAAGCTAGCTAGTGCTGGTGCTGTAGCAGCAGTAGTACTTGCGATATGATGCACACACATTCAAGCAAATTTTGAGCCGTATTTCTGTCGTTTTCTGCTATTTTACTTTGATAATTGATCTACGCGATGGGGGATTTCCTCGAAATGATCACGAGTTTGATTGTCGTGGAGGATGATCCACAATTGCCACGCAGCACGCAAACAAGAAATGGAAGAAGCAGTTGCTTCAGCGCATTTTGGTCAACAGAAACCATGCATGTGAATTCGCAAATATGAAAGGGCGCCTACAATGCACTTTGTGTAAATTTAGCGGGCACTTTCTACAAAACCACATCCGGCGCACACATGTCGGAGGTCAGGCGGAGGGCGCCCTCATTAAATTCTGAGAGGACATGTCACTCTGGCCTAGTACTTTCCGCGAGCTGGGTAATCGAGTGCGGCCGCTCGGAAGAATAACTATCGTGAACTTTGACAACGTACGGTAACTTTAAAAAATAATAAGTCCAATTCGAGCGCGGCTTTAGAATTTAAAGACGAGTCCGCGCTCTAATTCTAGGCATCCAGCAAAATGATTGAGCTATATTGTTCTATATTGTGTAATTGTTCCAAAAAATTTGGGCAGGTCAGTTAAACAATATTTACTAAATCCACCCATTCCTGAAAATTCAAGCAATTACCAATGGTGTATCCTACTTTTAAATATTATTGAACCGAAAAAGGTCAAGTATAGTTTTACGGATTGAGTAAAAATACAAGAAGGATAACAAAAGTTCCCCTGGTGGCATTTAGATCATTGGATCAAAAACAAATTATTTTAAGACGTTGTCTGCCCATATAACGTTTTGGGGGGATGAAAAAGCTGGATGCGCTACAAGTGTCCCCCCAAAATGGATGAGAATCTTACCCAAGTCTTTGCCGAAGCCAGACTGTTTGAATCCACCGAAGGGAGCAGCCACGTCTGTCTTGTTGTAGGTGTTGATAAAGACGGTGCCTGCATTGAGCTTGTCACTGCAGTACAGGGCCTTGTTGATGTCGTTGGTGAAGACACCCGAGGCTAGACCGTACTCGGTAGCGTTGGCGCTACGCAACATGCCGTCAATGTCGCTGTGGGCGGGAGAAAGTTGGGTTTCGTCAACGACTGGGAAAATAGGGTTGGGGTAATTAGCAAACTGAATCCAAATTCTAAGTAGTCCATAATTTCTGAACAATTGGAAATGCACTAAAATCACTGAATTTTTGTCACGGCGATTCACAGCGTATCATGGAAGGAATCGCAGTCAAAATAATTCAACTGTGACATGATGAGGACACTTTGTAAAAACACAGTGTAAATGCAATGAGCCTCGAAGAAGCCAATGTAAAAATGGAGTAAACTAATCTTCCACAGACCTAGCCAACTTTGCATCGTGAAAATGGTCTAAAACTTGAGTCTAAAAAAGTTTAACTGATTTTAGAGGAAAAGTGTATTTCCTATTGTTAAGAAATTCAGTGTCAGTGGCCTACAGAGTATGTCTCCCAAGTTTGGTGTCACTGGGCACAATACTCTGGGGAGGAATCGAGGATCAAACAAAACTGAAGTTTTGTTATTCAGGCTCAATCCTCTGAAATCCTGCAAAACGGCCCGAAGAATTTGAGGACTGAAGAAGGTTAAAGCCTCTCACAGAGGCTTTAACCCCTTGATGCTGGGTAGCGGCTATGGCCACAGAGAGCGGGCTATAGCTAATCCGCTTATTAGTGCGGAATGCTTTGTCACAGCTGCACACTCGGGTCATTTGTGCAGTGCAGCTGCTGGTCAAAGGCGGCTGTGCAGGAAGGAATTCATACAGGTGTCAACAGGCTAAGAAAAGAGAAAAACTTGCAGATTGTGGAAAGAAGCTTGTTTTCTGACCTGGCATTGAATTTGCTGACCACCATGACAGGGCCAAAAGATTCCTCTTGTGCCATCATGTTATCATCCTTGACGTCGGTGAACACAGTAGGTTCCATAAACAGACCTGAAAAACATAATTGTCAAGCTTATAAAGTAAGCCTGCAACAGTTACACGGTTACATTTTTCTTGTTCGGTTAACCTTTTTTTTTTTTTTTTTTCCAATTTTTTTTTTTTTTCAAATAAAAGAAACCCTACCAATTGTCAACTTTGCGTGGGTTTCGTTGGAGCAGGTCACAAATAGTACAATTGAATAAATTTTGTATGGACATTTCTAATAGCTCATCTAACGTATAGCCAGTCGGCCTATAAAATTTGATGCAGACAATTAGCAATCGCAGATCTGCGAATATCAACACGTACTACGCGCGCACACTAAATTTATTGATGAAGCCCATGCATTTTCTTTTTTCTTTTTTCTTTTTTTTAATTTTTTTTTTATTATTATTAATTTATTATTATTATTTTTTTTAAATGTTGGTTACGGTTAACCGTTACCGCAAAACAATGGTTAAACGGTTAATTTAATAACCGAAAACTGGCAGCCTTATTATAAAGCGCTTTTCATCGTATCATCGTATCAATGATCTCAAAATGCTTTAAACAATTATTACCCCGTTCATCAGGTCCTGGTGGACCATGCGGCAACATATATATATATATATATATATATATATAGGCACTCAATTGGCCTCGACCCTCGCAAGTACCCATTTGTACTCCTGAGTGGAAAGAGGCAATTGTAGTTAAGTGTCTTGCCCAAGGGCACACACCATATTACTGGCAAGGTTCAAACCCATGCACCATCATACACGAGTCGAACACCGTAACTACTGGGCCACGGCATTCTACATATGTGACCTGTTCCAACGAAACCCGGACAAAGTCAACTTTTTAGTTTTTCAGATTTTGCTTTTATTAAATTTTCTAGGTTCTCAGCTTTAAAATGATGTATCATTTACATATGTACGCCCACCTTATCTTCCCTGGGGTCTGGATTTAATGATAAAACCCCGACAACCTAATTATGAGATAAACAGTTTTGAAGTTCAGAAAAGCGTATTATTTCTATACACAAATGTTTCACAAAATTGACAAAAAAACACACTTCTGGTAGACGGATTTTGTTCAAATTTGAGGAGATTGTAGATTAATAGTGAGTGACTTAGGAAAACCTAAAACCTCAAAATGGTAAAATCCATCCAGAAATGACTTCAGGAGTACATTGTGACAAAACACATTGTGCGACTTTGTCCGGGTTTTGTTGGAACAGGTCACATATGAAACGCTTGTGTTTAAGGGTGTGCGTTTACGGGTAGTACGGGACCCGGGTACCCTATTCCCGTCACGGTCGGGTACCCGGGTACCCGTGACTATTATTAGAATCATAACAAAAACCCGGAAGTATACACCGCGTCGGCACGTGCATGTACATCCCCGCTCACTCCACAAGCAAGCTGCAGCGCGACTGCCGCGCTGGCATGGCGTGCTTACTTCCCCTGCATTCCGCAACTAAACAAATGCAAGGGCCTACTTTGCAACTCAGGGTTCGACGCAAACAAATTCTAGTCACTCAAAACAGCGGGTAGTCAAAACCCTTTTCTAAGTAGTCCGGCGGTCCAGTGAAAAAAAAGTTAAGTGCGTGGTTTTCAGAGCTAGATTGTCAACAGCGATCCCGTATTGCGTGGAGTTTACTCTCAGCTTAATAAATGTTTGTAAATGAATTGACTTGCCGCTCCTCATAATTGCACTCTACAGTGGCACGTCTTTTTCCAAAATAAATAAGGTTCAATGAACTAAATCCTTTGAGTGAGCCGACACGAAATGTAGCAAAAAAGCCGACCGCAGTTCCTGGCTGGCCCCAGAGTTGATACAATAGAACCAAATACCTCTCCTGCAGTATCAGGTTTCAAAACCACATTCCAGGTACGGGTCCGTGGGATCGTGAATCAATTCAGCACATTTCCCAAAAAGTAAACCTCGGAAAAACTTACTCAAAGGACAACTGTAACAAAACACTAGCAGCTGTCAGAATTGTTGGTAAATAGACTTCAAAGGCATTTTTTTATCACAATGACTTCAAAGAAAGCACAATCATCCGTTAGGCTGCTATCTAGACATCGGGAAATTGTCGGTAAAGACGTTTTACTCAGATGTTTTCTAACAATTTATCGGCACGCAATGAACATAAAAGACGCTTGCCTTTCTGAAATAATGTGTCAACATTTACAAAGGCAGTTTCGGGTAATAAATTCGATAAATTGGAGCCGGGTACCCGCAATCAGCGGTCGGGTTACGGGTACCCGGGTACCCGGTACCCGGCACGGCCTTACTTGTGTTTAGAGCAGGAAGGAAAATACCAAATCAGGCGCGGTTCTAGAGCCAAGATTTTAGGGAGGCTAGACCCTTCGCATTAGACGTCTACTTCTTACTGTCGCACCTAGGCTGGTCACCTATTGGTTTTGTACCTGGTCTATCCACCTGTTTGCCACCGTAGACCAACGTGGCTCCCTGCTTTTGCCCAACCTCACAGTACTCAAGCAGCTTCTCCAGATGGGAACGGTGGTTCTGAGGGCCGTGGGCCGTAGACCGGTCCAAGGGGTCCCCAATCTTCATCTTCTGGATGTCTGCAACCTAATCAAACCACCCAACAAAAACAATTGAGGAAATTTCTCATAATTTGTTAAGCACAAAAATTGGCTTAGCATGAAAAATCATCCCCATAAGAACATAATTACAAACAGGATTACAAACCAATTTCTGTAGGAAATGCTTATTGTTTGCGACTGGTATTCAGCTGGTTTTTGCTTAGCATGAAAAGCGCATCATCTTTTGGCTGGTAACCTGTTTTTATTGAGCAAGCTAGACATTTTTGTGCCAAGCACATTTTTGTGCTTACGTGTTTTATGAAATTGGTCCCTGAAGACTCACCACTCTATCAATGAACTCATCATGGATCTTGTCCTCAATGTACAAACGGCCAGCGGCAATGCAGTTCTCTCCCTTGTTGAAGAACACAGCTCCAAGAGCCTGAGGATATAAATCATATAGATGGAGAACAGTTAGCGAACTCCAAACCTGGCAACTTTCATGCACATTTTAGGAATAGACTCAACGCACAAGAAGCTTCTCAACATGCTTAACAGCGGAAAAAAGACGAAGATTCGAAAAACATGATTGCCATGTTGCATGCACGTGGCTGAAGAATGTTTAATATGCGTATTTAACCATTTCGCGCTGGGATTATTTTAACATCACCGAACCGAGGCGCGGGATTATTTTTAACGGAACTCGAATCACTCGATCCGAGGCTGGTTTAGGCCGATGGTACCGGGAAGCACACCCACGCATTTCCGGCCTTGCTCGCTGCCGACAGACATTTCCGGCCTTGCTCGTGACGTGTTTATACGTCATCCGTTTTGAATCTGGGGAAAACTTTGCCTGTATATACGTCCTCCGGCGCGAATTAACTAGTTAAACCCTAACCTATCAAAATCCATCCCCTATTTTGGAAGATTGGGGGTACAAGATTTGCAAAACAATTATACTTCATATTTTGTGAAACGCCCTTTCAGCTATGTTTACTCTATGTTCCTCTGCTATCCTCAATCGCGTGATCAGTCCCACATGTAAACAACTAATGTTATTATTGGCGCGCACGTCCCACTTACTGCGTGATGTTACGTGACGCAGAAAGCAAGCTGCCTGTACAGCGTGAATTAAAGACTATGAAATACGGACTCGTTTGCAGTACGGCACATGTCGTTTGAGGGTACAACCAATGAAAGAGGTTTAAAAAAACAGACTTATACAAGTCCAAATTTCATGCAACACCGCAAAAACATTTAAGACCAGCTGGGCATGTTTTATCGGCTGTTTAAACTGAACTACCCAAAAATGTCGTTCTCTTGACCAATAGAAATAAACTAAACTAAACTAAACTAAACACTAAACTGTCTAAGTTATCAGTTAAAGTTTGCGGTTTACCTGCTTGACAGCAGAGTCCATGTTGCAGTCAGCAAAGATGACCAGCGGAGACTTGCCTCCCAGCTCCAGGGAGCATTTCTTGAGGTTGCTCTCGGCACAGCTAAACCGTGGGAAATAAGAACAATGCATGACTCATCTAACCAAAAAAGATGATCCTATGAGACTGGAAGGTGTGCGTAGTAAAAAGACAAATAAAAGCTGGCTCATACTTGGCGCGAAAGCAGACACAAATTGGGTGCGTTCGAGTAGCTCACCCGGATGGACTCAGGTAAAGGTAGAAGGGCTCGCTATAAAAGCCCTGCTAAACAAACACTCAAAAAACATAGCCACAGCTGTAGCCATCGACACAACACCATTGTCAGACTGAGGCTTACTTTGAGATTTACTGCTTTTCTATTAGATGCAAACAAGTAACATCAGGCTTGAATAATGGCTTATAAAGTTACAACAAGCTCAATAAATAATTATGTTTAGACATCCAATACAGTTGATTTTGGGAACACTTGAACGTATTCACTATTCACTTTTTGGCCGCCATATTTGTTCATTATTTACAATGAGCAACGCATGAGTGTGACTCAGGTGTTCCTCGAGTATGACGTCAGAGATTAACGGGGTTAACGCATGTCGACTCGGGTGAGCTAAACGAACGCACACATTTTGTGACCTTACAGTGAGCATTCGAACTGCAAATTTGCAAAATTTAAACATATTTAAGCACTGGCAAATTATAAACTTCGCATTTGCATTCAAACCTGTCTTGTGCATATGCCATGTGCATATGTGACCGGCTCTGCAATAAAGGGTATTAAGTCCCGCTGTGCACTATCATGTAATGGACTACTCAACGTTGAGAGGATAAACATTTCATCAAAATGTGATTTACATTTTTTGCCATTAATGACATCTTTAACACCAATATTTTCAGGTTTCATTTAAAGAAATGTTGATTTTGATGATTAAAGTGGAAAACACGCCCATTTTGTGTTCATCGTTCTGTTGTTCTACAACAAAGCCGGCTTTTTCAAAGCCTGTTTTCTCAGTTGTGTAATTTGAACTCCAAAAAAGTAATCAAAAGCAAACATGTCATATCTCCAGAACGGGAGTAGCTATGGAGCTCTATTATATACCAACTGGAAGCTTACGCTGTGGGCTTTCCAACCATGTATATATCTCAATTTCACTATTTTGTGACATAATACCCATTATTGTGGAGTGGGTCACATATAATGTGCCATTAAAAAAATTTTTTAATATCCACCAAATACATTTCATACCATGCTTGTTCACAGCATGCACGTTTTCCCCTTAAAAAGGGACAAAATGTAGGTTGGAGGCAAACAAGCATCACTTTGCAATTGGATGCGACAGACTCGTGTATGCCTTTTTGTTGTCCAAGTGAAAAAAAACATTTAAAATGATGAGCTGCCCTTACCTTTTCATGATGGTCTTTCCGATGGGTGTGGAACCAGTGAAGCCCAGCTTGCGAACATCGGGGTGGTCAGCCAACCGTTGGCCCACCACAGCACCTGAAAATAGTTGGACGGCCAAAGATCAAAGGCTCAAATAGGTCATTCCGTGTCAAGTCAAACACTTTTCCGCATCGATATCACAGATTTTCATTAAATTGCTGGAATTGTTTGGTCATATGAGAAAACTCTAAAACTGGGTCGCGAGGTTTGCGAGATATAGGTCAGTGAACTTTTGACCTCTCCATTTGTCACTCTTACTATGGCATCTGTATCTCTACAGTTCGGAATACCGGACAAAACTTATTTTTCTGTTTTAAATTTAAGCTTTTAGTGTAAGAAATTATCTAGATTACGTATAAAAAAAGGCAACATTTTAGCACGAGGTCAACCAGAATAAATGTTGACATTGACCGTAAAGAAGTTTCAGCTTGTATGTATCAAATCAAATGTGACCCGCTCTGTGAAAATGAGTCAGATGTCGCACAGCGCGCTTACGAGATTTGGGTGGTTGAACACGGAGAGGGGAGTTTTCGTAAGAACATTTGATATTCCTATTTTATGATTTTCACCTTGTTAGGATCTATATTTTCAATTTTTACATTAAAACCTTCTGAATTAACACAGTGAGAAGGGCTTGGTTGCTTAGGGTTTCTATTGCATACATCTCCTAAAGGGAAATAATTGTTTTAATGCATGATGTTTAATGAATGGGGTTTTTAGATTTTGCAAAATCGTCAAAATTAAAATCGGTATATTCACAAGAACGCAACATGCTACAGACCTCCCACATATATCAAAAATAAAGAGGACTCTTTCTAATGGTATGCATAACTCTGTCAAATTTTCGACATTTGACTGACTCATTTTCACAGAGCAGGTCACCAATGTCCCCCCCCCCCACCCCCCACCCCCCCCCCCAAAAAAAAAAATATAAATTCTTGGCCTTAACAAACCTCTAAAAAGAGAATTTAATTACAGTGGCAGACAACAACAAAAGAGGGGGAGGGCTCTGCAAAAAATATGATCTCTCACATTGTTGGACAAGAGATTTTGATAAATCATTGTGGCATATTTGCTGAATGGCTCATGATTTGGCCAACATAGCATGATTTTTTAACCCCGCCCTCCAACAGCCACCCCTACCAGCCTTCTCACCTGATCCAGGGAGGATGTTGATGACACCGGGTGGGAAGCCAGCCCTGACCACCAGCTCGGCAAACTTGAGGGCGGTCAGCGGAGTGACCTGGGCTGGCTTGAGGACGACAGTGTTGCCAGCGGCCAGGCACGAAGCCATCTTCCAGGCAAGCATCATCAGGGGGTAGTTCCATGGGACCACGATGCCGCACACACTGCCCGCAAAATAATAATTGATGAACCCCTTATATTAGCACCTGTGCTATGCTGTTATATGCTACATTATAATTATTCTCTGATAATCCATAAAGCCATTTGCAACAACTGATAATGTAGTAACCAACAGATAGTGTACCACCAACCAATAATGTCACTATCAGTCAATTTCTGTTACATTATTGATTAGTGATACACTATCAGTCAATTTCTGTTACATTAGAGAGGTTTCGCATACGAACGGATAGGCGTACGCGTACGTTTAGCTATCCGTACGCGTTTTATACTTACGTGTAGCGAGCGAGATATCCGTGCCTTGTACACGGTTAGCACATAGACATGGAGAAAAAACTCCATGTCTATGGTTAGCGGATAGTGAGTAACTGTGATGTCATAAGTCCGCGAAAATTGATGACGTATCCGTTAAGCTAACCGTATCGTTCGCAGGCGAAACCTCTCTAATATCGGTTAGTGATACACTATCAGTCAATTTCTGTAACATTGTCGGAGAGTGATACACTGTCAGTCAATTTCTGTTACAGTAGAGAGGTTTCGCCTGCGAATAGATACGGTTAGCTTAACGGATACGTCATCATTTTTCGCGGACTTATGACGTCACAGTTTCTCACTATCCACTAACTGTGTACAAGGCACGGATATCTCGCTCGCTACACGCAAGTATAAAACTCGTACGGATAGCTAAACATACTCGTACGCGAATCCGTTCGTATGCGAAACCTCTCTATATTATCGGTTAGTGATACACTATCAGTCAATTTCTGATACATTATCGGTTAGTGATACACTATCAGTCAATTTGTGAGACATTCTCAGTCGGTGACTTTATCCGTTGGTTCGGTACTGGCACGGATAGGTGGTTCTGTAGGAACAGGAACGGCGGTTTGGTTGGGAAAGCCTACGGACTAATCTAATTGGCACATGAAAAGAACACTGAATAATTGAAGTGTTTACAGAATAAAGATCAGCCCCACTTAAGTTATAGACGTCTATAAATACACATGTAGCTGTGGCAAATTACCTACAAATGACAATAGGTCTCCAAACTTTGACCAATCGGTACTTAGCAGCCCCTTCAGAAGCCTATTACATCGCTGATTAAACATGAAAGAACCGTAATTCGGCTGCAGTTTTCTACATTTTCCCCTTCAATTTCACACTATTCCCGTAGATTCAAACCCATTTCACAACAGCAAGTCGTTTCCGGCTTTTAAACTTCTGTCAATTGATCTTTCACAATTTTAACATTTATAATTTCCCACATGCTCATTTCAGACAAATAAAACCACCCACCCACTTAAAAAACACTTATAAATTTACATTTACCAATTTAATTTACCAATTTAATTTACCAATTAACATTTACCAGTTACCAATATCATTACAGATACACGAGTATCCATATACATATTCGTAGTAGAAGTACGGTGTTATATCCTTTTAATAGCACTCACCCGATAGGTTCTCTCTTTGTGAAGGTCAGGTTCTTGTTGGGTCGAGCGTTGTTGATGGGGATTGTTAAACCCTGACAAACACAAACAGAAAAAAGATTATAAATTACTACAGTTCGAACGAGAAACTAATTGTTTATTTCGGACAGATATCTTTTCAAGGAATATCTGTGGAATGTCCACAGAACTCGACAGATCTTTTGGAAACGGAGAGTTGGGAGGTCCAACCCGTACCTGGATTTTGTCGCACCAGCCAGCAAAGTAGCGGAAGGTATCGATGGACATGCCGATGTGGGTCTTAATGGCCAAGGTGTAAACAGCACCAGAATCTATGGTTTCCAGTGTCGCCAGTTCCTCCTTGTGCTCTTCCATCAGATCAGCAAGCCTGAAAAGTATAGGTGTCAATGTAACAATGTTAGTACCTTCATGGACCAAAGTGCCGAATCCACAATTATAGTACCTAAAGCCCCAGTCCCACTGAAGCCGGATATGCTACGGATCGCCCCGGATGAAACAGACGTTTGATCCGGGGTCATCTGGGGTGGTCCAGGAAGGCAATCCGGATCACCCCGGATGCTAGATGTTGATCCGGGGTGACGCTCGACTTCCCGGACGTACTACGGATGTCCCTGGATGGTCCCGGATGGCCCCGGATGGCCCCGGATGGCCCCGGATGGCCCCGGATTGGCTACGGTTCCACTCCCGGATGACCCCGAATATGAACCGTAGTGCATCCGGGGTAATTTGTAGCGTATCCGGCTTTCGGTGGGACTGGGGCTTTAACCCTAACAGTGCTCTTCCATCAGATCAGGAAGCCTGGACAAACATTTAGCACTTTAACGAGTTAAATCAAAATGCAACAATTATGTTGGATTCAAAACTGTAATAGCATTTACTCCTGCTTATTTGGTTTTGTCAAACTTCTTGCCTCAAGATGTTTGCTAGTACTTACTTGAACATAAGTGTGCCTCTGTCTCTTGCGTTCATCTTGCCCCACTCTCCTTCCTCAAAGGCTTCCTACAAACCAATCAAAACAACAGCTCATTAGCTCCAACATCCTAGGTATTGGGGTACAGTACACGGTACTACAAAATTCTACTCAATTCTTATAGGCCGGTGTAGTAAGAGTACTGAAAACTCGTTAATACGAGCTCGATTGGGACGAGATCCTGTTTAAGAAAAGCTTTTTTGTAAGTTCCGCCCAAAGCCACCACAGTCTCAAAAAATGTGTACTCCTCCCCACCCCAAAAAAGAACCCTAAACAAACCCCCACCCCCCCCCGAAGTGCACCCTTTAAAAATGCCTCCCAAAATAGGAAAATAATTTGATGACAAACTTCTAGTTGCCTACGTAAGTAGAGATAATATCAGAATTTATAAACTTTAACAAGTTCGCGCTGGAGGACGTATATACACGCAATGTTTCCCCTAGATTCAAAACGGATGACGCATAAAAACATCATGAGCAAGGCTGGAAATGTCTGTCAGCAGCGAGCAAGGCCGGAAATGTCTGTCGGCAGCGAGCAAGGCCGGAAATGTCTGTCGGCAGCGAACAAGGCCGGAAATGCATGGGTGTGCTTCTCGGTACCATCGGCCTAAACCCGCCTCGGATCAAATGTTGTTAAAAATAATCACGCGCCTCGGCTCGGTGATGTTGAATTAATTCTGGCCCGAACTGGTTAAAAAAATTCTTAAATGTAAACTTATAATTTTCTGAAATTTATTTAAGTGAGCAACGTTAGGAAACACTCAGCTAATTTTGTGCCTAATTTCCGGATGCCGCCGTTTTTTTATTTTAGCCTAAATTTCATGACACAAATTGTTCCCCGAGGTTTAATGGCAAGCGTTTATAAGGTAAGAGAACTGGCATTTTACTGCATGAGGAAAATCAGGGTAAACGTTGAAGTGCGCCACATTAGGGAACACCCACTTTAATTACTGCTCTCGATATTGAGGCTGTACTTGTATATAAGGGGGGAGGGGGCCTCTTAGACGGCAGCTACATACCTTTGCGGCAGCGACAGCGGTGTCGACATCGGCCGCCGTTCCCTTGGCAACCTTACAAATAACGCTCTCGTCGGTGGGGTTGATGGTGTCGAAGGTATTCCCGTCCTCCGCGTCCACAAAGTCGTTGTTGATGAAGAGCTGGTTAGGGAACTCAATGTCCATGTCGTTGACGTGCATCTTGACCTGCAAAGAGACAAACGGACAGAATTGATGGCCGAGGAAAAAACACTTGTAATTTGTGAGGCATTTTGGAAAAATAAGACCCAACTGGGTAGATATCAAAATGAGGGTTTGCAGGTGTTAGGAAAGACAATACAATTCTCCTTACAATACTGTTTGTTGCACTTCAATCGGACATTCTGTTGACAAGCAGGGTTGTAGCTAGAACATTTTGAGTGCCGGCTAATTTAAAGACAATAATATTATCCTAACAAATTTCTAGGGTCAAAATGGTGCATCTCAAAAATCAAGCTGTTTGGCCGTGATTTCAGTCGTACATGTTCCTGGAGTGCCTTTTTGTTAACTTTAAAACTTTAAATGAAGTGTTGAATCAAATCTTAGATTCTGCGATCTACACACAGCAATACTTACAGCGTCATACTCAAAGACAAAGTCGTCCAAGCCACGCCCCTTCTTTATAACCTTCTGCACAAAGGCGTCGTAGGTTGTGGCCATGTAAACATCTTCGTTGGACAGTGCAATGCCGTTACACTTCTGTTTGACTTCCTCCACCAACCTATAGTACAAATTAGAGTTTCCACACAACATTTTTTGCAAAGCAATTTGTTAGTCAACAAAATTATGCACCCAGCTTAGAACAAGTTGCATATCATATGGATAAAAACAAACAACATTTATTTAAAATGTTGCAGCATCCAAAACTAGCTGCAGTGCGTCATGATCTATTTTTGTCGCTGGCGGCTACCTGACCTACAATTTAGACATCTGGGCATCGTCAGGTCAGGGAACCAGACTAGATGACCAGCTGTTCCTTACCTGGCTACATCCATGGAACCACCTCCCATTTTGAAGAAGTCAGAGTCCCCATCGATCTTTGTTGTGTTCAAGATGGCACCCCAGACGTCCTGAATAACAAGTAATCAGTAATTACTAAGGGAAGACATTGTTGCAGGATTTACATAGCACAGCCGCAGCCACAGCCGCAGCCACAGATCCGGCAACTTCAGCCAAGAGTTATAGATTTGACTTGCGAGTCTCCCAAAGGCGTAAATGCACAGTTGCTTGCAGTTATTGGGAAGGGAGAGGGGAAAGCGACCAGTTTGTGACCAATCCGACTTCGGTTTGTTTACGGTGTATTTGTTTTTGTCCCTCACTTTATTTATACTATAGATTGTTTTTTGTTGCAACAGCTTCTATTGGTTGTGTACACATTTTCCATTTCTGTCCTCCATTATAAAAGGTTGTTTCAAGTCGCACAATGCTCAACCTATAATGTGGTTGCAATTTGTCAAGATGTATAGCAACTTTAAACTTTTTTGATATTTTGGGATAAAATATAATGGCAGGAGTATTTTAGTTGATGTAGAACATTCATTAAGGCCTTTAAATGATGCTGGAGTCAAATATACAGCTTTGGACACGGCCGTACCTTGATAGCTCCTGCCATCTTGATCTCTTCAGGGGTCATCTCAATCGTCTCCTCTGCATCGTCACCCAGACCAAACTTGTTGGCCTGGATCATGCGGCCGTCTTCAAACTGAAGTGTCTTGACTTTCAACTGCAGGCAACAAACAAACAAACAAAACCACGAAATATGTACACACATTAACAGGCTTTCAAGCACACCAAGGTGAAAAAAAGTAGAACAGTTGGTTTAAAAAGAGAAGACAAAATTAAGATAAAAGTACTTTTGCAGACTAAATTGTTTCATTAAAACTAGTCCATATCCACAGTATTATCAGCTTCATTTGGCACGTTCTGTACTCCTAAGGGCATAAGGCTACCCCCTCCTCGTCCCTATAGACGATGTGCCCTCTGACGTCACGTGTTTACATCTGTATTCAAATGTGCCCGGCAGTGATGCGCACCCATCGTGTTTTACATAAAATTTGCTTAAAGAGTGACGTCGGAGGTCAGATCGCCTTTGAATTATGTGACCTCTGATGTCATCTCTTAACCAAATCTATGTAAAACATGATTCGTGCGCATATTGACGGGCACATTTGAATACAGATGTAAACAGAGGCACATCGTCTATACCCAATACACATTAGATATCTAAAGACAATCCTCGAGATTCCAGGAACACAATGACCAATACAAAAAAAAGGGGGGAGGGGGAGTGCGTTGTCCCATATCTTGTTATTCTCAAGCTTTTAGAAGCACAGTTGCAGTACTCCTGCACTCAAAACCCTTCATTGTGTGATTTACATGCGACATATTCAATGAGATATTTTGTTGTTGCAATACTTTTTTTCCTATACACCAAACAAGTTAGGGTTAATGACCACAGTGCGTATGTCACACAATGGGCTTGGTAAACCCAGTTTAATACCAAATGACATTTGTATCATACGATGCCCGAGTCAATCTTGTCATCCGACTAATGGGTTGCTTTGATCACAAGTCCTTGATTCTTTCATCTCAACTAACAACATGGCACGGCCATACCACCAAAAAACAAGGTTTTTTTTAACAGTCGTAACTTATAGGGCTCGCGACCATTTAGATCCGGTTTGTAAAGGCCCCCTTTCTCGCTCTGTAGGTCCTTTCATACTGGGCCAGCTACCAGGCGAAAAGGCTGGTCCGGTGGCTGATCAGGAACTGTTTTATACTGGGGTCTATTGTTTGCAAGTGTTTTATACACCAGTAATCTATTCAAGAAGATACCCACTTGTGGTTTTCATTCCTCAGCGGAAAAATATAATCCCTTCGCTGGTACAGATCAAAATCCATGTCAAGCAGTTTTGCACACAATGGGACCATAAATTACCTTCAGGTAACCTCTAGCCCCAAGTTTTTAATCCGGTAAGTCTTCTTTGGTTCTGCTCTGGATGTTCCGAAAGGAACAATAAATTGATGCACCTGACTGATTTCATATAATTCAGGTCAGACGTACAGGCCATGGACAAGAGTGGGCTGAAGACTGAACAAGCTTTATATACAGAACAAGTCTAAATGAGTCTAAAGTCTAAACCAGATCTAATTGGTAACAATCCCTTACCAATCATATGGGGGTGTATATATCATGACTGGTTCTCTGCCTGATTTTTGATTAACACGTAAATTTGCTAAGCAATGTTTCTTTATGCTCAGCAGATCTGTAACCCCAGACCCAGGGACTCACCATTTGGCTGTCGTTGCCGGTGAACACCATACCGTCCTTGGTGACGATAGCGGGCTTGACACACCCTGGGATCTGCACCTCTCTGCCCTTGGGCCGCGCCCCTTTTATCAGCCTGGAGCCAAACATTGACACTTTCTGCAACAGAATCACAAAGACACTGCTCACTTACAGTCAGTGAAGACACACACACACATACAGTTGTTGATGTACTACATAATGATGAGCAGTACTCTAGCTTCGGTCTGATGAGGGTTTTGTAGGCTATTTCTTTGACTGATTTGCTGCATGAGTGGATGTTTCTCTTTAGAAGACCCAGGACTTTATTTGCTTTACTTGTTACTTGGTTTATGTGGCGTGCCTAGCTGAGATCTTTGCTTATCTCCGGTCCAAGGTATTTGCATATTTGCTTCTTGTTATTTTCAAGTATGAAGTGACCTTTTATTTAGTTCAAATGTTGCGTTACGTACGTACCTGTCCGTCGATGGTTGCCCAAGCCCCAGGGATCATGTCGTTACCACGGATGAAATTATGCAACATCTCTCCCGTCTGGTCCCACTTGATCTGATACACAGACATCAAAGGTATACAGTTATTCATTCATTCATTCATCATACATTTATTTCCATATTGCTGGTATACTTACATAAATGTGTTCATTGGAGGGGTGATCATTGCCTCAATCTTCCGAAAATCTCCACTTATCACTGTAATGGGTCGAGTCAGTGCCGATGACATTTAGAAGCAGTGCAGATGATATCGAGCATAATGCAGCTCAATTATGCATGACTGAACATAAACAATGCTGGGTACAGCTTACCAACTCAACACAATGCATCTTTCAAATTCAACCAACACCATTTTGCCATTATCCTCAATCCTCCAAAACCACCTGGAGGATTTTTGAGAATTGAAGGTTCTATATGGTAATCTAAGTACTTTGATACATAATAGTTTGGCAAGTTATTTTTAGGATAAATGCAGTTGATTCTAGACATAAAAAAAAGATATGCTATGTCCCAACTGCTTCCAAGTTCCAGGGTCGGCAATACATTTTGCCAGAATTGTCCCACCTCAGCAACTTCTTTCTTCTTCCAGATGGGGTCGTAGGTGGCTCCTTTCTCCGTCTGGGTCACCTTGGGGGCCTTGCCATCAGCGATCATTGTTACTGCCTCGCCCTAAAATAAAATAAAATGTGTGAATACCACAAATTATAACAATCCTCTTGCTGGTTCTTTACCATGGTTAGCTGAAACGCGGTCAGGGGGCGTTCACTAATATAGGCTAGTGCATGAATTGAGTATTGCCTGATAGGGCACTATATTACTCAAAATTGTTGACTGGTCAAGAGAGTCTCTCAAGAGAGTCTCTCAAGAGAGTCTCTCAAGAGAGTCTCTCAAGAGAGTCTCTCAAGAGAGTCTCTCAAGAGAGTCTCTCAAGAGAGTCTCTCAAGAGAGTCTCTCAAGAGAGTCTCTCAAGAGAGTCTCTCAAGAGAGTCTCTCAAGAGAGTCTCTCAAGAGAGTCTCTCAAGAGAGTCTCTCAAGAGAGTCTCTCAAGAGAGTCTCTCAAGAGAGTCTCTCAAGAGAGTCTCTCAAGAGAGTCTCTCAAGAGAGTCTCTCAAGAGAGTCTCTCAAGAGAGTCTCTCAAGAGAGTCTCTCTCGAGAGAGTCTCTCTCGAGAGAGTCTCTCTCGAGAGAGTCTCTCTCGAGAGAGTCTCTCTCGAGAGAGTCTCTCGAGAGAGAGTCTCTCTCTCGAGAGAGAGTCTCTCTCTCGAGAGTCTCTCTCTCGAGAGTCTCTCTCTCGAGAGTCTCTCTCTCTCGAGAGTCTCTCTCTCGAGAGTCTCTCTCTCGAGAGTCTCTCAAGAGAGTCTCTCAAGAGGGTCTCTCAAGAGGGTCTCGAGAGAGGGTCTCGAGAGAGAGAGTCTCGAGAGAGAGAGTCTCGAGAGAGAGAGTCTCGAGAGAGAGAGTCTCGAGAGAGAGAGTCTCGAGAGAGAGAGTCTCGAGAGAGAGAGTCTCGAGAGAGAGAGTCTCGAGAGAGAGAGTCTCGAGAGAGAGAGTCTCGAGAGAGAGAGTCTCGAGAGAGAGAGTCTCGAGAGAGAGAGTCTCGAGAGAGAGAGTCTCGAGAGAGAGAGTCTCGAGAGAGAGAGTCTCGAGAGAGAGTCTCGAGAGAGAGTCTCGAGAGAGAGTCTCTGACGTTTTGAATACCCCAAGGAACGCATAGCACCCTCGGCTTAGCCTCGAGTGCTATGCATTCTCCGGTGTTCAAAACATATAATATCCCACATCACAGCAGTCAATAATTGTATAACATCCGATAATAAACTATTCAAATATTTAAATAAGTTAAGGTCCTAATATTTTAATCTTAACGGATTGAAATATTAGGTCCTCTTAATTTATTTGATTTGTATATTTCAGGTCATTCCAGCCAGGAGGCAGTTTGCAGCAGTTTTAATCATATTCATATTCAAATATTTAATATATCCAGTAAAGTAGCAGGGATCCCTCCCATCCCATGGTGTCTTACCATTGCTTTGATACCCTCTGGGTACAGGAATCTGTTGTACAACGAGTCCACGGTATCGTTGGGGTCCACGTACACCTCTCTCTGTAGAAGCACAGGTCCGGTGTCCAGCCCATCGTCAGCGTAGAAGATGGAGAACCCACCGTACTTGTCCCCGCACATCAAGGTCCTTCGATAAAAGGGAGACAAGTTGGAGCAATTCAGTGTTGGGTTTTCTCTTTCACCGACATCTTACTATAATTCCAGGATTCTCTCTACTTCCGTCTGTATTTTGAATATTTCCCAGAACAGGGGACTGTATGAAGTCAAAAATTGGCAGGTGCATTGCTCGGAAAACAAGAACGTGTAGTGTCAAGTTTGACGTTGTTTAGATAAGCGGTTCTCCAAAATACTATGAAAAAGCAGCAATGCCAGAGGTCTAGACCATACAAACTTGTACGTACAGGAATTCGCCCGAAGAAATTAGTAGTAGAAAGTTGTGTCACGCGCACATCCTCGCATTCAAAAAGACGATATGAGCGCACATCTTGGTACATGTAACCTGATTGGTGGAAGAAGCCCACACTGCAAGCATACTACCCGAGCGCGTCACGTGCGAGACTGGTGCCACCGTAGAAAATGGCTGCCGCCCATTTGGTCTAAACAGATCGTGCCACGTACTACTGCACATTTGGAATGGCCACTGCACTGCCGTGCCACGGGTATGGGTTAACACACTTGGAAATGATAGTTGGCTGTATAGGCCCCCAACCATTTTTGAAGAGGAGGTTTGCGGAACGGTTAAATGTAGATATGACACGCTGTTCCGAGCATTACCCGACAATCATTTTTGGATGAAAATACAAATGCGCCTATTCCACTTTCCTTTAATACCAATGTCAAGATGACTCGACCGGTTAGAGCAGAGTGTTTATAAAATGTGGTAAGAAAAGGGTTAATAAAAGTAACATTTTGGACACCCTGCCTGCCGTGGTGATTTGTCCTTACCAGTTGATAGCCGATGCCCCTCTGTGTCTGGGAAGGATAGAGGGGTGGTAGACGATGGAGCCATGCTTTGGGTGGTCAGTCACCTCCGAGGGAATGAACTGGGAGCAGAACGGCATAACGTTCAGGTCCGGTTTGGTCTCCCGATAGGCCTGTCATGGGTAAAACCAACCAACAACAACAATTAGGATACGAGAAACTGCCAATTTTAAGCTTTCACGCAGACCCAGATGAAAAAGTAGAAAAAAAAGTAAGATTAACATTTTTTTTAATGAACAAAAGTAGGACTTTGAAGGACAAAACTCAGTATAAAAGTAGAAAGTCTTGAGGGGAAAAAAAATCTGGACAAAAGTATTACTTTGGAGGATTTTTTTTTGGAATAGAAGTAGGACTTTGGAGGGCAAAATCAGGATAAAAGTAGGACTTTGGAGGGCAAAATCAGGATAAAAGTAGAACTTTGGAGGACAAAATAGAACTTTGGAGGACAAAATCAGGGTAAAAGTAGAACTTTGGAGGACAAAATCAGGATAAAAGTAGGACTTTGGAGGACAAAATCAGGATAAAAGTAGAACTTTGGGAGACAAAATCAGGATAGAAGTAGGACTTTCGACGACAAAATCAGGATAGAAGTAAACTTTTGTGGGCATTTAAGAGTAGGTTTCTGTCGCCAATCCCCTATGTCTACTGCTTCATCAGCCTCATTTGTCATGTTCTGTACTCAGTACTTGTGCTGTCTACATCTAAGCTCTTGAAAGTACAGTTGCAGTACTCCTGCGCCCAATGCCATTCATTGTGGTATTTTAATATGACAAATAAAACAATATCCATCGAGACTTAATTTTTCGTTGTGGGATAGAATAGTAGGACAAAGTAGGAATAAGTACATGTAGAAAATTATAGGAATTTCAATAAAGCACGAAAAGTAGGAGCAAGATGACCAACAAAAACTTCATGTAAGAAAAGGTAGGCAAACTTGAAAGCCTGCAAGACCCCTGTGTAGCATCAAAAGTGGGCC
Organism: Crossaster papposus; assembly: GCA_037893245.1. NCBI lineage: Eukaryota > Metazoa > Echinodermata > Asteroidea > Velatida > Solasteridae > Crossaster > Crossaster papposus. Next base: position 216,125 of record JBAIAA010000547.1, on the reverse strand, counting down.
CTGTTTTGGTATTAAAAATTACTTTGGCCTAAAAAAAACACCCAACATTGCAATATAAACGGTAACGAACCTCAAGGACTTCTGGGATTGCTTGACCTTTGACCCGCCATCTCGGAAATTTGAAAACACGGACGCCATCTTTCTCGGCAGTGGCCGCTGAAAGTTGAGAAGAAAACAATTCCTAAGTATTAAACACCAAACATGAATGAAATAAGAGAATAAATATGTGGTTAGCCAGTTTTAAACGTACGTTTAAAACTGGCTCATGGGCTTGGACGAGTTAATGACCCGATCCCTTGGCTCGGGTCATTAACGACATTTAATACCGGCCAACCACATATTTATTTCCATTCATAAATACCTTTTGATAAAATACATCAAAAAGGTACAAAATATAGTTTCCAACCATTTTTTAAAACAATTATACTACATAATGTTGGAAAACACCCCTCTAGCCTCTCTGCCAAGTGAGTTTTGGTAAAAATACCTAATTGATCTGGCTTTCCGTTGACATCGGGTATTGTGAAGACTGCAACAACATCGTGCCCGTCATTCTTGATCAGCTTGTAAACCTCCTCCCCAAACTGGCTCTGTCCAATCACGGCAATCCTCATCTTGTCCCAAATACTCTAGGGAGGGAAAAAAGGCAACCACAAAAACCTATTTTTTTTATCAGAGGGTTGCAAGTCCAAAACTTGAATCACACTGCACATTTTACAAGTGTACATGTACATTTGGAATACTTTTATACGGACTTATATTTGAGCAAAATTTGTTACGCTGACTTGCTAAAAATGCTTGGCACATTTAAAACATATGAAGCATGATATGTGGCAACGAAACCCCCCCCCCCCCCCCCCCCCCCCTCTTTTGTGTTGCCCATTGTGTTCCCGGAATCCCAGGAATTCTTTTTAGGTTTCAAGGGGGGATGGGTTAGGTAACAATAGTGTTGAGTGTGTATAAGGTATAGGGATAAGAGGGGGGTACCCCTCTGCCACATATCGTGCTGGGTATAATTTAAAACTTTGCTTCGGAATAGTCTGGTGCCTTTGTGCTATTCTCATCCATTAATTGTGAACAATGTATTGTTGCTGAGCGACGAGCAACTCTTGCGCAACTAAGTATGCAAGAGCTTCCACTAAATCACGTGATAGTAACAGTCATTTTGATATGGAAAATTTAAAATTTAAATGTGCCAAGCAGAGCAAGTCAGTGTACTAGTTGTTATTCAAATGCAACTGGCTTATTTGGGAAGCACTAGTGTGAGGGGCCATACTGGGTCTAAACATTTGTGACCCGCTCCTACGAAACCCGACATAAGTCGCACAGGCTATTTCGAGATACAGCTTGTCAAAGTTGAAATGGGGAGAGTCTGGCGGGCATTGATTTTTGTTTTGTGTTTTTTTCTTATTTTTTAATATGTATACTTTAACCCTCAGTTAAACAAAATCAACTTTATTGATGAGAAAGTACAAAAATAATGCATTTATTGAGGCAAAACTGTGTACTAAAAGTGGTAATTTATCTCAAAAAAATGCCTCGAGTTTTCTACAGATTATCTGAAATTGGAAGTATGATATAAAGGTGGTTTTAGTACCAAATGAAAGCTGAAGATGTGTACTAAATGGAAATAACAACATCTCACTTTTAACAAAAAACACTTATGACTTGTTTTGTGGGAGCAGGTCACATATATGATCTGGAATATGGATAACTAAAACACTATGCTGAAAAGAATTTTTTAAATTACGATTCACATCGTTACTCATATGACTGTCATTTAATTCAGTAAAGTTCAAGCAATGAAACATTTTTGATGAAAGGTTAGGGTCAATGAAATAGAATATATTGCAAAGTTTGGAACAAATTTACCAAATACAGTAAAACAAAGTAGGCAACTAACTATCGCTTTATATTTTTAAAATATAGATAGTTGTGGAAACAATGTCAGGACTAATGTATTTAAACAAAATTCTCCATTTAAAAAAAATTGTCAACTGCTCGCGATTGTGTTATACATCAATAAACAACAAAGCAATTCAATACGTTCTTATTTATACTTGCTAAAATCGAGTCGAAAATAACGTACATCCTGAGGAGCCTTCACACAAAAGAGTCATTTTGTATTGTCGCTCACAGCACAATACAACAAGCATGGGGTTGGCCACTGTGAATAGAATACCCAACAAATAAACCTTGCTCTGCTGTGAGTGGAAAAGTACTGGAACTGGCGAGACAAAACATTAAACGTTTGTACTCGAATCAAACGATAGTTGAACATCATACATGATGATTTGTGCTGCAGCTGAACAACCACACTATCATGGCGGCCAGCGATATCAACAGATGAGCCAACGTTTGCGAATCTGTATGTTGGTGATATCAAATAACATAAGAGTAACTGCCCAATGCCGGTTGAAAACAAACGCTGTTTTTCGTGCTTTTCTCAGCATCCATAATTGTAAAACGTCGGACAGGCCAGTTAAATGATATTTACTATGAAATACAACCCCCCAAATCTACCCATTAATGATAATTCAAGCAATTACCAATGGTGTATACTACCTTTAACAGAACAGAATTTAAGACGGCCAGTTTCCTGTTGGATTTAGCAGCCAAATGTTGGACTGTGGATTGAGCAGGAAACTCATAAGTCACCATTAGACTCTGTTGGACTTATGGGAAGTTTTGGGGAACCATTAGGGGGTTATATCAATCATTATGCAATAGAATACCCCCATGACCCACAACCCCTCCACTTACTTTTAAGCACACACTGCACACACTACACACACAGGAGATCAATTTTTTTTTAGAACCCTTGCATAGTGTGTGCTTCTAGTGCAAGTTAGTCCAGGGGTCTTGGGTCGTGGGGGTCAAGGTTTTTTTTACAACTCAAACAATTGTTCTACTGTGCACAATTGTACTACGGAGTGATACTAGGGCCTAGATCTGCTATCACAATAGCAAACAGAACTTGCTTAATCCGACTCTAACAGGATTCCTTTTAAACTTACGGACTTGGATTCCAGCCTAATTATAGCAATGAACTTTGATTCCTATTTTCTAGACACACCTCCTCATTGGATAGATACAGGTACCGGTACGTACTGCACATGTGCGTTTATTCGCGATATCGAATGAGCATAAAAATGCCAGAGATTGGTTACACAATCGGGTTTTGATAGTATTCCTAAGTACATTTATATGTGGAAAAGCACGTACCGTACCCATAAAAAAAAAACCATTTCAAATTACACGACAGATACATCATAAGCAAATATTATGGGTACACGTAATTCCCAAACTAGTACAACCATGGCACAAGCTTTATACCAACAAAATAAATGGTGTCAAATTAAGGGGACAATGAGATCTTTCGTTTGAGTGGCGTGCTGTAAAATATAGTCAAGTGTGAATTGTTGTCCCCCAAAATATTTTTTGTTGTTGATAAAATCATGGATTTTTTATGTGTGTGTTTTTATCGTTTAAAGCAGCCGAAATGCAAAAAATATAAAGAAAGTTGCTTGAAAAACAACCTGATAAAGTTTTTAGCTCATGCTTTTAGTTAATGCTGCCTATTCAAAATTTGCTAACTCTTGCCTACAGTCTACAATGTACCAGTAAATACATTCAGGGTGCATTCTTATCCAGCCGCTTGCAGCTACTCACGTGTCACGCACTGAACAGACTAATAGTAGTGCCCACGCGTGCGCCGTTCAAACGCTTTTTTTGCACACTATTTGCAGAAATTTCCAAAAGTGCGTCTCTGATACAGTACACGTGTATACACATCTTTTGAAATTACATTCTTTTGTTATTTTCTCCAAAATGACAGCATGCCAGACGTACATGTAATAATTTCATGGGAGTTTAGAATCATTAATATCGTTACAACAAGTAAGCTTTTCAACAGAATTTTGGATGGTTACTTTTTGGGTAGCTGCAAAAGTATATTCCACCTTTAAGTTAAAACATGTACCGGTATATATCAGGATGACTTTTGTTCGTTACTCAGATGAACATTGCACAGTAATTGCATAATCGAGTCTCATGGCCAAGTTTACACTGAGCAACACAAAGTTCACAAATCTACTTCAAGCCCCCTCATAAAATAATTTAGCTACTTATACAAATCAAAGCCCACTGACATACATGTACCTTATTATGCTGTCGGCGAGTCAAATTACTTGCTTAGCTGAAAGCCAACGTTGTTATGCATCGACTTACTCTTTGTAACAATTATGTCCCTCGTTCGGAAGAACAGTTAATGTTAGTGCATGTAATACAATGTCCAATCACATTAGTCTAATCAAATCTATCTCGGAACGAATGAACCTTGGACTCTACTGTCTACTTTTTCAGACTTCTGCACGGAAATCTAAATATACATGTACATGTAGTTCAATACCTCTGGCTAAATAAAACATAATTAGTTTCTCGTCTGAGCTTTAAAGGTAGTATACACCATAATGTCAAATTTGTTTACTACCAAATTATTAAGAAATATATCACTTTTTTAAAAATAAATAATGATTGTTGGCATCCAGTAAATGTTTGCGCTAGATATCATGTTCCCAAAAAATTGGGAAAAAAAAACCGAAAAAAAAACAACCACCGGACGGCGATTGCGAAAAATACAAGAACAACATAAGAACCACTGCTTGACGCCGGTTAAAAACATAAGAACCACTGCTTGACGCCGGTTAAAAACGATCTCCGTTTTTTTTCTTTTCTCAGCATCCATGATTATTAAACTTTGGACAGGTCAGTTAAACGATATTTACTATCAAGTACAACCCCCCAAATCCACTCATTTGTGATAAATCAAGCAATTGCCAATGGTCACGGTGTATCCTACCTTTAAAAAAGGAAAGAATGTTTTCGACCTAAAGCCACCTTTTTTTTCTTCATCAAATAATAAGTCAATCAGTGCAAAAATGTTAAAAGACATGAATCTGTGACCGAGAAACATTTCCAATTTTGTTAGGAAATATACTTATACAACTCTCCATAGACTTTGCACACAACCACTGAAGTGGCTTCAGGGGAGTTCAGGATACTCCAGTATCATATGTACATTTACACATGCTTTCCAAAATGAGAACTACTTACTTGACTTGGGCCACTAGTTAAAGACAGTGAACTTTTGGAGGTGAAGGTCTATGCAGAGTGTACATGTACCTGGACAGTTACACCAGCTTGACCCAAAGGCAAGCAGCAGCACATGTGCTGAATGTACTGTGTCACAATGGACATGCCTGTGCTGCATGACAGAAAAACCCCTGGAAAAACCGAAGCCAAACAAGGCCAACACAATCATGCATAATTCTGAGGACACACCACACAACCAGCCAATTAGAGGAGGCCAGTCAGAGATCAACAGACACACCCCCTACAGGCCCACTCATCACTGGCCAATCAGAATGGCTGTTAGATGTATTCTAATTATCAGCTGAGCTGTGTGGGTCAGTGCATGTACAATGTACATGTACATACATCATGTTTGTACAATTACAACTTGCCTTTTAAAACATTTTGTTGTCCATGGTAGGATATTTGAGGAACATACTGTAAACGTAGCTAGAGGGGTGCACACAACATTTGACAATCTATATGAAGTGTAATTCTTCCCCCAAATCGTTAAAAACCTTTAAATTAATTTGTTTTCACGTATTTATTTTTAAGGTTCTTAATTATGGGAATAAATATGTGGGTTTAAAACCTGCTCATGGACTTGCATCCAGCAGTTGTTCTTGTTGTTTTAGCGATCGCCATCCGGCGATAGTACATGTATAGCACTTAAAGAGAGCAACCAAAATGACAACCAAAGCCACATGTCGGTGTCGTTTTGGTTGTAGCCCTCCATGGTTGTGGTCGAATAATAGTGCCTTTCAAACATTATGAAATGAACATGCAGTATTGTGTATTTGAACTAGACCAGTTGATAAACAGTGACGCGGCTCCTGCATGAATTTGTGCATCGTTAACAAATATTTAACCAAATGGTGCATACTGCCTTTGAATATTGCATGCCGGACACACAATGAATGCCGGACACACAATGAATGCACGACTTACCAGGCAATAGGCATGCACTTCCTTCCACATACATGTAAAGTGTGTGTGTATCTTATTTTTTTGGCTCAGCCACAGGAAAGGAAGTGTTTGTTATTATATTCTGTGTCCTGAGTCTGGGTTATACATGTACATGTACATTGATGAGCCTGGCAAACCTCTTGAGGGCGCTGTAAGCACAGACCCTCGCGGAATAAACGTGCTCTAGTGACCTCAATGCCAGTCTATACTGGTGACCACTGCGTGAATCCTGCAAAATCATGCAGTGGGTTTACCATTGCGCTATAAAGAAGCCAAACATGGAACAAGCAGCTGCTATAGGGTCTGCACACATGATTGGTATGCAAATGTTTCCTGTCCTTGACACATAACTTACACAGTCTTGATTATGGAGAATGTGCATTGATAGAGCATGAGCATTGGGAAAGTACAAAGTAACAAATAACCTCAATCCTCAAGCAATTTATAGACGCCCTGGAATTGTCAGGTTCCCTGGAATTGTCGGGTTCCCTGGAATTGTCGGGTTCCCTGGAATTGTCGGGTTCCCTGGAATTGTCGGGTTCCCTAAGAATTGTCGGGTTCCCTTGGAATTGTCGGGTTCCCTTGGAATTGTCAGGTTCCCTTGGAATTGTCAGGTTCCCTTGGAATCGTCAGTTTCCCTGGAATCGTCAGGTTCCCTTGAATCGTCAGGTTCCCTAGAATTGTGAGGTTCCCTAAGAATTGTGAGGTTCCCTAAGAATTGTCAGGTTCCCTAAGAATTGTCAGGTTCCCTAAGAATTGTCAGGTTCCCTAAGAATCGTCAGGTTTTCTAAGAATCGTCAGGTTTTCTAAGAATCGTCAGGTTTTCTAAGAATCGTCAGGTTTTCTAAGAATCGTCAGGTTTTCTAAGAATCGTCAGGTTTTCTAAGAATTGTCAGGTTTTCTAAGAATTGTCAGGTTTTCTAAGAATTGTCAGGTTTTCTAAGAATTGTCAGGTTTTCTAAGAATTGTCAGGTTTTCTAAGAATTGTCAGGTTTTCTAAGAATTGTCAGGTTTTCTAAGAATTGTCAGGTTTTCTAAGAATTGTCAGGTTCCCTAAGAATTGTCAGGTTCCCTAAGAATTGTCAGGTTCCCTAAGAATTGTCAGGTTCCCTAAGAATTGTCAGGTTCCCTAAGAATTGTCAGGTTCCCTAAGAATTGTCAGGTTCCCTAAGAATTGTCAGGTTCCCTAAGAATTGTCAGGTTCCCTAAGAATTGTCAGGTTCCCTAAGAATTGTCAGGTTCCCTAAGAATTGTCAGGTTCCCTGGAATTGTCAGGTTCCCTGGAATTGTCAGGTTCCCTGGAATTGTCAGGTTCCCTGGAATAAGCCACTTTGGAGTTCCGACTGCGCATGTGCACAACAAGATTCAACAATTTTTCTCAAGGAGGTCAAGTGATACAAACACGGCAGACAAATGCACACAAGGCTATGGGGGACGTGGTAACCAAATCCGCATTTTTTACATTTTCTTGTGAAATCGAAAAAAGAAAAAAAATATTTGTTCGAACAAAAGTTTGGCCACACAAAGCGGCTGAAAACAACAACAAAACGTAAACAAAAATATGTTACTTAGTAACTTTAAAACACGACGATCTCTTGAAATTTGCTGGTACCCCCGCTATGCTTTTGCACGCAATCGATGAAATGTTTATATCGAAAGAAATATCGTCAAGGGAAAATGTGCGCATGTGCAGTTGGAATACCAAATTGGCTTATTGTCAGGTTCCCTGGAATTGTCAGGTTAAGAAACCATTTTAGTTGGCATACACCCATTCACGGATGTATAGGCCTAACCATGGAGGTGTTTCCTACCTCCATGGCCTAACAATAATGTGTAGGTATTGCAAAATCAAAATAATGTGGACCAAACAAATTAATTGGGGGCAGTGTTTTGGAAATAATGTAGTCAGGTTGAAATACTGTTGAAAAGTTTACTTGAGATAATAAATAGTCTATTAAAACTCCCTGTGAAATTGTTCCTTTTGGCAAAATGTTATTTTAATGGGAATTAAAACCAATTTTTTTTTTTACAAACATGCATCTCAGACTTCAGAGACGCACTTTTTGGAAATTTTCCAAACTCCTGGCTTCGGCTCGGATCCCAGCCTATTGCTGGACTGCGTACATGAAGCAGTTGAGACAGACGAAGCTGGTGTTTGGAAAACGGCCACATAGTTACACGCACTATGCATAGTCATACGTACCTTCTGATGATCCACCTTAATTGTTGGGGAAAAGTTTGAACCACACTGACTCATGTGATGATCGATCACTTTATCAGCTTAAAAATGACAAACACATTTTTGGGCTTCTTACCTGTGACGTGGAGAAACGCCTGATAAATCTGGACGCTGCAAGCATGGTTCAATATGGGGTGATTATTTGAACAAACCTTCAGGTTATCAATATCATCAGCGACGTGTCTTTCTTACGATCACCCGTTGCACGCTGAATCTCAATCGCAAGCAGCTTTTTGTGCGTCACACTCATGTCAACCAAGGTCAACAGTGCTAGATAAAGTTTTAAGACGCCTGTTCTGATTGGTTGCTTACTGTGTAGCCGTCTGCAGACTTCCAACCTCGTTATCATGACTACGATCTTGCTGCGCCATGTTTTCTCATCATTAGCCTCTGTCATGAAATGACGAAAATCAACCGAAGAGGGCGTTTTGCGGAAATTTGTCAATATGGCTTTCGAGCTCGCGCGTAAAACTAACGTAAGTAGCCATACCATGGAGGAAAGACAACAGATAGTTAATGAATTGCGGGGAAATACTTAATAAAAAATGGCCAATCATAAAACTAGATTTTCTTTCCTGCACTTGAAAAGACCCGCCGTGTATTTATGCTCCTTAGAAAACCGGTTAGGGCAAATTAACATTTAAACAAAACAAAAAATTCAGTGGCACTGAACTGAAGCTTTATTTGAAAGCCATATTTGAATGCCATACAGTAAACAAACAACTTGATACATGTACAAGCAATATTATTTTTGTATTTTTAATTATTTACACACAAGCACTTGGTTCACATAATTACTAGGCCTATATGGACGTTAAACCTCAAAATTCCTGATCCTGCAATGTTAATTTAAAAACCAGTTTTAAATACTGTCACATTAAATGTACAGACGCCTGTGAAATCTAGTAATATTTTATCCTTTTATTGACTGAAACCTGACATTAAAAGAAGTTCGTAAATATTAAACTTGGATTTTCCAAAAATTATTCAATTGCGCCACGACCAATTAGGGAGCACTCGGTCGATTGTGTGCACAATTTCTGGACGCCACCGTTTTGGGTTTTTTCGGACTAAGCTTACACCTAAATTGTTAACAGAGGGTAAATAGCAAGCATTAATAACATTAACATGGTAAAGGTACAATGAATTTGCAGTTTGTCAACAAAGAAGTATGGCAACATTGCATGAGGAAAGTCGGCCCAACACTAACTGTTTATAAACAATGTAAACGTCGAAGTATAGCTATAGCTCTCCCAAAGGTCGAGTTGTCTCAACGGTCGAGTTGTCTCAACGGGCGAGTTGTCTCAACGGGCGAGTTGTCTCAACGGGCGAGTTGTCTCAACGGGCGAGTTGTCTCAACGGGCGAGTTGTCTCAACGGGCGAGTTGTCTCAACGGTCGACTTGTCCCGAGTCGAGTTGTCTCAACGGTCGACTTGTCTGACATCCGCTAGCTACGCACGTACGTATATAGCGCAGCACGCTTTCACAAACTGACCATTTTTTCAGTCGCTGTTTCTTTTTCTTTCGTAATTTTACGGTTTTGGATGACATTTAGCCTTATGCCTACGGTTTATCCTTTCGAAATAACCACAGTCTTTAGAGCTCCGTCGTAAGCCATAAAGTTCTGACATCGACGACACACGTGTTGCTGTTGGTAAGCGCCGCCATTTTGACAATTTTCCTCGCGTTGACCTTTTAGAAAGGTCATGACAGAGGCTACAGCAGCTGAATCGGGTCCTACTATTCACCGACAACACACCGACAACACGCACAGCACCGACAACACACCGACAACACATCCAAAACGTATTCTATATTGACAAAAAAGTTATAGCACTGTGATATACACCATACAAAAGAGTGTCAGTGTGCTTGAGGTTACATTTCTTTTGTAAAAATGATGTTTTTATCACGCGAATTTTTTTTCTTTAACCAGCACGGTCGTTGGCCGCCATCTTGCCTTTGCGCGGAGTTGGCCTATACCATTTTATGTACGGGTGTGCAGGAAATTAAATTATCATGTCATACACAACAGAGGGCGCCCTGTACTGTTTTGTGCTGACTTAAAGTTAGTTGGAATGGAAGGTGCTTTGTTTTATATGGGGAGACAACATTTAACATTCGAGTACTTTAGTAGGATAATGTTCATAGTGATTCGATTTCTCTTTTTGATTAATAATTCCAGTTAATTTACCGGTAACCGGTTGTATTAAAAAAGGTATGTATTTTGATCGACACTAGCCCCAAATTTAATGTTTAATATATTGTATACCATGACTGAAACGAAAACATAAAAGTTTGTTGAAATACTTGCCATTTCCTACATTAGTTTTATAAGAACATTATATTTCTATCTTAATTTATTACTTAGTTGTATTAGAAGGAAAAAAGATCATTAAGTAAAATAAAACACAGGAAATACCAAAGTTCAAAATGTTTGATTTAATTTGATTGCCTTTAATAACTGCCTAGCTTTAATGTTTGCAACCGGACACTACTGTTTTCTTATTATCTTAATTTAAATGAAGGTCAATCAGTGCAAAAATGTTTGAAAGCCAGTCATTTATTTATAGGCCTATTCCTAAAATTCAAAATTAAAAAAAATTACGAGCACACATTAGTAATAGTAGGCTATACTAGGCCTAGGGGCCGGGGGCCTACTACTAATACTATTAAAACAATTTAAATAGAGAACGGGAAAAATTTATTTAGGTAATTAATAAATTTGATTTTGATTAAAATTTAAAAAAAAATTAAAAAAATTGCTAATTGTCCTACCGTACCAGAGTACTCGAATGTTAAATGTCAAACAAAGCATGGTAGGCCATGTCATATCAAAACCCACCTTCCATTCCAACTAACTTTAAGTCAGCATAAAACCGTACAGGGCGCCCTCTGTTGTGTATGACATGATAATTTAATTTCTTTCACACCCGTACATAAAATGGTATAGGCCAACTCCGCGCAAAGGCAAGATGGCGGCCAACGACCGTGCTGGTTAAAGATAATTTTTTCGCGTGATAAAAACATCATTTTTACAAAAGAAATGTAACCTCAAGCACACTGACACTCTTTTGTATCGTGTATATCACAGTGCTATAACTTTTTTGTCAATATAGAATACGTTTTGGATGTGTTGTCGGTGTGTTGTCGGTGCTGTGCGTGTTGTCGTAGGACCGGCTGAATCTGAATCTGAATAAAGTTAATGCATATGATGTCACACGCGCTAGCGCTACGCGTACGCGCTAATCGCACGTACAACCCACTAGTATCAGTGGTACAACCGGGCGGAGCGGTGAGGTCAAACACACTTTGTTTGACCTCACCGCTCCGCCTGGTTGTACGTGCGATTAGCGCGTACGCGTAGCGCGCGTGACGTCAATGCAACCCCTTTATATTATAGATCGTATCGAATATGACGTCACTGATCAGAGTCGTTACCTAGAAACCGCGAGGGCGCCATCTTGTAGGACAAACATCACACGTAAACACCATAAACTGCGTGTGTAACCATGGAGGAAGGAAAACAGTGTTTTCCTTCCTCCATGGTAACGTAAACGGACACATGCATAGCGTTAGGCCGGTTATCGGTCACTGCACTTCTCCCATTTCCCACTGCGCCCAGACCATCGTTTCAGCAGTACTCAAACACAAATAATGCCTGCCTGTTGTGAAGTTTATGGTTGTGGATCACGTGGATATTGTGATGGGGTAACGTTTTTTCGTATTCCTAAAATAAGAGTGCATCATGGTGACCAGGAGAGAGAGCTCACGGAGAGACGTCGCCGATTGTGGATTTCTGCTATCAACCGGGCCGACATCAACGATTTTGACGAGCATGCCAGAGTCTGTTCTCGCCATTTTGTCAGTGGTAAGGATCTAGAATGCATAATTTGGTGAATTCTATGAGGGGGAAGAATGACTTCGTGGCTTTTTCTCATTTTATTTGTATTGCAACTAAATTAACGTTCATGACGTTAGGCCTATTAAAAACGTTGACATTGTTATAACTTATAGGCCAAGCCCCTCAAATTGAAATGGGGCTGCAAATACATGTAGTTCTCTTTTGTCGGAATCCTTTTGTCTATGTCTTAGGCCTAGTATCATGCATATATCTTAGGCCAGATCACAACCAAACATTTAATTCCAAATATCTCTCGAAATGCATATCGCTCACACAAAATAGACCCAGGCTACATCATGATCATTTGTATTCCCTAGACTAGAGCCAGAGATTCATACAACATATCCTACAAACAGCTTAATGACCACTATCGTAAATGAAGATATTTACCTGGAATGAAGATACTTAGGCCTACCTGGTACTAAAAAAAGGGAAAATCAAAAGGTCAAGTGTAGGCTACTTGACCTGCAACTCGGTCAGAGAAAATTGATGCATAATTTGCTCTTTTTTTTGGACGAACTCACTTTCACAAATTACAGGATGTAACTGAACACTTACATAAATAGTTTAATCTTGGCTATTTAGCAATCTTCCATGGTGGATATCAAGTCCAAAACCACCCATTATTTTTATGAAAACAGTTGGGTACATGCAGTACTACATACTAGTCGACTCTCAGAGTCAGGACTGGGGGTTTGCTATAACCAGAATTTGTATTAACAGTGTTTGTATTAACAAGAGTGTACCGCGGTACTGTTTTTAATGAATAATTAATTCTACATGTACACGTATTTTCATTTTTTGTTTTACTTTGTGATGCAGGCAGAAGCGCTAGGAATTGGGAAACATCCAGCATTGACTGGGTTCCAACACTGTGTCTGGGTCATGACAAGGTGAAGCAACCAAGCCAGGGAACTACAGACCGAAATGAGAGAGTAAAGAAGCGAAGAAAAGTCAAACATGAAGAAGAGGCAGCAAAGAACAGGCAGGAACCCCCTGAAGTTGAAGCAAGCAGCCAACCACCAAAAACAGTACAGCATAACCAGTCACATTTACTGCATAATTCGTTCTTATTCTTCCATGGTTCCACCATGTCAACAAACCAAGCTGATGATCCCCATCATGATACTGGAAACACAAGACCCAACTTCCAGGATGTAATGTCACAAACTGATTTAACTGGACAGGACATACACCGCATTGTGAACTACACTTTGTACCAAGATGAACAAATTTCTCGACTACATGACCAGGTTGAGCTAACAAACTCTGTGAGTCAAGCAAGTTTGGAAGGGGATGATGAAAAAGTCAGATACTATACTGGGCTACCTACGTACACTATTTTGATGGCTATTTTTAATCTTGTATCCCCATATATTGTTGTAACCCACCGTTCATCTATGTCTAAATTTCGACAAATGATGATTGTGCTTATGAGGCTCAGATTAAATTTGTCAGAATGTGATTTGGCATACAGATTTGATGTTGCTCAGTCAACAATCTCCAGGGTTTTTAAATTAACTTTAAATATTCTTTTCACAAAACTGAATTATTTGATCTTGTGGCCAGAGAGGGAAGAGCTTCACTTGACCATGCCAATGCAATTCCAAGAGCATTTTGGGAAGCGTGTTGCTGTCATTATTGACTGCTTTGAGATTTTTATTGACCGCCCTTCAAATCTACTTGCTAGAGCACAAACTTGGAGCAACTACAAGCATCACAATACTATTAAATATTTGATTGGTATCACACCTCAGGGTACAATCTCCTATCTTTCCAATGCATGGGGAGGTAGAACATCGGACAAACATATAACTGAGAATTGTGGTTTTTTAATGAAGTTGGAACCAGGTGATTTGGTACTAGCTGACCGAGGTTTCGACATTGCTGAAAGTGTAGGCATGCAGTGTGCAGAGGTAAAAATACCAGCATTCACTCGCGGCAAAAAACAACTGACACCTGCAGAAATAATGGTAACAAGGAAAATTGCCCATGTTGGGATTCATGTGGAGAGATGTATTGGTAATGTTCGCAAGAAATACAGGATTCTTGGTGGGCCAAGTCCCATTGACTACTTGGAGACAAAAGACAGTCAGGGTTGGACAACTATGGACAAAATTGCCAGACTAAGCTGTGCACTTACAAATTTGAGTAACTCTGTTGTTTCACTCAACTAAGCAACTATAGTAGTATAGTTAATGATGTGTAGTCCTGTCAATTATTCCAAAGTTGGGCATAAAATAAGTCATTTCAGTCATGTTTCCATATCATAATCAATTATCATTTCAAATTTGTAAGGTATGTAATAATAAAGGAATTGAAACAATTCAATAGAGTACATGTACCTTGAATAAATAGATGTGTGATTTATTGGCATACTAAAAATATGTTTAATAAATAATTGCCAAAATACATTTTAGCATTTAAATGTTAAATAAACAAAATATTTTTTTGTAATCATCATTTCTGTTGATCTAATAGTCTCCAGGTCTCCTGATTTAATCAGCTGGGTAATTTAAATGGTGGCTCATGTGGATCATTTGCATATTAAAATATCTTTGATAAATAATTTCTTAAGGCCATTTAAAATAGATTTTTAGGTTTTCATCACTCAAGATGGGGAGGGGAATTTATATTTTATAAAACAGCACGTTTACATCAACACGTCGCACGAATTGTTATTATATTTGTGGGAGACATTATTAGTCGGGAGCCATGACACTTTTTGAGAAAAAAAAGTGTCATAAAAAAATAAAAACAGACGTGTACATGTATAAATAAATAAGGACAGGAGGGAAATTCGAGAAGGGAGGTGATGAAAACCTAAAAATCCATTTTAAATGGCCTAAATACATTTTTAAACTGAAAGTTATTCGACATAAACACAAAATGTATTGTTTTTAAAACATCACTGCTATTCTATTAATGTAAAATGCAGCAGTATGTCTTATTAGGACTTTTTTCTTTTGGTTGGACTTTGGAGAGAATATTCTGTCGTGGTACGGTAAGTAAAATGGCTATTTTATATAGGGTGTTGGACTAACTAAATTTAATAAATGGGGGGTAGTGTTTGAACAAAATACCAGTCAGGTATTTTCATTGATTGCCAGCCAGCAATCGTTGGAAATTGATACAAAATTCCACTTTTCTTAAAAATCACAGCACACCAGATGCTGTGATTTCACGGTATGCTTGAGACTGTTATTCACTTACACGTACACTATAAGTAAGGTATTTCATAAACCTTCAGTATTTTTGTTTTTGCAAATGAATTTAAAGTGAACAAAGAAATTGGCAAGGCAGGACTATGGTGTATTCTACCTTAATGCTAGGTTCCCACTGTCGCTTGGATGCGATATAGTCACGATTGTTCAATTTCAGGTGACACGATCTGGTCTCCCGTTCAGATACAATCAGATACGTTCCGATAAGATTGTCCTGATTGAGTCCACGATTGGGTCCCGATCTGACACGATTAGCACGATCGGGGTCCCCGATTTGGGACGATCTGATACGTGCAGATTTGGAAGCACGATTAGATGCGATCTGTCGCACTTTGTTACGATCCTTTACGATCTGATGCGATGATCACGATTAAAAATTAATCGTGTTAATCATAGAAAATGTTTGAACCCTCCAAACATTTTCTACGATCAACACGATGGCCACGACTGACCTCAAGATCTGATAAGATCTGAAAGGATCACCACGATTACTCCACGATAAAAACCACGATTTCAATCTTGGCGCGAATCGTGATAGTGGGAACCTAGCATTAAGTGCAAATCAAATTTAGCCAAAAACATGTACACTGTAGTCACATCAAGCTATATTGTAGTAAGCATAGATTTTGTGCCCAAGAATGTTCTCTGCTTGCCAGCTCCGTGACATTGAACACAGATCTCAGTTGTAGATTAGATGGGGGATTGGCAGATCAGATGGGGGATTGACAGTAGGAAGTACTGAAGAAACTCAAGAAAGGTACATGTTTATTCCTCATTCACACACTTGGAAACACCAAGTGGGAAACAGTGCGGACAGTACCAGTTTTTCAGTTTCTGCTGATGTTCAGTGAGGTTCAAGCTGGTGAACCGCAAGCACTTCTTGTGGAAGATGCCATATGGGCACTTCTTGTAGCTACAGGTCATGACCTCAGTATCAGTTGCAGTATCTCTGCAACTGTGACAGTAGCACATCGTATTTCCATTTAGTGCACTTACTGCAGTAGTTGCTGGTGAAGAATAAAACCTTGCTAAGAGTTCTGGCAAAACTGCTAGCAACATAAAACTGTGTGCTCTCTGCATGCAAACTTCAACAAAATCATGATCTGGTAAAATGCGCTCCCAGTGCAAGTCTTTGCCAGTCCATACAACAAAATCGCAGTACTCTGTATTTGTGCAGTAAATTTGGGACTGAGCCTGATAATAATAGGCATGGGTCATCTTTAATTTTGGATGACCAGTGTCTGAAATTTCAAGACAGAAACCACTGTCTGAGATAATGGCATCCTGTATTGTCATGTTTGTCTTGCTGTATGGGCACTTTACTTCAACACATCCATGTCCACAACACGAACAGCTGACTATGCTGTCAGGGGATGCACCAAGGTATGGTACTTCAGGATGAATGACGAATCCCGATTTACAGATGATGAAATCACTGTGGCTCTGTTCCATGTTGTCTTTATACTTGCACAGTACTTCATTTTCATTTGTTACACCATATTCAGTGGCTTTAGTGGAGAACTTCACTTTCTCGGGGTAGCATGTTGTTGATCAGAGACTTGGATGGCATTCTAGGGTCAGAATGACATGCTGCCTTGAGCTTGGACGCTGTTATTCTTCCTGCACGGAATGAGTACCATAGTTTTGAGTTCCCTTGATCTCTGGTAAGTTCTTCAACTCGACTGGCCTGTTTCTCTGTTACTTTGATGGAACTCATTACCTTTTCACATTCCGCTATTACCTCACCATAAGAATTCCCTTGCAAATTAACATCGTACAACTTTGAAAGGGGTGTTGGCAGTTCCAAGTCAGTGGCTCTGGGTATAAATTGCTGATTATGTGGAACAATCACTGAAAGTATGGCCGGCTTGGATGATGACTTGCTAATGTCAGTGAAAAATGTTGACATCTCTTGTGAAGTGGAGGCTGGAATATTTCGTGTTGATTTTAACTCGAGATGTGGAGGGGCTTCGCCTTCTAAAAGCTTATCTAACTTAGCTTTCTTGCTTCGAGAAGATGTGAAGTCTATTTGTCGAACCTCTCGAAAGTCAGCCTTTTTCAGCGATGGTACCAGCCAGTATGCCTTCTCCTGGGTGACAGTCTTTTGTTCCCGCTGTCTATTTATATACTCTACTGCAAACAGCAGGGCTCCAACATGGGTGCAGGTCTCAGCTAAGCCTGCCATGCAGTCGCAGTGGGCTGAACGTATTGTTCCAGCCATGCTGGCAATGACCCATGGTTTCAATGGTTTCTCGCTAAGCCTTTGGGAGTGCATGACCTGAAAAATTAATCAGACCAGAACAAAATATTTAGATTATTGAGCCCCCCAAATAGAGACAGACAGACAACACTAAAGAAGGAGGCCATGTACAAGAAAGAAAGAGGACATGTTTGCCATGGTCGCTGCCATTGTACTTAGCGAGGTTAAAACATCGCAAGGTCAATGCACTATTGTTGGTTTTCACCTCGCATTGACCCGAGGTGACGCAAAGTTGTGCCCATCTGTTTTGTTTAGCTAAGTTATGCCAATACATCAAACATAATAAGATTTGTCATTTTTATTTCATTTCTTTCAGTTGATTTATCTTAGAAAATCTGGTTAAATTATTGTCTTTAGCTTTTGTTTAACAAAAATCAAAACAGCAACAAAACTATGCAATGCCAATGGCAATGAAGCACGTAGCCCGAAGCCTTGAACTTGCAGACAATATTTGTTTTGGTAAAAATGTCCCCAAAATATTTACTTCACATGTGCCTGCTGGCTAAATTAATATCAACTACTTTTTTTAATAGGGTTAGCCCAGCCCGGCCCGGCCCGGCCCTCTGCCAATGGCTATGCAAGAGAGATAATTTATTTGCAAAAAGGAGTACATGTACTTACTCGACTACTCAATATGCACAGCTGTGAATCTTGCAGGTTGTATACCTGTGGCTTCTGAACCCAACCGCATACAAATTGATTGTAGGATTCCAATGACTTGAAACACTTGAACTGTTCCGTAGTGTACAAACTTGTCCCATACACAAGGTACATAACAATATCTCCCCAATTTATCATGGGAAATGAATCGATGTCTTGTGACCAATCTTTCGCCGTGATAGTGTAAGGATCGAGTCCGTCAATTTCACTGATCTTCTTCACATATCGCTGTCTTACACCTGGATACTTTTGGTTGTTAATTTGTAGAAAATAACTTGACATTGTCCTTGGAAAGCTGCCCATTGTCATGATTGTTGTCTAAACACAGCAGCGACTAGTATATAACCATGGAGGTAGGAAACATTTCCTACCTCCATGGCTTTATATTCCTCCATGGTACATTATATTACGCAACGTTAATACGCTGAACATGCGGTACGACGTACATGTGTATGTACGTCGTACGTAGAACATGCACATTGTAGCTAGCTAGCTGCCTACAACATGGCGGTGTGCGTCACTGGCGCGTGTTGCTATGCCAACAATGGGGTATTCGATACGGTCTATAGTCGGCAAAGCATCCGTCCGGAAAACTGCCATCACATTCTTAAATTTATTCAGGACTGTAATGTTAAAATTTAATGTTGTTCTTTAATACGGCCTATTTGATTTCTTAATGTTGCGCATGGGCAAGGGATCACGGGAGGACAGCTGCGCTGGTGATTAGATGGACACAGTGTCACCTTTCGTCACCCGGAGGTATGCGGTCCTGAAAAAAAGTAACAGGTGGGAGCCTTGTGCCCCTGTCTGCGAAACGGTCGGCCTTGCGGGACCCTGTGGCACTGTTTCTCTGAAGATTACTGGCGCACCTCCTGCCCTTGCCTCTTGCACCATTCATTTTTGTTTTGTTCTAATTTTTCTTTTTGAGCGGCCTTTATATTGCACTCCGTAGTACCATGATGAACTGTCTTGCTATGTATTGCTAATGGCAGGGCGCTATGACCGCCATACGTGCCAACAGAACCTACAACAACAACAACATCCGTCCGGAAACATCACACCAGCATCACCAACTTTTTGATTCGGTAGGCAATGCGTGTGGAGGTTGTTCCTAAAAACTGTTTTCATAAATTCTGGTTCTGGTAGTACGAAGCTGGCTAGACGTCCTTCGGCTTCACTTCCGGTATTCAGACACTTTTTACTTAGACTAGAGTTGAACCATGGCATGGAGAAATAAGACACATTTCTCCTTGGTTGAACCTCTGTTCCTTGACCTTGCTCTATGGTTGGTTGAACCATGGAGGATTTCTCCATGGTTGAACTAAAACAAAAGTATCCAGAGTTGTATCGCAATGACGTACATATAGATACCTGAATACAGCAACTTTATGTGTTCGGCTGTTCATTCGAGGGACTTCTAAAACCAGTCTACACTGAAGTTTCGCTCGTCGTGATCGTACAGAACTTAAGTTCAACTTCAAGTTCATGATGTTCAGTTTTGAAGTGTGATTCACTTTATTTTCCACATGACGACCAGAGGGTATATGGTATGTATACAAAATATGTGGATGGGGATCCAAAAAACAAAGCTTGTCGAGCTCTACTCGCGAGTAGATAGAGATCCCCAGTTACAATCATATAAAAATATTATTAGAAGATCTTGTTAAGATCGAAATATTAGGCCCTCTTAACTTATTTGATTTAAAAATATTACAAGAAAGAAAGGCACAATTGCAGAATACCCCGCCACACGTCTATGCACTTTGTACCTGCAATTGCTCCGAAAGAAGTACACACAATTTCACAAACAACGAGTAACAACATGGAGGAAACTTCTTATTCCTCCTTGATATTATTATTGATAACACCAGACGCATAAATATGCGAATAATTAAAAAATCAGTAGCCTATCCTGCAGCTGAATCTGTAACTGTGACCCCGTGAAATAAGAAACACTTAATTACTTTGGGATGTTGGTAAAACTGTCGGAGGTGGTCGGAGCTAGCCGTGATGATACTATATTCCGGAAAGCACCGGAAAACTACCGGAAAACACACGAAATACCGGAATAAACTACATGTACCTTGAAACTACCCCCAAAACACTTAATATTACCGGAAAACACCCCCCCCCCCCCAAAAAAAAAGGAAGAAATACCCCACAATATGCAAACCGAAAACAAAAGTAGGCTAACCTGAAAATACCCCCGCCCCCAAAATAAACCACTAAATACCAGAAAACACCCCCCCCCCCCAAAACAAACAAAAAAAAAAAAAAAAAAAAAAAAAACACCACTAAATAGGCCTACCGAAAAACAACCCCCCCAAAACACTAAATATACCGGGTAAAAAAAGATTACTGGAACCCCCCCCCCCCCCCCCCCCAAAAAAAAAAAAAAATCAGCCTCTCCCTTCAACTTCATGGATTATTCTTCATCGATGGATAAAGTTGCATTTAGAGTACACTGTCAAAATTCAAATGAATTCAAAATGTATACAGGATGGATTCAAAGTATCTCCGCGCGTAAAAATGAGGAGCTAGCCCTCTAATAATTTAATATAGCTCTATGGGGCTACATCGTACAGTAGGTGCATCCATAGTAGTGCAACCATGGATAAGAAAGAACTTCTTATTCCTCCAGGGTGTAACTTAGCCTACTCTTTTTCGACAACGGGTTGGGATTTTGAAGACAAACTTGACAATTTTGAACCTATGGAGTCGAGCACCAGGCTAGGCACTACATGACTACAAGACCCGTGAATTAAGTAGCCACGCGCTGATGTTTTTCTAACACAATCTATTTTACAGAAGAAAAAACGCCACACCCTTTGCCATGAAACTTTTTACCATTTTACTCTTTAGTATTACACATTGCTCTTTTACACCAAAAGCCACGTTTCATCCAAATCACATTTGGATGAAACGTTTACCTTCTCAACATTGAGCGGGCCATTACATGATAATGCACAGCGCGACTTAATACACCTTTTTGCAGAGCCGGGCACATATTGCCCATTTTGACCATATGGGCATATAATAGAGCTCCATAGCCCCTCTCATTTTGGAGATAAAGACATATTGATTACTTCCTTGGAGTTCAAATTGCACAACTGAGAATAACAGGCTTTGAAATAGCTGGCTCTGTTGTACTACAACGGAACGCTGCACACAAACTGGTACTTTTTTCCCCTTTATCAAAATCAACATTTCTTTGAATGAAACCTGAAACTGTAGGTATTAAAGATGTCATTCAATGACAAAAAATTAAAGTCACATTAGGATGAAAGGTTTACCCTCTCAACGTTGAGCGGGCCATTACATGATAGCTGCACAGCGCATATATTGCCCATAATTATGGGCACTTGCTTCGCGCTGGCATTAGTTTTGCGCTGGCATTAGTTTTTAGCAAAGTATGTCCCTACCTGGTTTGACCCCTTTGGAAAAATCTTTGATCCGCCCTGTGCGATGTAATGATTGTTATATCAATGCATTGTCAAAACAGTAAACTCTTGTTATTAATATTAACCTTAACCAGTTCGCGCCGGGTTTATTTTAACATCACTGAGCCGAGGGGCGGGATTATTTTTAACGAAACTCTATCCAAAGCGGGCTCAGGCCGATAGTGCCGGGAAGCACACCCACGCATTTACGGCCTTGCTCACTGCTGACAGACATTTCCGAACTTGAACTTGGCGTGTTTATGCGTCATCCGTTTTGAATTTGGTGGAAACTTTGCATTTATATACGTCATCTGGCGCGAACTGGTTAAACAGCGATATTGATAATGAAAATAAATGTTGCGGCAACCTTGTTCATAATGTATCAAGATGCAATTTAAAACATTTTGATAGTTCGTAATTTGACAAGAACATTTTAGGACGTTTTAACCAGTTTGTATCAGAGGCCGTGTTAACAAGCACTACATGTAGCTGTCCTACACAGGCATGGCAGTGCATTATTTTACACTATTAAAACAAAAATGTTATCAAAATGCCGTCTTTCACAAATTATACAGGACGATGCGGCTCCTTTTGTGCTTTCTAAACTTTGAAATGAATGAGTAGAAATTGACCAAAATGTTGCTTTCTTCCCCTAATATTTCAGAAGTGAATAAGATCTCATTCCACGGTTCCACCAACATGTTCTTCGGTCTTCTCTCTGTTGCTGCTGCCAGCCTCAGCGGTCTGGCTGCGATTGTAGTCCTCCGAGCAATCACGGTAAAGTCCAAGCAACCTAAGCCGTCCGGTCTGGCCCCAGACACGTCCCCATTTGACGGAAATGAAAAGATAGTAAGCAATCTGCAGGAGGCTGTCAGGTACGAGACCATCTCTCGGATGCCAGGCGACATCAACTACAGCGAGATTTTAAAATTTCATGCATTTTTGCAAAAAGGTGAGTTTTGACAATTTCAATGTTGAGTTCACAGTAGCACGTTTATTTAATAATAATAATAAAAACAGGCATTTATACTGCGCTTTTCCAAAACATAATCAAAGCGCATAACAAAAGAAAGGATGAATTAAAACTAACTAGAACAAAACTTAAATCTACTATTTAGCAAAAAGATTGGGAGACTGTTCCAAAGTTCAGCAGCAGAGTGTGAGAAGGCGTGTTTGCCATAAGATAAACTAGAGCTATGAGTGTTAAGCCGAGTTCTATCGGAAGAAGAACGGAGTCCTTGACGATTGCTTTGGTGAAGATGAAACATATCAGAGAGATAAGGTGGAGCAATGTCCTTCAAACATTTAAAAACATATAGAAGAGTTTTGAACTGGATGCGTTTCTCCATGGGTAGCCAGTGTAGTTTAGCGAGTAAGGGGGATCCATGAGCTCTCCAACAGTTAACAGTGAGAACAAGTATGGCAGCTCTGTATTGAATACTCGTGAGGCGTTTAAGATGTGCTTTGGTGATTCCAGATTTATAACAGCGAGTTACAATAGTCTAGACGAGAAGTGACAAGACAGCGAACCACATGGTGACAAGTATCATGATCAATGTATTTTCGAATCCTTGCAATGTTGCGCAGATGGAAGTTAGTAGAGCTACATACTGAATTAACTTGAGATGACATTGACATGACAGGGTCAAACATGACACCCAAATTCCGAATATTAGTTGAGGGGGTTACCGTAGAATTTCCAATGTTATTTGAGTTTTTAATTTTTTTAAAGCCTATTATTGTTGCTGTGCGTGCTCCCAGTCTGTTGTTTTATTTGATTGTTCACCGGCGTTGTTTGTTACGTTTGACCGTAGCTGGCGGGATTGAGTTGTGTATTAAAATAAAATATTTATTTTAAAATAGCAACGGGTAACGGACGACGCGATATCACGGTGACAAGCGCCTGTAGATTTGCCAATTTGGCTGCCGTGTTTTTGTAACATAGCAATATCACCATGGAAAACACCTGCCGAATGGACAGAATCTTGAGGTCATTTGTTTGCCTAAATTGATCACTAAATCTGCTTGCATAGACACTCGTCCTACGAGCAGATTTTTCACAGACTAACCCTAACACTCCCTCAATCCTCCAAAATCTTCTGGGCAGTTTTGGAAGATTTGGGATGATTGAGGATGAATGGAAAAAATTGCTAGTTGATTTTAGAAGGTGTAACGGGTTGAAGTCGTCGGCCTTACCCAACATTTTTTATGTTCACTGTTCAGACATGCATAATGCAACCCAGCATTATGATTCATACTTTATCATCCGCATATTATATCATATCATCCTCCTGTCACCTATAGCAGTGATAGGAGGATTGAGGCATATGGTCAAAGTTTTGATTGAGAACTAAAACGCCTTTGCATTTTTTCAGAAGCATATATTTACGATTGCTAATGCTAAGTACTTTTAGCTTAGAGAATAATTAACAGTACCCATTTTAACAATCCTACAAAAACAAACAGTTGACTTTTGATAGGTTGAGCTAGGTTATGGTTAAAGAAGTAATCAAAAATTCAAGTAAAACATATCATCTTGTCTGGGTTTGTACCTTCTGACAGCTTTCCCCAAGGTCCACAGTTCCTCCTTGGTCAAGAGGGAGGTCATTGCCTCGTACAGCTTACTCTACACGGTGGCAGGAGCCCACCCTTCTCTCAAGCCTTACATTCTGGCAGCCCACATAGACGTAGTGCCCGTTGAGGGCCAGGATTGGGACGTACCACCATTTGAAGGGAGGATACAGGACGGTTGCATCTATGGGAGGGGCACAATTGACGACAAACATTCCTTAATGGTAATTGTAGGCTTACAAATACCCCCCCCCCCCTCCCGACAAATAACCCCTAAATAACCCCCCCACCCCTGTTAATAGCCTGTGATAATAATAATAATAATAATAATTAGCGAGGCTAATCATCCTTACTTGCATCTGGAATGCTGAATTTTAACCCTAACTACTCCAAACCCATCAAACTCCAACTGCAGGTTTTGCTAGGTTTTGGCAGGTTTGGTACCAAACCGTAACAACTTGTTGTTAGACTTTGTTTGACTCAAAAGGTCCAGGGAGACCCTGTTGAATTCTGTGAGGTTCAGGACAGAAAGGCATGAGACTTGTCAAAATGTTAGAGTTTTGGAGAATGCACAGGCATTTATTCGTGGGTGACCCACATTTCCTGGTCAACTGTGTATGTACACGTACACCTTGTATGTGTGTCCCCTACTAAAGCACATAATACCACTGGCCAGTTATCACTCTACCAAGTCAATCAAACTTCAACTGTTGGAGTTTGGCAGGTTTATAGTACTGTTAGGTTCAGTATAGTGTATCAATAATTACTGAACCTGTGTGAGCTGTTGAAGTTTGTTAGGTTTGGTATGCTTTCTAGTGCGAGAGCCTAGGGGGTAAGGGACGCGGCTACAACGTGGTTGAGCCGCTGTCACGTAAAAGCGCCTATCTGGCCACATCGACTCATTTATAACTACGGAGCACAGCCAAAGATTACAGTGGTTTGATTTTGTCTAGAGAGAGGAAAACCAGAGAAAACCCCTTGTGGCACATGAGAGAACCAACGCACAACTCTGCTCAAATATGGTCGGGCCAGAAATCAAACCCGGGTTACATTGGTGAAAGGCGAGCATTTTACGCACAAGCCACCCATGCCACCCAAAAAGATAGTTTGATAGTTGTGTTTTACCTATGGAATTAGAGTAAATTAATATTTCGGTAACATTTTGTTCCTGTTGGTTTCTAAATATGTCTAGGGAATTATGGAGGCACTGGAGTCTCGGCTTGAAAGGGAAGAGAAGCCAGTCCGGCCCCTGTATTTGTGCTTCGGTCATGACGAAGAGGTAAGATATCAACATGAAATTTAAGAGCCATATATTGGGGGTCTTAAAAAGAGATTGGGGGTCATAACCCGCTCCTTGTTTTCGCTCTTAAATGACTGACCGATTGTTAGAAAATGTTGCAGTCGTGTTGAACATATGCACATTTTAGCTAAATTGGATAAAATGTTTTGTAATAATGACTTTTAACCCCTTGACGCCGCTATTGTTTCCTCACTTCACCGGATTTTATGCAACCTTTGTCCAATAGCTGTACTGCACAATGAACCATAGCGTGCAGCCGTCACACAGACCTAATAACAGCATTCCGGTGGGATTAGCGGGCCACCACCGTAGCTGCTCCCCGGCGTCAAGGGGTGTGCACACAAAAAAACACGGGTACCCGTTTACCCTCCTATGTGGCAGTCACTGTTTGGGTCAGTTGTTCAGCCACACAAAAATCCACACACTGTCTTTTTGTGTGTGCAGTTTGTTAATTGAAGCTGTGGGCAGAATTGTGTTCCCCATAGGCTGGTCTCGGGACATTTGTGCATATTTCTGCTGTCAAACCATAGGAGGGTTAAGGTAGAATACACTATTGGTAATTGCTTGAATTATCAGGAATAGGTGCATTTTATTGTAAATATCTGACTGAAGTTTTACAATGATGGATGCCGAGAAAAAAGCAAAACAAATACGACATTTTTTTTCAACCGGCAGGGGCAGTTGTTCTTGTTTGTCTTGTATTTTCTGAATACAAACTTGGCAGATATGCTCAGCAGGCATCGAATTTGTAAGAGGTAGTGCTCTCATAATTTAATATAGCTTTATGTCTATATTCAAGGTGGGTGGTGTGGATGGCGCAGCCAACATTGCCAAGACCCTCCTAGGACGGGGTGTCCAGGCAGAGTTTCTTTTGGACGAGGGATACAGCATCCTACAAGACGTCTTCAAGCATGTCAGTCGTCCCATTGGGGTGATCGGAGTGTCGGAGAAGGGCCGATTGACCATGAAACTGAGCGTGGACAGTGCTAAGACAGGCCACTCCTCCATGCCACCCGCTGAGACTAACATTGGAATCTTGGCCAAAGCGGTGTCAAAGTGAGCAAAAAATACTAGTCCATTTTGATTTAAACATGTCAATGTCGACCCACGTTCTCAACCTCAAACGCAATATTCATTTTCAACATTTTACAAATTCGCAGATACCTAGATTTTGAATCATCTAGTAATTCGTGCATTAGTTCTGTCCCGTCTGGATAATGGCAACTCACTACTGGACGGTACCACAGAGTCTAATCTTGATAAACTCCAACGACCGTGCTGCATGTCTTCTATTTTTAATGATGACAGCCGTGAATCGGCATCCCCACTACTCACACAACTTCTCTGGCTTCCCGTCTGGCAATAAGTTAACTTGAAGATCGCCCTCCTCATCTTTAAATGACTCCACCATATAGCTCCTCAATACCTTGACCATCTCGTCCTTCTTAACGTATCTGGTCGACCCGCCCTTGTGATAATATGCGGCTGTCAGTGCCGAGATCTAAAAATTAAATAAATAATAATAATAATCTTGTACAGCGCAAATCCTTCAAACGGAAGCTCAAGGCGCTTAACAATTTTTAAAATCGATAAAAAGTTTTAAAACTCTATAACCTTAAAACTTTAAAAAAATAATACAGGCAGAAAAACAGAAAAAGAAACACACAAAAAAGAAAGAAAAAAAAGGAAAACAAAAACAAAAAAGAAAGAAAAAAAAGAAAAAAGAAAAAGACCCATCGACAGACTGCCAACTAACTAGATTAAAATAGTCATTAAAAAAAATAAGCGAGTCTTTAAATGTTTCTTGAATGTCCAAAGAAGTAGCCAAGAGCAAATGTGCCGGCAAACTGTTCCATAATGTGGCAGCAGAGTGATGTATGGCTGCAAGGAACAACAAGCAAGATGGATTGCTACGAGCGGCGGGAATACAAATTCCAAGTCGCTTATCAACCTGACAAGCTCAACCCAGCTGACTACCTATCTAAGCATCCGCCTCCAACGACAAACAGTTAAGCCACAAAGAAAAGATAGCCCAAAAAGACCAACGCAGTCCTGAAAACGCTCACACTCAGCGACATAAAAGAAGCGATAAAGAAAGATGCAACACTTTAACTATGCATCACAGCTATGGAGAAAAACATATGATGGCCCGTTGGTACTTAAACTTCATAAACCAATTCTTTGCAATTCTTTCCATACATTTTGAACAAAGCAAATCAGTTTCACCTACACCGCATATGGATATGTTAAATTGAATGCGATGTGGAATCCCCCGGAGTTGAAAGGTGTTCAATTTTGCAAATTTCCAGCGCGAAAACCTTGCCGTGACGTTTAAGTTGGCATTTGTCTATCTTGCTTTTGGGCCGAGTATGAACAAGGCTTCCCTGCAGAAGTCCATTTCAACATAAACCACGCCCATGTCCTTTGTGTTTTCTACCAATACCGTGTATATATAATGCATACGCTTACGAACCAGATAGGATTCTATCACACAGAAGTCCTTCTGTTAAAAGGTTCGTTAATACTTGACGCAAATTAGAAATTTTTAAAACTAATTCTTAGCAATTTTGTTCTTTTTTTTCTTCTTGTAATGCAGACTTGAAAGCAGGCCATTTCCCAGCATGTTTGGCTCCGGCGTTGAGTTTGACTTTTTCGTCCATTTGACATCGGAGGTGATTATTATTGATCATACATGTATATCGATCCATTAAAGGTAGGATACACCATAGATAATTGCTTGAATTATCATGAATAGGTAGATTTATGGGATTGTATTTTAAGGTACATATCGTTTAACCATTGAACATGTTCAAAGATTTACAATCATGGATGCCGAGTAAGGCAAGAAAAACGGCGTTCGTTTTCAACCGGTGTAGGGCATTATTTATTATTTTTTTTCGCGAGTGCCGTCTGGCGATCGTGATTTTCTTTATTATAAAATTCAATTTTACTGGATGCCTACAATCAATATTTACTTTTGAATAAGTAAGATATTCTTACTCAAGTTTTTTTTGTTTAAACCACGTCGATTTGCACTGTTCTCTTGCAGGTGGAGTACCCAATCAAGTTGGTCTTTGCAAACTTATGGCTCTTCAAGAAGCTTGTAGAAAGGTAAATCTCAAAGTCTTTGGGAAACTTGTAGTATCATCATTTTCAGATCACAATTATAGCGACAGCGAAGAAAAAGTGATAACAAATATTAACCAGTTGGCACCAGGATTATTTTGACATTGACTGGGCCCAGGCGCGGGATTATTTTTCACGAATCTCGATCCGAAACGGTTTCAGGCCGGCATCTGTGGAAAGCACACCCTGATCCGGCCTTACCTGCTGTGAGCCGGTCACTGACATATATTTCCGGTCTTGCTCTTGACGTGTTTAGCTGTCACCCGAAAAATCTTTGCATGAATACACGTCATCCGACGTGAACTGGTAAAAAAACAAACCAGGTTTATCCATAAGGTCCTGGATAGTCAAGTTTTGTATGCCTCAAAATTATGATAAAATACATAAATTTACATTTAAAAAAAAGCTTAAATCTCCCAACACGTGCCCACGGGGTCAACTGGTGCCTGAATTGGGGGGTTGTAAAGGTACTGTTTGTCCTGGTACCATGTTTAGACCCTACCATACCTATATATTTAGAAGAAAAAAATTGACAAACCTGAAAAATTGATTGATATTATGGACCCCTCAAATCTGAAAAAATTAATTAGTTGAACTGCACACAAAATGAGGATTTCGGGTGCCATAACTTAAGAATTTGAAGAGGTAATCAATTTCTGACCACAAAATATGCCCACAAATTAGCCCAGACACAAATTATCAGCTTTTCATCTTCATTGGAATGAAATATATAGATGCTACCAAAATCAGGGAGTAATTTGTGGGTGCAAAACGGTATAACAGAGAGGGTATAACAGGAAAACCATTTGTTTGGTATACCAAGGTATTTTTAGAAATTTGTCTAGGCAAATCTGAGTCGGGTCATATGGGAGGGCTTGTGAATTGCCTCGGAATGACCCTGTAGGTGCCACATAAATTGATATTATTATTATTACAGGGTTCCTACAACATCCTGGAAATCGGGGGAAACCTGAAAATTAGTTTCGCTTTTTCCAGTCGGGGAAAATTCTTGGAATTTGAAAAAAATGCACCCATATAATTATGTAAACACCGACAATCGTAGACCCCTCATTGTCCCTCTTGTTTGAACTTTATTGGAAGGCCTACTATAGGTTTTGCACACAATTTTTCAATCATGGACGGTTGGTCAATCGTGAACCCTTTGTTTATGCCCTAATCCAATTGTCCCTAGTCTACGATTGCCGGTGTTTACATACTTCTCAAATCAAGGGAGAGTCAAGGAATTTGATCAACCCCCCAAAAAGTGGTCAGTCCATTATATTTTGTCTCATGACCAAACAGTGTATCCACTGGATGATTGGCTATGCATGGTGGCTTTTTAGTCTGGAAATCCCTCTTTATCTCTCCTTAGCCAGGTCACCATGTTAATTCACTGCAACAACACTGAAGACATGTCAAATTGCATAAAGGGCAAAATAATTATCCTGGATATTTGAAAATTCATCAGGGAAAACTAAAGAAAAAAATTATGGAAAAATCAGGGAATTTTGTTTTCATGAAATGGTTGGAACCCCTTACAAAGTACATGTATTATTATTTACCCATCCATTTCCATAGAATCTTGCGCATGAAGGAAAGTACTAGAGCGCTACTACACACAAGCACTGCTATCACTATATTCAATGGTGGTGTGAAGGTAAGTGGAAAGTTGGGTTTCTGTCAAGTGATTATTTGTAATGTTTGGCTATGGCAGTCATCCAGCTTTATACTGTACTTCATCTTGTGATAGTACATGCATGCTCTAATGTTTTCAATGCATCGTTGTTGTGGCACTCTAGTCGTGTGTCAAACTGGAAGGCTGAAAGGGAATGGGGTCCCTCACCTCTACAGCAACAGGCTCTGCCAAAACAGCATGAAGGCCAGTTGATATGTGAGGAAAAAATGAGACGGAACTGTGCACAGGGCATAATGAAGAAAACTAAAAAATAATGAATAATGTGTGATTCTGTTTTTTTCAGATTTATTGATTTATTGATTTTTGGTATGCCTACTAGCTATATGTGACCCACCACCCCAAAACCAGACTGAAGTCAAATTTTTTCATATGAGAGATTTTTATACCATTGGATTGCTAGCGTTTTAAGCTTTAAAATAAGCTACAGTGGAATCAAATAGGTGGTATACTTTTGAAGTTATCTTTTTGAAGTTAGGAAGTGTCAAGGGATGCTTTTGAGAAAACGAGCACTAAAGTCGTTCATCATTATCATACATTATTGAGCAAAAATCAGGAGGAGGCTGATATTATCTAACGAGTTTTAACTAACGATTTATAAGAAAAAAAATAAATAAATAAATAAATTAAAAAATTAAAAATTTAAAACAAAATTAAAAAAAATGTGTGTACAATGCCGTATCTCGAAATGTCATTTGCCGACTTCCGCCTAGCCTTGGTCAAGGCGAGTTCGTCGTTATCCGTCCAGAAATACACTGTACGCGCGCCCCGCATACATGTATGCTGCATGCTAGCTTGCGCCCCGTGCAAAGATACAGCGCGAACAGCGACCTCATACGGCCACTATTTATGCAAATCAACTGAGGCTACTTTTTCGCCTTGGATCATTGGGTTTTTGAAATCTTATGTTTTTCCTATATTTTGCGCCACATTTGTGGCGCATGACCTCGTATGCGAATACAGATAAGTATAGGCGGGGCTAAAATGTGAAGTGTCCAATCACAACGCGGTTGAAACCCGACGTCTTCAAATTTGATGCAGCATGACATTTAAGACAAAATGGCAGATATTCAGCGTCGTCTTTCGTCCGAAGATCTGTCGTGTTGTTTGAATTTTGCAGCGCAAATATTATCCCTCGAAGATTTTAGACCCGAGCAGCGAAAGGCCATTAGAATCCTTTCTTCGTGGTCTTTGTGAATTTGCCGACAGGTTATGGGAAATCCGTCATTTTTCCGGCAGCCTGGCGGAGCCCCATTTTGCTCGGAGCTCGCACGTACGTACGTACGGCCAGGTACTCAGCGTCAGTTTTCAGCGTGTTCGGTCAGTTTCTTATCGCCGCATAATCGGCATTAACCCAGGCATGCTGGTCTGTGCGGTATCGCCACATTGTGGTCCAAGCATGGTCCAACGCTGTGGGGAGGGGGCATGTTTACGGCTGCAGAACACCTTCAAAGTGATCGCAATATCGTAATTTAAACAGGGACAAGTGTCTTATATCCCCAATAACTCCTCAGATTATTTTCTTGTCAAAATTCAGCCGGCAAGGCATTTAATTATCAGAGTTCCGCGTTTTACCGAGCCACGGTTTTCAGATCAGCTGGATTAGATGTGTGCGACATAATGTAGGGCCGAGTTCGACACGTTTCAATAGAGTCGCGGCCTTCTCCAGTCACCGCGGTTGAAAACTTAAAACTAAGCAGCTAAACACAACTAGTTTTGACCATAACATTGTCAACATTCAAGAAAATACCCAGCAAAACGAGCGAAAATAACTGCGACCCTCACCAATCAAGCAAGACAGTTCAAATCTTCATGTGTAATTCCTACAAGCCTTCGTACAAATCACTCAACTTTCTCCGATAAAATATGTCAACGAGGGCTGTGTTCGTAAACACTTGCGAGCTAGCTATGACCTTTCACCGCTAGCTCAAATTATGCAGTTTCTACGCAACGATCGACCAATAAGAAAACGACTATAAAGGTCAGCTTAATCTATTAGCATAATGAGCACCGCCCCCAAAACCTAATGATCCAAGGCGTTCAAGTAGCCTCAGTTAGTTTGCATATAATAGTGGCCGCGTGAGGTCGTTGTTTGAGCTCAGATTACCGCTGCGCTGTACGTACGGACGGGTAACGATGAACGCCTTGACCAAGGCTAACTTCCGCCTGGTTTTGGCGTGGTGGGTCACATATTGTGTTAAGAAATAGTATTATAGTGGTGTAAAAAAAAAAGTGTTTTTAAGGAAAAACAATTGGCTCTTTTCATAATCACAGGTACAACACTCGAAACTTCAAAGGTTTTTTCCTCAACAATTTACTTTTGCAACATGTTGATAAACGCAATAAACAGCCAAAACTTGGTAACGGAATATCTGATGGAAGTGCAAGAAATGGCATTGTAAGGAGAATTTTATCCTCTTTTCTATTATCTGAGAACCTTAATTTCAACCTCTGCCCGGTTCCGTCTCATTTTGCCAGAACCCCTCACATATTTCGCACGAAAGCGAATGTGATACGAATTTGACGTCGCAAAGCATTCTCTGTAAAAATTAAGCAAAATTGAAACGTGTTCAACTTTTGCAATTTCGCAGCGCAAAAGATCCCTGCAACATCAAAAATCTGTATTCATGTTTGCCTTTGCGCCGAGTATACATAAAAGGCGAAGGATTTTCATTTTAAGATTTCTGTTGGAGCTGAGTTAAAGTCAGTGCATTTTATTCTCAGTGGGCCTTCAGGATATTTCTGACCCGTTTGAATTTCTTTTTGTGACAGACAAACGTTTTGCCGCCCTCTGCTTCAGCTATTGTCAATCATCGTATTCATCCAAGCCAGACAATACAACAGGTAAAAAACAAAAGTACGGAATAAACAAAATTATAATTGTTTACCTTTTTGGATTGTGCTGAATAACCACATATAAGGGGTTATTGATAAGTTTGTGTCCTAAGGTAGGAGTCGGTTTTAGAAAATCAAACATTTATTTTTCAAATATAGACCTATACATTAACATACTTAGTCTAGTGGTCACATACTTAGTCTAGTGGTCACGGAGCATTCGGATCCCTTCTGTGTAAAAGCTGTCATCTTGGGCCCCAGGAAAGTGGTTCACAGCATCAATGATGTCATCTCATCTGAGGCAAAATGGTGATCACCTTTCAACACATCAACTTTGAGATCACATCAACTTTGAGAAGAGGTAGTCAGAGGGTGCCAAATCAGGAGAATAGGGCGGGTGTTCGACCAGTTTGAATCCACATTTCCTCATAGCAGCCATGGCCACTGTGGACGTGTGGGCCGGAACACTGTACTGGTGGGAGAGCACCCCTTTCGTCAGTTTCTCACCCCAAATATTTTTTATTTTCTTTCATGCATACAGCTGTTTTTGGAGATCGACATAGTAGTACCCAGTGTAGGTTATAGTAGGTTGTGTAATCATTCAAGTTAAACTGTATAGCTCATCTCCTTCTACCTTAGGCCATTATTCACTCCTCGTATTATTCATTATTATGCAGCATTACCTAAATATCATCTTAGGCTATTCGATTTTGATGTCATACATGTACACCTTTCTTTGCGTAGGTTTTAGAACGCGACAGACGTCTCATTAACGATGACCGTGTCAAGATGGAGATTCTTCAAGGCAATGAGGCCACCATTACGTCCCCCTATGACGAGCAGTGTTATGCCTATCAGTCCATTGGCCAGAGCATTAAAAAAAGTCTTCCCTGATGCTATCATTGCTCCAGGTATTGTTAAGATTCTTTCATTTCTCCAGCCTCCCATTGGCCATGTAAAGTGGTATTCATAAATACCCGAGACAGTTTAGCCATTTCTATTGGTCGGGACACATGGGTAGTTATAAATGGGCGATATACCCAAACCAGTTTTAACCAGTTCACGTCGGATGACGTGTATACATGCAAAGTTTTTTATAATATAAAACGAATGATGGATAAACACATCAAAATAATCTTGGCGCGAACTGGTCAAACACGCCCACACAAATGTAGGGCTTTTGGGGACACATGTGAAACATTTATCAACACTGCAATTGGCCAAACATTATGATGCAGGTCCACCAAAATCCATACAAATTTGGGGTTGTATTTTTAGTTGGGGAGGGGTTGGATGGATTTGGGAAGGTTATGGTTAAAACACTAATACATAAAAGCAATCAATCCTGGGGCCAGTTTTACGAAACTCGTCTTATCTTGCGACTCATCTTAGGAAGAATCCCCTCTCTAAAATCGATCTTGGCTAAGAAGTGTTCTAAGATCGATTTCAGTAAACCCCATCTTATGAAAGACGCATCAAACAATTTGACAGCTGTTTAATGTTTGTTTTACCGCTTGAGGAAACAGTCGTTGAAAAGAATTAGGCAAATTTCCCGCGTGCGTATGCATAGAACATGAACTTTCACCAATATATTTCCAACGTAAGGTAGTGTTCTGCGTGTTCTTCACAAGATAAGATGAGAGTCGACTAGTTATCATCGTAGTTATCATCGCAAAATGGAATTTTGTAAATATTGTTTTACTAAAATTATACCAACGTATCGGAAATCTTTTCAAATCTGTTTCTTCCTTGAAACTAGAACTCGACGCCGACATTGGTCTAATAACGAGAAGAGAAGATAATGCAATGATTTCCAGATACTGTCTCAAATCTCTAGAGAGATCAGTGGGCCTAAGCATGCATAAAATGAGATAAACTAACAACCCTCAGACCGATCTTTAAGTTAAGACGAGTTCAGCCGTGTTGCTAATAAAGTTAGGACGTGTTGAACACGTCTTAACTTTTGTGAAATCGATCCTAGAACGAGTAATAACTTATGAAGTTAAGACGAGTAGTATAACTTAGTAAGTTAAGACGAGTAATCTTTTCTGAGATCAGGGGTGAAATTTGCCAACAATGAGAAATCCACAAAAACTTCACAAGACATCCACGAAGACCCCAGATCAACACCTACTTTTATTTGCCTAAAATATTCATTTTCATTGGTCTATATCCACCTTTATAGACAACACCTTAGGAATTTCAGATTGCAAATAAGATTCTTTAGAAATTCTGAAATCCCGACAAAAAATCTTGAATTAAAGAAACATCCTGACCAAAAATCCTAACAAATCTCACCCTGTAAGTTGCGTCTTAGCATTTTGTGAAATCATATGCTAGAGTCAGCAGTGGCTTATTATTTAAAAAATTTTCACAACCATTCAGCAATTCTCCTGGCCAACACAGACACCGTCCATTACACCAGTGTGACTGACAAACTTTACCGCTTCTGCCCGACCTTTAACCTCCCGGAAGATATCCCACGATTCCACGGCGTTAACGAGAGGATCCGCATCTCCAACTACGAACAAGTGGTCAAGTTCTACTATATCCTGATGCACCACGCAGACAGGCAGGAACTCTGAAAGATGAATTGAGAACATTCTATGCATTCCTTAATTTCGTGATTCACTTATAGACCTTATTCACAATAAAGCCATTTTTAATCGTGTTCCCTGAATCATATACGTGATTTTGTCGAGCTATAATGTCCCGCGAATTTATAAAAAAAACTGTTTTTATAAAAAAAAATATTCCTGTTTTGATAATGAGACTACTACAAGATGCCAACACTTATAGCACCGTGATTTACATGTTTTTGCCAACATTCTGCAGTCAGGGCGTCATATTACGTCAACCGCTACCCGCCATAAATTCTGTCGCGTGTTTTTTACATCATTCGTGGAACTACACACAGGGCCGGGGACAATTGTACGCGGTATAAATATATACAAATATTTGCAAGCCCAGCTTTTTCAGAATTTCAAAGAAGACTAAAGAACAATAGTTGAGAAACTTGAAGGTCAAGAAATTACTGGACTCGGCTGATAATCCTTGGCTGTATGAATTCAATGGAGATTAATGGAACTAGGGTGTTAAATAGGCCTACATGTAATCACTTATTTATTGATTTATTCCATTTCTTTACCCAGGGTGTGCCCAGACAGTTTAAAACTGGTTTTCATTGGGGCCCTGCATACATCATCAAATAAAATAACAGTACATATTATAAATACAAGGATATTACAGGAATTATAAACATTAATACTAATTCTGATTTACGAGATAGGCGAAAACCCGCCAAATAAAAAAACCTTTTAGGTGAAAAATAAGAAGGGGAAATTTCTATCCGGCTCCACATTATAGTGGCAACCAAGTTCTAACTCCGTAGATCAGCGCAATTGGCATAATATCTAACACTCAGATGGCATGTCGGAGCTCTGATTTAAATGTGCTTAATGAGTCCAATGTTCGCAATTGTTCGGGCAGATTATTCCAAATATTTGCACCACTCACAGCGAAACTTGTGGCGTAGCATTCTTTTTTGGCGAAAGGAACTTTCAGTGCCGTGTGGGTTGATTGCCTTGTTTCGCGAATTACTGTAAGTGGTTTGAAAATATTTGTCACTGAAGCGTGATACCACGATATAGCGTATAAACACGTCCACCGCATCAATGAAGCAGGCTTGGCAACGTCGACGTTTATTTACGTTGACCGCTGTGTATGCCATACATGTCAGTCGTGTATACCCGTTCTCCGCAGCGCTAGCGGGTAACCTTTAGCGTAAATACACGTCAACCGCAACAACCAAGGAAGCTTTTGCAGCGTATACACAAGTCCTCCGCAGAATTAAACTGCTGTGCTTAACGTATATATTTGTCCTCAGGCGCGAACTAAAAGCCTCGCTTTCAATTTATTTTTAAAGTGTGGCTTAAAACATTTATAGTGTATCATTAATCGCAAATTTTAAATTATTCATCAGAGCAGACTGGTACTTGTAATTAACTTTATTTCATTACTTTCATTTCTATTTGCAAGTTCAAAAAATGAAGATTTTACTTCACTTTCAATTTAAGATGGCCGACCCGTGAAAAAGGCCTATGTATTCCTTCTTGTGTCTCCTGAACAAAGTTTTGGGAGACACTTACCAGTCCTAAATTCTGTATTCTCGTATGTACATTGTATATGTTAGTTATAACTTCTACATGCTTTCATGGATTTTGATGAAACGTTGATGTAGTGACCAATGGGTGGGAAGACACAATTCTTTCTTTGTCTACAGAATTTAATGGATTTTAATGTAAACTTGGATTGAGTGATACTGGGTATTCACGACAACTCTTCCGAAACATATAGTGATCAACAACAGGAAAATGCGACACATGCGAACTGTGGTACGGTTCACTTGTTAATACTTTTGAAATTTTATTATTAGCCCTTCTTAAAATGCCAGACGACCTTCTCCTTGAACAATCAAATAATTTTAAACCCTGCTTATTTTAGCAACTGGCCCAGTTCAACAATTAGGGGTCCAATTTTGGTGTCCCTGTTTCATCTGACATAAGGTTTATTTTAAATCCTAAGCCAGTCAGAAGTACATGTAATGTTGGTGTGCAATTATTCAGCTATTGTCTGCTGTGGTCGATTTCACATTAAAATTCAACCTCCATGGCGACTAAATCGCTGATTTCTGATTTGTCTGTAAACGTTACTGGGTTTTGTGTGATTGTTGTTTTATTGCTGAACAAGGACGGTGCAAACATCAAACATTATTTTTTATAAAATAATGTGCATTCATTTTACTTGGACTGAACTGCTACAACAATGTGTTACAATGAACATCTTTAAAGTTGATTTAGCAAGTTAAAAAAGATAAAAGGAATATTTCAAAATATAAATTATGACACCATTAATTTTGAGGTTAAACAATAATTCACCAGATATAGTTAAAAAAAATATTCCTGCAGATATAGTAAACAAAATTATTCCTGCAGTAGTGGGTACACAGTCTTTACAGTTGGTATCAAAGGCCATATATAATTTACTACTTGTAGGCATGACATCATAAATTATATTAGAAGATGTCGTATATTACAGACATCCAAATTTAGTTTAATTATTTGACAAAAATTGGATTTGTCTTTTTGTAAATACAGCTTTAAATTTACATCTGTCGTCGTGACATATTGAATATATTTGTGAATGCATTAGCAATACAAGGATACAATATGAAACTGTACTGGTGTAATTTAAGTATTTGGCAGGAAATTGTAGTATATAAAAAGTAAACATGAAATGTGTGTTGATAGAACGTAAACTTTGTACTCGTACTACATGTAATTCATTCATTTATTCATTCAAGTTTTGCTCTAGCTGCATACAACAACTGTTGATTGGGCATGGAGAGTCCATACTCGACATAAAAAAAACTGTTGGTATTCCCTCGGAAGCACTCGCTTGAACAATTATTCAGTAGGCCTACATGCGGATGGCGTTGATGTTGACTACCTACTGCTGCAAGAGGGTGGGTATTTAAAGCGGTTTCCAGATTTCCGGTTCTTGTCCTCATTAGTACTAGTAGTATGGGAAATAGGAATCCTGGAGCAGCACCAATTTTAAAAAAGGCACTCTTTTAAGTGCCTCTTTTTTTTTAGAGGGGTGACGCTGGAGATAAAATATTGAAAAAAGTCGAGCTGGTCTAGAACCTGCCGATTCCATACTACTCATTTTTATAAATATTTGGGGAAAAAATCGAGCTGTGGTCCAGGATCCGCATTTCTTATACTACTCATTTTTATAAATATTGGGGGGGGGGGGGGGTTGGTGCTGCTCCAGGATCCCTATTTCCTATACTACTTCGTTGAACACGAGTCGCTTGGTGATGAGGTATATACTCGGACTCATTAACGACCAAAGAGACAATTCTTGAGTTTATGGCCACAGCCTGAGATAACGTTTTATTCATCCGGATTATGGGCATACTGGTAAATTTTTAGTAAAGTTATTTTAATAAAATGGGCAACACCATCAGGCCCGACCAGAAATGGGGCAACAACAGGCCCCTGGGCAACACCAGGCCCGACCAGTATGGGCAATACCACCTGCCCAAAGCTACGTATACATGAGCCAAATTCACTTAAAATGCTGTATAATTCAGAGTTTACATGTGGATTAACACACGATAGCTTCCCATCGGTATTACGTTCAGTCGGGAAAACATAGCCTCAGGATACTTTCGAGCGCTATGGCAACCCATTAAATTTGCATTTTACGAATGGCGTGCTGCACTCAACCCCAGTTAAAAGGACAGAGTGCGAATGTTACAACTTATTTTTATTGGCATATTTGGTTGTAGGTCTTCCGTGCCTACAAGTGTGTACGTAGATTTCTTCATCACTATAATTTGCTTAAGTTTCTTTACCATGTTTACCTTTCACATCGCCATGCTTGTGTAGATTTTCAAAGCACACATATACCCACATGTATCAGATTTACTGCTGTTCCCAAAATTCATTTGACCCATCCAAAACATCCCCATGCACATGCATATTGACTTGAAAATTCAAAAGATTTTGGTTTGACGAACTTTCTTATGTCTAGAGCTGCGTGCCAAAAATATCTAGCTGCCAACTAGCTACTATAGCAGCACGGTTTTATGCATAGACAAATTGTTATTTGGTGACAACGGAGCAGAAAACTACGAATTTAGAAGCTTGGCTGTTAAAAAAACTTAGACCTAGTTGGCTGCTAATAAGTTGTTTTTAAATGAATATCGACCCACTGATACAGCAGCGTCGTATGGTAGCTGGAGTGAGAAGCGTTGCTATACCCACAGAGCTAGTGCTGACCAGTCTTCCCCGCGCCACCAGTCATCCCACTATCACCCCAGTAACGCGAAAGAATTGTCGACGCCGCGTACTCCAAAAAAATACTCGATGCGGCCTCCCCGGTATTTTAGGGGTATAGCGAGTTGGATATTCAACGTACTGAGTAAGACCACGGATGAGTCTCCATGGTAAGACCGACCAGGCGGTTGGGTGAGCACGTGTACGCTCTCATCATAGTCGGGGTCGTAACGTACAAAAGCAAATCGGCTAGCTGGCCCCCAACAAAACTTGTCTTTTTGCGAGTTCGTAAAGCAAGTTCCACACGGCATATAGCCAAAGCGCCGACGACTAGTACATGTAGTACGTTTTTTCGTATCAGTGTTTCTGCATGATACTGTCTTGATACAAAAATGATAGAGGGGGGCCGGCCGGGGCTCATCAGGCGCCGAGTGCGGCTGTGGTGGTTTGAGCCTGAGCGGTGAGCAAATTAGGTTAAGGAGAAATGACGAAAAAGTGGACATTCTTTGATTCGAATGGGCGAGGACGCGCAGCGTCCTAGCCCAATTTGAATCAAAGAATGTCCACCTTTTGAGTCGTTTCTCCGACTTAAACTACGTCCCTTTTACACCCATTGTCAATATTTAAAAAGGAACAACAAGTGTCAATTCTTACTAATGCTTTAGAGTATGAGATGAATTAAGTCCATTGTTCAGTGGTAGAAGCTACTACTAAGGTATGTGAAAGCTTTGTCCTGTCTGGTCTCCGCGTTGCGTAACCAAACAATTGAATAAAGGTTGAGTAAAACGAGGGTGTTTAAAATGCCCAGTACATTCGACATCGAAGTCATTTGATGCCATACATTCTTGTGCGTCGGGTGTGTCTCTGCTAACTCCGCTAAAATGTCTTCCAGTGATGATCCGTACATATTTTTGAGTAGGAATACGTTGGAAGATATGTTGTGTCACCTCAAGAACTAGTGACTCGCCAATTGGTGTTGGATCTTTAGCCATGCTTTAGCCATGCTTTAGCCATGCAAGTAAAGTTGCAGGCGTATCAATTTTATACTGGCATAAAAATGGCCAATTTATCATTCAATCATCAATGAAAATCGACAGACTCGGAGGACAAAGGATAATGATTTAATCGAATTTCGCGCGAGCGCGCGCGCGCCAAACATAAGGCATGACGTCACTGAGTGAGCGTAGTCGTAGTCGTAGAAATCGAAAAGGTAAGGTACAACATTTAGCGTGCCGCATACGTCGCAGTCTACTTGTGACCGCATACGTCGCAGTCTAGTAAACGTGCAAATCGAAAAGTCCCTAATATCGGCCCTTTTAAAGTTGTGCATTAGTAGTACTTTTTAGGACCTTTGAACGTATGACATAACTATGGCCTATCTCCGTCGAAAATTATTCCCATTTACAAGAAATCAATTCCTACTATACCGTTTTGTACATATTTTAAATTGCGAACCATCGCTTCGACCTTGCTAATAAAATGGTTTATCCTCCCCATTTTTATTTTCGAATGTTTTAGACAAACCTTGATGCAATTTGTTACATGCGGGTTGGCGCATCCATTTTATTTGATTTTTGTTATTGTTGATATCCCAGGTTGTGGCAAATCTGTGCAACAAGGCTTTTTGACGAACCACTCCATACAGTCGAGCATGGCAGCATCTCGCCTCTACAACAAGGGCTTCGGTGGCCAGAACCAGTGAGCACCATAGGATCAGGAGAGCAGTCAGCCGGGCCGAAACCGCAAAAGTGCGTCGACACAGCAAAGAGACCTCAAACAACTGTTGAGAGCTCTAGAGAAACTGTCAACATAGCTCTTACTAAAGTTGTAATAAATATAACAACAGCAATTTCTGTGTCCATTGAGTCGTTCTTTTTCTGTTAATTCTTAAAAGAATGTACAGTTAAGTGTACATTCTTTAAAATAATCGACACTTTTCTGAATAGAGTGACGTCACAAGAGTAGTTTAACGTAAACTAAAGCCCTTAATTCTACTAGATTCGTTTATTTTTTCGACCCCGACGCGGTAATTAAGTGAGACTGCTCGGCGAGAATCCAATTTTTCCACGCCTCGGTCACGGCCGAGTTTTGCCTGATGATCATAGGTAGGATACCGTGACACCATTTTGCAGACATCGAAATATTTTACTACCCCGAGTCAGGTCAGGCCCGTACACAGGGGTGGGGGGGGGGGGGGGGGGGTGCGACGGGTGCGTACGCACCCCCCCAAATTACCAAAAGGTCCACATTTTCCGGGGTAAATAATGGTATTTTGATGTAGAAATAACGGTACTGGCACACGGGAAATTTTGGCCCCATTGTTGGTCCCATCAAGATCGCACCCACCCATAAACAATCCTGCGTAGGGCCTGCGAGTTATTAAGAAATATCTTACTTTATTTGAAAGTAAATAATGATTGAAGGCATCCAGCAAAATGATTGCGCTATATATATCCTGTAATTGTTCCGGACGGCGATCGCAAAAAAAACCCGCCGGTTGAAAACAAACGCCGTTTTTTCTTGCTTTCCTCGGCATCCATGATTGTAAAACTTAGAACAGGTCGGCGATATTTACTATAATATAAAATACAACCCTCCAAATCTACCTATTCATGATAATTCAAGCAATTACCAATTAATGGTGTATCCTACCTTTAAAGGCCACCGTATAATTAATTGCTATCATGCCCAGATCCTCGGGATATTGAAGGGGGGAAATCCCATTTCGGAGGATGAAGGGGAGAAATTCCATTTCGGTTCCTCCCGCGTATTTACCTTAATTATTTATACCCAAGCTCGTGAAGTCACAGTTGTCTTTGCCGGCCGGCCGGGAACGAGTAAATAATACATGGCAATTTTGAAAGCCAAGGCCATTTAGTACTACAAAATAATGCCCTCACGTGATCGAGTCTCGACCAATCAAAAGCTATCAACTCTCCTATGTATTTATTAAAGTAGACAAAGACAATAGAGCTAGCTAGGCAACGAACAGTTATTATTTTATTCGGATAGGAGAGCTGATGAGAGTGGAGAAATGGTATAACTGAAAAGTTATTTCTTGAAAAACCGGGCGCTTGAATGTCAAAGCTGAAGACAATCCCGGGTTTTGAAAAATGCCTCATGCATATTGGGGCATACGCGCACGCAATAACGTTTAGTTTTGGATTCAGAAAAAAAACATGTCATTACATGATCATTATCACTATCAGTCAGAGCAAGATTTGTTTCTCTCGACAATGCTTTAATTTCTTGGGAATCCTAGCTGACCTGTGCATGCGGCAGTAAGTACAATACTATTTTTACAGGAATTCCTTTTCATTCCTTCCTATTCCTCCGTGGTAGGCCAATAATAGATACCGGTAAAATACTTTCAAAATACATCTGATTCATTCCATGGTAATTGGTATGATGATGTACACTCAATTTTTAATTTTCTTTGTGGCGGGGGCAGACAGGATATAGGTTATACCGGTACTTGTTATTTATTTGGTGGAACCATGAAGGATGCAGGGTGGAACGCATGACACCACGTGATGACATTCAGACAGGAATTTATGAATGTGGGGGTCGTAGCCATGGGCGGGGGTAGACCCAATAATTGGGGCGTTTTCACTCCTTTTTCGAATTTTGGATTTTGTCTGTCGTTAACGTTCTAACGCCCCAACGGTTTCTTAGCCTATTACCCGTAAAAAATTAATTTGTAACCACAAAAGTTGCCCAAAACAGGCCAAATACACCGGCGCCATCCCCACACTGGAAAGCCATCCCCACACCGGCGCCATCCCCACACCGGAAAGCC
This sequence comes from Crossaster papposus, assembly GCA_037893245.1. Lineage (NCBI taxonomy): Eukaryota > Metazoa > Echinodermata > Asteroidea > Velatida > Solasteridae > Crossaster > Crossaster papposus. The sequence goes on along the minus strand of JBAIAA010000547.1, from coordinate 172,130 downwards.
ATCATCACACCGGGAAGCCATCATCACACCGGGAAGCCATCCCCACACCGTGTAGCGGTATTATTTTGATAGTTTAGGACTCCGTACATTCCAGGTGCATGCTGGGTAGTTATTCTTATGCCAAGATGGCTGACAGTTTATCGTTACCGAAAACACCCTGAGTTGGATTAAACCTTGAACAGTATTTGCGTGTCGCCCTGTCGTATCTTTAATACCTGTAGAGCAGAACTCGTAAGTAACAGAATAACCTGTTACACTGGCGTCGTAGACAGGATTGCTTTAAGGGATTGAGATATTTGTGGATTTTTATCGCGAACTTTTCAAGGTGTCTGTCACCACGTTTTTCAATCGCTAAAACTTTATCGACATAAAACGAAGATAAAATAACTATGTACACTCCCAACTGTGTATTGGTGATTTTTCTACTGAAAGAACATTGCGTGATTTGTTAAGCAACTTTACGTGTGTTTAACTGTGCTTTTTGTGGATTTTCCGAGCCAGCATTCCCTCGTTTTTTGGATGTCCTTCTGGCTACCGTCCATTTTTCACGCTGTTTTCGCGAGACATATCGTCTACATACAAGCTTCAGATACTAACTGTACATGTCTTATACGGACATTAAGTGAATCATGTCTGATAGGGAGATATATTTACGCCGTTTTACGGCTGATTACATCACCAAACTGTGTAAACTGAATCACATTGACATGAGTGAGGTCAAGTCAAAGCAGGAAAGAGTCGCAAGTCTCTGTGACCTCCCACATCTGGTCGAAGAGACAACACCGCCCCCTGGATTGGGAACGTCGGAACTTCTGAAATTCATCCAGGAGATGGAACATAACCGCCAATCGCAGACTGAAAAACTGTGCAAATCCTTGGTGGATGCTGTCACAGAGGCAAACAAAAAACCTCCTGTGGTACAGCTGGGCCCAAAGCTCCCTGATTTCCACAAACTCAGCAGCGATGATGACATAACATGCTACATGTCGACATTTACACGCCTGGCAACCGCGGCCAAGAAGCCCAAGTCAGAGTGGCCACGACTGCTTGAACCCTACCTAACTGGCAAAGCCCAGAAGGTGTTCTACGGATTGAACGAGGAAGACAAGCAGGATTTTGACAAAATCGTTGAGGCAATTGAACGGAGATATTTCTGTACTCCCGAAGCATACCGAATGAAGTTCAAGTCAGACTTCAAAAAAGGTGATGAAACATTCGAGGACTATGCACATCGACTGGAACACGATTTCATCAAGTGGTTGCAAAGTGATAAGAAGACGGCTGAGATTCCAGAGGTGAAGCGCTGTTTCCATCTTATTATGATGGATCAGTTTCTGTCCACGGTGCGCAACGAAGCCCTACGACTTAAACTTCAGGAACGGAAACTGAACACAGTGTCCGAGCTCGCCCGGGCTGCGGACGAGTACCTGTCTCACCAAAGGTCAAACAGTATGGCCTTCCAGAACAGTCCCAGAAACAACTCGTCGACACAACAGGTTCCTGATAAACCTGTTTTCTCACCAAACAAGTCACCTTTCACTGGAAACAAACCACCGAACAAGTCAACACCGCCTCCTCGACAGAGTCGACCTGGGCAGTACACCAGCGTTTGCTATCGATGCAAGCAAATTGGGCACAGAGTGCAGGATTGCCCAGTTCCACCTCCAAACCCAAATACGAGCTCACTGCCACACGCGAAACCCACAGCTTCGCTGCCGCCCAAGGCCAACGACAAGCCTCAACAGCCTAAGGTGAATTTTCTGCAGTCAAACATGACCTATGGAAACGGGCCTTTGGTTGAAGCAGCCATTGACGACAGCCACAATGTCGTTGCGCTAGTAGACACAGGTTCTGGTCGATCCTTGATTACAGACGAACTCTGTAATAAGCTTGATCTTTCTACTGGCCCAGCAGATAGCGAGACATTGATCATGGTGGATGGTTCTGAGCTGGTTACGCTTGGAACGGTTGAAGTACAAGTTTGTGTAGGCGGCACAGACGCAATGCTCCGCTTACACCGGGTTCACAGCTTACCTACCCCTATCCTGCTCGGGATGGACTACGTGCACAAGGCCCATCTCACACTTGACTTCGCGAACAACTGCTACTGGACAGTTAGTTCCATGGAGGAACACCTCTTCAAGTTCCCTATGCTGGGCACCCCTGCCCCTCCTCCATGTTGTGCAGAACCGGTCATGTCGATGGACGAAGATTTGCCTCCAAGGACTTCTTCGCACCTAGACCAACCAATCCTCACGGGCAATGATCTCCATCGCATAGACACTCTACTGAATGACTTTCCCAATGTAATGTCTGACCAACCAGGACGGACAGACATTGCACAGCACTACATCGACGTAGGTGATTCTCAACCCCAGCGCTCACCCCCGTATCGTCTTTCGCAAGATCGTCGTCCTCACCTACATACATCATGTATTTAACTGTGTAACTTGTGGAGGGAAATTCCCGATATTTCCTGCTGAACCTGATGTTACGAGTCTACCTTGACTTCGTTTGGCTGTAACCAGAGCTGATGGGAGGAGTTCCTGATCTCCTTGGCCGTACTACCCAGAGTACTGGCATTAACCTGATGCTTGTGAAGTTGTGGGGAGCACCCAGTCTCCTGAAGTTTTCCTGTTTTGATTCACATCCCCGTGTGTGATGGAGCAACCTGTTTTCTCCTGACTGTCTGTCAATGTCCATCAAATGTCAATGTAAACCAGTTGGCCCATAACCCTTCGCCCAGGGGAGGAGAACCCATCTCCTCGAGCATCGTTGCGACAACCTTGACCTCACCAAGTTTGGTCTGGGGAAGAATGCTGATCTCTTCGTGCACATTTGCGACAACCCTTCGCCCAGGGGAAGAATGCCGATCTCTTCGAGCCATTGGTTAATCATCTGCCGTCAATCGTCTGACCAGTTGACTGTTTTGTCTATCATTCAAGTTATGTGACTCTCTTCACTGTCGTGATCGTACACATGTCAACTGTGATTGTGAACTTTGACTGTAACGTTTATTGTTCATATTGTGAATTGTAAATGATTCATGCGTTATTTGCTGATTAACATGCCAAATTTGTTTTGTGCCACTTTAAAGCATATTCTGCTTCAGTATTTTACTTAAACTTTGTTTATCTCGTCAGGTGAACTATAATTGGTGTTTAATCTCACGAATTTGACACGAGGTAGAGTTTGTTTTAATGCTGGAGTATCATCATGATGAGCGAGTTCCTGGCTAAGTCTACTTTGTCAGTTGGCAGTAAACCCGAGTGGAGGGGAGGAGCACCCAAAGTCTCCTTGTGCCTATTCACCAGGAATATGGCGATACCCAAAGCAGAGGGGGAGTACCCAAAGTCTCCTGTAGCCTACTTGATTTGCAGTGTTTGACCCGAGTGATGGAACCTGTCTGTTCATGACTGACTGTAGTGTTACTTGAACATCATTGATCAATCATCTCGACCTGATTTGTTGTTTGTATTCGATTCATTTCAGATGTGCGTAATTTATCATTCTCTGATCATTTAGAGTGTATTCAAGTCTATTTGTAGTTGCGCAGATCGCAATACATGTTTAACTTAGTATATGCTATGTTATGGTTAAAACCTGTTAACAAAGTTGATTCAGACAAACTTATCTTTTTACCCCAGACAGAGTCTCGGAGGGGAGAGTGTAGCGGTATTATTTTGATAGTTTAGGACTCCGTACATTCCAGGTGCATGCTGGGTAGTTATTCTTATGCCAAGATGGCTGACAGTTTATCGTTACCGAAAACACCCTGAGTTGGATTAAACCTTGAACAGTATTTGCGTGTCGCCCTGTCGTATCTTTAATACCTGTAGAGCAGAACTCGTAAGTAACAGAATAACCTGTTACAACCGGGAAGCCATCCCCACACCGGGAAGCCATCCCCACACCGGAAAGCCATCCCCACACCGGGAAGCCATCCCCACACCGGGAAGCCATCCCCACACCGGGAAGCCATCCCCACACCGGGAAGCCAAATTGGAGACAAATCTGGAGTTGGGAAAACGGCCCGTCTCCGTGCTACACTGTTTTGCTAATGATGTCAAAATTGTTTGTGTCGTGCGTGAGGCGTGCGTATTTTTGTGTGCAACTACCGGTAGATTTCTGTGGCTATTGGCAGCGGCTAGGCCGTTTGTACGTGAAATGACCTGACCAGACCTGACCTGGCCTGACGAGTTATGTTTTAGGCTGCTAGCTGCAGGTAACTCCCGGGTGTTTTTACCTAGAATAAACTTTATTTATTGCATCGGGATTATTGGAACATTTACTGAGCCGAGGCGCAGGATTATTCTTAACGAAACTCGATCTGAAGGCGGGTTCAGGCCGAATGTACCAGGAAGCACACCCATGACATTTCCAGCCTTGCTCGCTGCTGACAGACAGTTCCGGCCTTGCTCGTAGCATGTTTATGCATCACCCGTTTTGAATCTTGGAAAAACTTTGCGGACATATATACGTCCTCCGGCGTGAACTGGCTTATCCAAACAGTGTTTTTCTTGAAAAACCGGGCGCTTGAATGTCAAAGCTGAAGACAATCCCGGGTTTTGAAAAATGCCTCATGCATATTGGGGAATTACCTTTTACGCGCACGCAATAACGTTTAGTTTTGGATTCAGAAAAAAAACATGTCATTACATGATCATTATCACTATCAGTCAGAGCAAGATTTGTTTCTCTCGACAATGCTTTAATTTCTTGGGAATCCTAGCTGACCTGTGCATGCGGCAGTAAGTACAATACTATTTTTACAGGAATTCCTTTTCATTCCTTCCTATTCCTCCGTGGTAGGCCAATAATAGATACCGGTAAAATACTTTCAAAATACATCTGATTCATTCCATGGTAATTGGTATGATGATGTACACTCAATTTTTAATTTTCTTTGTGGCGGGGGCAGACAGGATATAGGTTATACCGGTACTTGTTATTTATTTGGTGGAACCATGAAGGATGCAGGGTGGAACGCATGACACCACGTGATGACATTCAGACAGGAATTTATGAATGTGGGGGTCGTAGCCATGGGCGGGGGTAGACCCAATAATTGGGGCGTTTTCACTCCTTTTTCGAATTTTGGATTTTGTCTGTCGTTAACGTTCTAACGCCCCAACGGTTTCTTAGCCTATTACCCGTAAAAAATTAATTTGTAACCACAAAAGTTGCCCAAAACAGGCCAAATACACCGGCGCCATCCCCACACTGGAAAGCCATCCCCACACCGGCGCCATCCCCACACCGGAAAGCCATCATCACACCGGGAAGCCATCATCACACCGGGAAGCCATCCCCACACCGGGAAGCCATCCCCACACCGGGAAGCCATCCCCACACCGGAAAGCCATCCCCACACCGGGAAGCCATCCCCACACCGGGAAGCCATCCCCACACCGGGAAGCCATCCCCACACCGGGAAGCCATCCCCACACCGGGAAGCCAAATTGGAGACAAATCTGGAGTTGGGAAAACGGCCCGTCTCCGTGCTACACTGTTTTGCTAATGATGTCAAAATTGTTTGTGTCGTGCGTGAGGCGTGCGTATTTTTGTGTGCAACTACCGGTAGATTTCTGTGGCTATTGGCAGCGGCTAGGCCGTTTGTACGTGAAATGACCTGACCAGACCTGACCTGGCCTGACGAGTTATGTTTTAGGCTGCTAGCTGCAGGTAACTCCCGGGTGTTTTTACCTAGAATAAACTTTATTTATTGCATCGGGATTATTGGAACATTTACTGAGCCGAGGCGCAGGATTATTCTTAACGAAACTCGATCTGAAGGCGGGTTCAGGCCGAATGTACCAGGAAGCACACCCATGACATTTCCAGCCTTGCTCGCTGCTGACAGACAGTTCCGGCCTTGCTCGTAGCATGTTTATGCATCACCCGTTTTGAATCTTGGAAAAACTTTGCGGACATATATACGTCCTCCGGCGTGAACTGGCTTATCCAAACAGTGTGCGCATCAAACCATAGAGAAAGGACTCGCATACATTGTACATTCCTACCTTATATTATATGTTCTCGTGACCCAACTTCAGCTAGGCCAGCATTTTTGTATTTATTAGATTACAAATCCGCCCACATTATTATTTTTGTCCCCAACGCAGGATTTTTAATATTTTTGAATAAAAAAAGAAAAAGAATGGACTGTATTTTTCCCCTGACGCAGTGTTTTGAGTAAGAAGCACGTACATGTAGTAAATGCCACCAGCATTTTTCAGACTGCTTGATCACTTGTGTCAGACCCAATCGCTGCACGTAGGAGCATACATTTGCGTGTTCATGTAGCCAGCGCGTTGGATTGGGTGATTGTTAAAATCTATCAGCTGTAAACCATAAAAATATTGACCCGTTAAATGTGCGCCCAGTTTTTTGTTTTTGCCCACCGAGCCTGGATAAAATAGTTGTATGTAAAAAACAAAAAGAAACTTTAAAGGTAGTATACACCATTGGTCATTGCTTGAATTATCATGAATGAGTAGATTTGGGGGGTTGTATTTATAGTAAATATCGTTTAACTGAGCTCAGCTGTCGAAGTTTTAGAATCACGGATGCCGAGAAAAGCACGAAAAACAGCGTTTTTTTTCAACCGGCATCGAGCAGTTATTCTTATGTTATCTTTGTTTTTTCGCGCTCGCCGTCCGGCGATAGCGAATTTTTCATTATAAAATTCTATTTTTCGGAAGAATTACAGGATATCTAGCGCAATCATTTTGCTGGATGCCCAGAATCAGCATTTACTTTCAGATGAGTAAGATATTTCTTAATAATTCGGTAGTAAATATTTTCGATATCTGCAAATGGTGTATCGTACCTTTAAACATTTTTTTCAATTTTTTGTTCTGCCTTTCGACCCTGCTTAATTTCATGTTATTTTCTTAATCTCCAATAAATGCCCTAGTGCAGCACTCACTTAACACTGAAATATCTAATTAGTTTCCATTTTGTTCCCTTCAATTTTATACAGGAAGTGATGGCTCTTCTCCAAGTTTCCACATTTGAGACTGCATAGAACTTTTGTGAATTCGAGATTTCGGGATGAATCAGTTTTTTCAAGATCAATCAGTTTTTTATAACTCGATATGGAAGGAAATGATCAACACACTTTGTAAAAAACTAAGCGATGAATACCTTCCTAAAATAAAGAAATTAATAAAGACAAGCAATATCAGAGGTTTTCTGGATATATATAATGCACTTACAATCACTGAGAATGAGCTGGATAATGTAAAAACAATCAGAGCCTTTCTGGAACTGTTTCATCCAGAAAGGGCATGTTTAAGAACGAGAGGCCTACCAGCCATTAATTTTTTTAATGTTATGGAATGGATCGCACGTGCCCTTTGTCGGATTGATATACTTCCATATGTGGCAGAGGTTAAGTTGAAGTTGAAAGAACACCAGGAATGTAAGTACCTGTTTTGAAAATTATGTAAATATATGGTGTTGGTCATTGTTTATTTTGTTGTGACAAAAACTGCTTTAAAAGTTTTATGTTTAATAATAATATATTGAAATTACCATCTGTTTATCAAATATTAAATGCCAAAATATTGAAGATTTCTAAGGGCAGGCATGTTTGAAATTTGTGATAATGCCGGTAGTATGTAGAGTTAAATTTAACCATTTCTTTTGGTGAATTTTGCTGTTGACATCTACAATCACGTATCTTGATTATTTTCTGTTCTCTTTTTCTTTCTTATTAACATAAGCACATAGAGGAGAACTTCAAGAGGCATTATCACGTGAGTTTTCATTAAAATATATATTATGTAAATTTTGGTGAAATTGAAGTGGACAATTTAAGTGAAAATATTTTTCACTTGAGTGATCTGTCAGTTACAATAGATGGAACCTGACAGTAATAAACCTGCCAAACTCCAACTGTTGAAGTTTGATTGACTTGGTACAGATGGGTCTATGAGGTTGTTCAGTGTTCAGAATCGGGGCTATGATGACTGGCCATTGGTTCTGTGTGTTGGACTGTGGGAACACACAGGGTGTACACTTTACAGTTACTAGTCCCATGCCTTTCTGCCCTGAACCTCACATAATTCAACAAGGTCTCCCTGGACCTTTTGTACCGAGTCAAACAAAGTCCAACAACAAATTGCTAATGTTTGGTACAAAACCTGCAGTTGGAGTTGGGCTTGGGGTAGTTATAGGGTTAGGCAAGGAGAAAGGTTCATATTGCAGTCAGTTCGTAGTGGACCGTTCATTTTATGTGCGCTTTAGGCATGGCACTTTGTGCATGACCTCGTTTTTGAATACTTAATGAGCTGGCGACGACGCCTGGAATTTGGTCCAAAACATCCGTTTTATTCACTGACTGTCAATATTATGTATATTTTCTTTTGGATAAGGAAACATTCTGGTAAATTATAAAATCATATTGGAAATCATGACATTTACAGGGTGAAATTTATAACGTAAATAAAGCTTCCGAAACCAACAAATTGACCTTAAAAAAATGACGAGATTTTCCCATTTTCTGGCGGTGTGGCCACAACCCAAATTCACACTGATGTTAAAGATACATATAATTTCATATTCTATTAAAAAAATGTCGATTTGGGGTTGATTTTTACTTAGTCCAGTCAGGGTGCAGAAAATCCTAACTTTCACAAGAAAGTAACGAACGGAACACCCCGCCATGACAGTCTATAATCTTCCTGCGCCCTCATTGGTAAAAAATGACGTCATTGAGAGAGGCTTCAGGGTAACGTGTAGTTCATGCACATTACCGTGTAGTGATCATTTTTGACAATATTTGTTAGTCCAGTCAGGGCACAGAAACTAAACACAAAATCGTACCCTAACTTCGAGTGTGAACAAAATTCTGCCAAAAACATACTATAATCTCGTCATATTTTATATCACTCGATTCAGAAAAACGTTCTTTTCCACTTACCACGCCATCTTGGAGAATCACTGCTTCGTTTGCAACGTGTAGTTAGTGAAAACAAAGCTGCCGAACTCTCGCAAATTTTACTCGCGTAAAGCTCGTGTCCAATTTGCGACGCCGGCCATGCAAAAAATAGTTTGGAATATGACCTCATTAGCGCGTGCGCTGCGGACTGACGGATTGTGTTACAATTCATCATATTCTAATTTTAGTCCATTTTGTTTTGAGTTAATTAATTAACCCTACATGTAACTTACTAGGGCGTATGAAAATTAGTATTGAAATTGGAGGATTCGGGAATGTTAAGGTTAATCAACCGCCACTCCATTACTGTCATTCTGAAATGCTATATTAATTTACATTATTTTCAATATGTGTATAAGTGGATGAGAAAAAAAATGGAAAATGGTGAATGTGATCAAAGAATTCAGTTTATAAACTTCATTCAGGGTCATATGATCAGTCTTGCAGGTATATATATTTGTAGTCATGCTGAAACTGTTGTATCTTTGGTGTTTTGTTTTTAATAGTTCTGCCCTTTGAGCCAGTTCACCCTATTGAAATAAGCGAGCCTGATGCACAGGAAGCCTTCAGGAAAGCACTTGAAGCAGGTAGTAAAGAAGTACACCGTACACGACTCATGATAGTTGGCCAAGAACGGGTTGGAAAAACGAGCCTCATGAGGAGTCTTACTCGTCAAAGGTGTGATGTATTTTTATGTATTAAAGGAAACATGTAATAAGGATTATTTTTGCTTAAATCAATAACGTTTAATGTTGACAACAACATTATGTGTGTGGTTGTGTTTATTTTCTGTAAAAAATGGGGGAAATTTGTTTTTGAAAATGTTGGTCAAACGTACACCGCCCCTCGAAGGGAAGCCTCATTAACATAAAACCTCGCGAGGGGTATGACGAAAATCGAGGCAGAGACTCGACGCGCTGCTACCCGGCCTATCGTATACTGAATGCGCGTCCGTCTTTACATAGTTTTTCATTCTGAATCAGGGTAAAAATACAGCAGTTTTCGGTCATGCTGACTAGGTGTGTATAGCTGCTAGGTGTAGCAAAACTACTAAGGATGGAGTAAGCCTTCATTTGTTTCCTGCTGATCCTAAATATCGGAGGATTTGGACAGCCAAAGTAAAGCTTACCAGAGCAATGTGGTCCGGGCCTAGTGATTTTCGGCCCTCTGCAGCGACCATTTTGAGCGGTCGTGCTTCGACCTAAAGCGCCTAGACTGAGACCCCATCTTTATCCTCGCTTGAGTCCGTGTCTGAATAAGAAAAACTGTTATTCGAATCAGACGAATCAGTACTGTTTTCGTCTGATTCACCAAAAACCGAAGAAGAACTTTCACGATCGTCCATGTGAAATTTGATTACCGTGTACAAAGAGTATGCGATTCGTACACTGTGGGTGCTTATGCAAACAACAATGTGCATACGTGGCCACGCGAACCCGTCTCGTACCTAGACGTCGCGTACCGACTATCAAGAATTTGTCCGGGTCCTGCCTCGGTTTACGTCACTCATTTTTAGTGGCCGTGAAATTTAAAAAGGGGGGGTCAATTTTTGGACGGCAAATTACCACACTAAACGTACTCTAAAACTAGTTTTGCTTTTTATTCTTATTTAATACACATAAATCTATTAATTTAAAACAAAAAATGCGTAATGATAATGTTAGACTGCATGTTTCCTTTAATTACTGCTTAGCGAGTAATACGACTACTCATGAATAGTTGTGCTGCTCATTGTATTACTTGATATTTTTTCTTAACTCGGGTACACGTCCGGGCGGGAGTAGGGGAGGTACTTGCAAGTAGCAATTTGTTTACAGTGTTGACTTAGTTGCACTAAAGTTGCCTTTTGTCTGGATGTTATACCGGTACCAATCAAGGAATCATTTTCTCTACTTCACCCTCCCCAGGATTTTACTCCCAACAAATATAGCCTGGGAGCCAGCTCCTGGAATCTGTCGTTTCATTTCACCCCTAAAGGGGGACTCGTTTGGCACTTGTACACGGGAAGGGGGGTGTGTCTCGAGAGTATTATAAGACCAGGTGTATTAGCATCCAAGGTGGCAGCAAGGTACTTCAATTCACCAATCTCTTTAAGTAAAACCGCCTTGCATCTCACATTTTGTAGGAAAAAAAATATAGGCCGAGTAAAAAAAGAAAAAATACCTCAAACTCAATTTTTTCAGAAATAGAATAAGTGTGCCGAACATGTTCCGGCTATTCTGAATAGATCACTCAAAATGGGGAGCTAAATATTGCGATTGTATAAGCACCTGTTTATTGTTTCCTCCAATCATTACCATTCCAAATTCCCTTCTGATAGTCGAGAGAAAGTCAACGTGTGAATTAGTCTGATGGGAAACAACACCATCTTTGGACCAGTGTTTTTCAATAAAAACATTAATGGTGTGTACATTTTGTTTTTTACTCGGCCTATACATTGTTCCTACAAAATAGACATGTGGGGGATGTGAGTAGCAAGTCGGGGGTATACATGTACCTTGACACGTTGGTGAATTAAAGTATTTTGCTGAATTAAAGTACCCCCCCTTCCATGTAAAAGTGCCAAACCTTTCCCGTTTAGGGGTAAAACGAACACAAAAAATAGCTTCTTTACGAACTTTGCTCTAAAGCCATGTTCCCATTGGACTTAATTTTGTTAGAGTACCGCGACTTTTCTTTAGAATGACAAAATTAAATCCAATGGGGACGCACGGTAAACTGACCTCCCTGTCAATTTACCGCGACCGTGTTGTAAAATAAACAGGCCGAAAGAGGTCGCGGAAGACTTCCGCGCAGCCACGGTAACTTATCAGGGCCGCTAAAAAGTCCAATGGGAACGCTCCGCGCTGTAAACCTACCGCGACCACGCTGTAAAACGCTATATGCAAACAACAACACTTCCTGTATACGTCACAACTATACACAGAACTCGCGCGAAAATGGTAGTATGGTTCCCTGTCTCGTTTGCATTGATGGTGGTGTGGTATATCATCTTACCGTACGCAGCGTGTGTAGGATGCAACACGGTCAGCGCTTTTTTCAATCTCGTCCAGTTGCTGCAGTTTCGCTACTTGACTAGTTAGAAACATGGCAGATTTTATCGATTTTGTGGCCGACGAATCCAGCGCGCAAAAAAAACGTCACAGGCACGTCATATCCCGCATAGGTCAAAGGTGACTGTGCACAGCGCCCGCAATGTGTGACATTTTACCAGTCTCGAACAGCGAAAGAACCGTTTCGTCGCGGAATATAAGTCCAGGTGGGAACGCGTGGTAGATTCACGCTAAGGAATGCCGCGGTAAGTTTCCGCGTGGCCGCGGAAGAAAAAGTCCAATAGGAACACGGCTTTAGACTAATATAATTCAGGTAAATAACCCATTGACTCAAAATGTTGGGGGGGGGGGGGGGGGTGCCTTAGGTAACAATAGTCTAGGGAGTGTATAGGTATGGGGGACTATAAGGGGGGAGTTGCTCGGTCCCATATCTTGCTGTGTATGTTTGGCTCTGAATCAATTGTAGTGTGCTTTCCTGCTCCCGGTTGATGAACCGTTTGTTGATTGATTTGGGCCCTAAGGTTGTTGACAGTGTAGTTTATAGACAACCCTTACGAAAATGTCCTGTGGTATTCCTGTGGTATACCACACAATTACCACAGGACAGTCAAATACCACACAAATTTGTGTGGTATGTACCACAGGACATTGCTGCCCTGTGGTATTCCTGTGGTAATAAAATTAGATACCACACAAATTACCACAGGACAGTCATACAAAATGGTTTTGTGTGGTAATATACCACAGGATAGAGATGTCCTGTGGTATTCCTGTGGTATTTACTTGGATATCACACAAATTACCACAGGGCATGTCATACAAAATGGTTTTGTGTGGTAATATACCATAGGATACTACATGATAGAGATGTCCTGTGGTATATTCCTGTGGTATTTACTTAGATACCACACAAATTACCACAGGACACAAACATGTCATACAAAATGGTTTTGTGTGGTAATAAGTACCATAGGACATCTCTGCCCTGAGGTACTCATGTGTTGTAAATATCAAGGGACCACACAAGGACAGTCAAGTACCGCAATATTGCCGTTTCTCACATCTCTGTTCTGTGGTATCCCTGTGGTAAATGCTGAAATAACACACAAATTAAAGACATTGAAGTACTACATAATTAGTTCCCATCTTGTTGTCCTGTGGTATCCCTGTGGTACAAACTGAGATACCACACAGTACACATCGTACCACATAGATTGGTTCCTACTACCGTACATCTCTGTCCTGTGGTATCCCTGTGGTACTCGAGTTAGATTTACTTTTGCTGTAATTTTCATAGGGATTTTAATTTTGAGGGCAGGTAGAAAAAGTAAATTGTTTCACAGAACTGTCTGCGTTGTTTTTTGTGGACGCTGGAAGAAGATACCAGACAAGAAATGCTGTTCTTATTCCAGTTAATACACACATCACACAATCTCAAACTAAATGCTTATCTCTCAGTCATTGTGTACATACAGTGTACACAGCTCTGGTGCAGTATAGGCACACAATGGCTTGTGGTTGTCTTGCAAGGACACATAAATGCCCTTTGACCCCTATATACAGTGCATGCAAGTCTCAAGGTGTAATGACCTTGCATTAACTCTAGGCTTGGCTACTCCACTGCACATGCTGCATATTTTGAATTGGGTTGGGGAAAGAGCAGTTTATCAGTGGTATAGTACATCAATGTTTGCTAGAAAACTGCAACTATTCATAGTATAATGGTGACCCAGAACTGCCAAAATGTATCTCACATGCCTGTCAAGATATCATGACCAAATGACTTGAGTTTATGTATGTTTTGGTTGAAAACATAAGGCTTTCATTTGGACAGAACTTCACTGCATTCTGCATATATAGTCTTGCTGTCGTGGCTGTCGGTTGACTCGGTTGTGTGGTAAGTTTTTGTGTATTGACTTCAATGTTAAATATTTATATCGTGTCAATCTTTTATATACTTGTTGTGATCCTGTAATGTTAGTCAACTGATTGCTTATTCCAATATGCAACTTACGATCAACACATTTTTGATCACATTACATGTACTTTAGGGATAATAAGAAGACTTTATTAAAAACCAATGTAATGGAATATTAAAACATCATCATGGGTGCTTAAACAACTACAAACAATGTCAATGTAATGGCTGAAAAGGCTAGGTTTGTGATTGGTGCCATTCCTTAAGGTGTACGTCTTAAACTACGTTTGATTCTTTCAGATTATAGTCTTTGTTTTTTCCCTTGGTTTTGAACTTTGTTAATGATTTGTCTTTTTTCTAATTTTTATTTTTGTTCTCAATGCCAGGGAGTTGGTCAAGATTGAAGATCAGTTCAACCGTACTACTAGTGAAGAGATCAAATTTGTGGCTGCATGGTTAAAACAGATGTAGATGGGGGAATTTAGCGAACATCGAGAGGAGCATACGTACAGAGACTTTATAAATGAAGTCTTAATTGTTGATGTGATCGAACAAACTTGTGCATTATAAGGGTAAACTCTGGACACTAAGAAATGTTGAAGGACTTTTTTGTGTATATTTCGCATTCGCACCACAAAGATTTTAACAGCTACCGGTAATTATACTTGAACATAATTGTATTTGTAAGTCAAATACATTAGGTTTGAAACTAAGCAATCAGTAGTTTCTTTCCTCTTCTTGAATCAGTACAATTTGCAAATATCAAGCGAAGAGACTGTTCTATGACTTTTGTATCTTCACATGTAAATCAAATGTGACAGAACCTAAATTCATTTGTTTAAAAAACCCAATAAACCCTTCCACTTTACTTAATCAAATTACGCACAAGTTGACTCAGAAATATATATAACTTGCTGACTTGCTGTTATTACCGTCATTATAGTTTAAGGACATGAAACTTCATTGCAAAGAAATGTATAAATGCAAACAGTTGCTCCTTGAATCCAAAATTTGAATGTAACCTGAATCTACTTTGTTTGCTGTATATCTTAAAAATCGACACAAGTACATGTAGGATTGGTGGTGGTGGTGGTGGAAGGGCTTTCAATAAACAACAATCTAAAAGAGCATATTTAAAGGGTTTTAGTGCATCACTTTAATTTCAAAGTGCCATGTTTTTACAGGAATATTCAACAGAAGAAAGTGGTACTCATTGAAAGGGAAATACCACATGATCGATACCACAGGAACAAGTACTGGGAACATGTATCACAGGAACATGTTACCACAGGAATGGTACCACAGGAATATAGTACCACAGGTACCACAGGAATAGTTCAACAGGTACCACAGGAAAAAGTACCGCAGGAAAAAAGTACCGCAGGAAAAAAGTACCGCAGGAAAAAAGTACCGCAGGAAAAAAGTACCGCAGGAAAAAAGTACCGCAGGAAAAAAGTACCGCAGGAAAAAAGTACCGCAGGAAAAAAGTACCGCAGGAAAAAAGTACCGCAGGAAAAAGTACCACAGGAATACCACAGGAATTTGTCCTGTGGTAATGTCCCAAAAAATGACAGGACATTTCCTGTGGTACTGTCCTGTGGTATTTTTTGTGGTAATACCACAGGACATTTTCGTAAGGGAAGGCAATCCTACCATTAATCAAACAAAACTTCAGTCTTGTTTGACCAGTTCAATCCGCGCTCCTCTCACATATTGTGTCCAGTGACACCATGCAGATTTATATCAGTAGGCCACTGGGTAGGCCATGGGCTACTTAGAGTTTTGTTTAGGTTGCTAATTACCCCATTAATTAGGGTACACGGGCTTCATCTCATACACTTCATGCAACGAGGTTGCTGTTTTCTCGTGTGCAGCATGTTTTCTGCTGTTTTCTAGCTCTTACCATGGTGCCTATTTCCATAGCATAGGCTTATATTCCATCTGTCGAACACCTCGACTGAATTTGATTACTTCCCCCTTGCTAACTAATGAAAGCGCAACACCGTTCGATTTGACTCTCGCATGACTTTTTGCGCTTACCTGAGCCTGGCCCTGGTATCAGCCCACAAAGCCAGTTACTTGGGAAAGTATCCCAAAGGATGCTAAAACATGGCTGTCATGCGCCAGCGGTGGGAAATTTAAATAGGGATGAATCTATGTTATAACTTTTGCATGTGTGATAGATGTGACCCCACTCCAAATTTCTCCTATTAATACTTCTTTGTTAGTTCTTTCTTTGATCCTATACCCACACCTTTCCCTTTAATTCCTCAGCCTAATCCTCCTTTTGTTGTTCCACTGAACTCTGTACACATGCTTTTTCTTTTGTGTTTCCGGCCTCAGTACCATGATGTGCATCATGCTGTATATATGTTGCCCTATATATGTTTGTTTCTTGTACACAGTCATTATGTCTCTGATGAAGATCTTGTTAAGATTGAAATATTAGACCCTCTTAACTTATTTGATTTGTGACAGATGGAAACGGCTCTTCAAGTCTTTAGATGGAATTAATGTGGCATGCATGGCAGCTGCGCGCAGCCAGCACTGTGGAAAACTTTCTCAACAACAGAAGACTTTTAATGTGCTTTCCTGTCAGTGGCTTCAAGACTGAACCATTTGACCACAGGATGTGTGGGCCTGTGCCTCACATTCCGTCTTATCCTTACTGAAACCATACACTAAAACACTCAGACATGCTTTTATATTGCAGGATAGCGAAGCATGCATGTGAGCGACACATACCAGCAACTTTATTTTCACCCAACAGGGCTAATTCCTCCAATTACAATACAATGTTATAATTCAATACATTTACATACACCCTATAGGGTTAGAGTTAAAATAACCTTTCTTCTTGTGATGAGAATACACACAAAAAGGGCTTTAAACAATGCCCTGATTAAACCCACCTCATCGGAAAACTGTGACGTCCAGAAAAAAACAGAGATATTTTGCAACTGCTCTGAAATCTGCAGTGTGTGCACAGCAACATATTCAAAGCTTTCCTCAGTGAGGGTGCTGAACTTGTACACCCTGTACATGAACATGTAATTTACTTCTGAAATCATAAAATAAAAACGATTTATGTGTGCTCGCATAAGTGTGCTTGCTGGTACATCCTAATCCTTTCACCTCCCTATATACCTCCAGACTTACTCGTTACGCAACTGCACCTGTGCATTCTTCATGCTTACTCGCATAACTATAAGACAAATATTTCCCGCTAATCTGCGTAACGCGGGAAATGAATATGGGCAACTCTCAAGAGATTCCAAGGGGCAATAAACAAGAGTAACTAGAAAACCTAAGGAATAATAATGAGACATATAACTTACACCTTGACTGAAGCTCTATTTAGAATGTGCATTTGAGCAGTGTTAAAGTATACAAACAAATAACCTCATACAATCCTCCAAAATCCTTGTTTGGATAAATATACCCAAGTAACCTCATAACAATCTTGCAAAATCACCCAGCATATTAGTTTTGCCTTATGACCTGGATCCTGCATTATTCTCCAGTGGCAAATCCCCAAACGCCCTGAATCTTGCAAATTTTTTCGATTCGATCATCATCTTCCAAGTGACCTCAATCCTGCAATTTGCAAAGAGGATTTTGGGTAATTTGGGATAGGGTTAGAGGAATATCAAATTTCATTTTAGATGTTAGCTTTCACAATAAATACTTTTCTTTCCTCCATCTAATTCTTGCCATTTGTAACTGCTTCTCATTTTTGTGGCTTATTATTAACCGCTTCATATATCTGTTGCAATACAAAAAATGTACATTGTATATAAATTTTGAATGTATTTTATTTTCACGATGTTCAGTTTCAACAAGAATGAATCATCAACAGAAGGCATCTCATCTTCATTAGTGTGCAATATAGACATCAAACATGCAACAGCTTGGTATTTGCACCAGGAAGGAGGTAATGTACTTGTGTTTTATAATTGAACCCATTACTCTAGCCCCTAGTGTTTGGGAATTTACCTCGCGATAATATTCCTCCCATTCCACTCTGTGCAGCTCAATATTTGCATAACGAATCTTAACAGAGAAGAAAAAACACACCATTATTTGCAGATAAAGTGTTGAGGGAAAACTGGGGGGGAGGAGGGGGGCAAGGAAACTTTTTTGGGGAAAAATTTTCCCCCCTTCCCCCTCATATACCCCTTAGCGCCGCCACTGATGTAGACATGGCTAAAAAAAAAAGAATGGAAGAAATATCCAGAACTACAGATTGGTATGTTTTGGATCCAGGGGGGGGGGGGGGGGGTGTGGAGGGAGGTACATGTAGTAGGCAATATCTAAAAAAAGAAATTAGGAAATTAAATGAAACAGCTGAATAATTTCTGTGAACTGTTTGATTTTTTGTAGGTGTGTTCAGTGATCCTACCAGCTTTAAACAGGAATATAAGAGTTGTATGCAAAATGAAATGGGCTACAACATCCAGATGAAGTTGATGAAACAATTTCTAGCTCATGAACAAATACCACAATTGCAGGTACGATCATTGTAAAACAAACTATTATCAGCCACACAATGTTCTTGTGATGCACCTTAACCCTAACTACCCCAAGCTCATCAAACTCTACATGTAACTGCACATTTTGGCAGGTTTGGTACCCAACATTAGCAAGTTGTTGTTGGACTTTGTTTGACTCAGTACAAAAGGCCCAGGGAGACCCTGTTGAATTATGTGAGGTTTAGTGCAGAAAGGCATGAGAATTATACAAATGTTGGAGCTTTAGGGAATGCACGGGCATTTATTCATAGGTGAGCTCAGGCTGGTTACGGCACAGTACAGTTCCTGGTCAGCTGTAAGTGTACATGATACTTCACAACACTAACCAGTGGCCAGTCATCACAGCCCTGATCCTGAACACTGAACAATGCACAAACCCATCTGTACCAAGTCAATTAAACTTTGTTTGGCAGGTTTAGTACTGTTAGGTTCAGTACCAATAATGTTTGTACGGCTTGGTATGCTTTATAGTACGAGAGCATAATAGGCTGTCCGCATAAAAAAAATGTTTATTTTGATCAAATAAATTTATTTTTTGTGAGACGTTTTTTAAGGGAACCTTAAAACTACCGAATATGTCTTTGGTAAACTACAATTTAACTATAAGTGTCAGGCGCTACCAAAAAGTACTTCATACAAACTGATTTTTGTTTTTTTATGGTTGATATTTTCAAAATTTAAAGGTTTAATGGGAAAACTTTTTTAACCAGTTTGCGCCGGATGACGTATATAAACGCAAAGTTTTCTCCAGATGACGCATAAACATGCCACGAGCAAGGCCGGAAATGTTTGTCAGCAGCGGGCAAGGCCAGAAATGCGTGGTTGTGCTTTCCGGTACTATCGGCCTGAACCCGCCTCAGATCGAGTTTTGTTAAAAATAATCCAGCGCGTCGACTCGGTGATGTTAAAATAATCCTGGCGCGAACTGGTTAAGAAAGGTTGTTTATGTTGACAAAAAACATTTCTTCAAATAATTCTTTGCACTGGCATTTTTGGAGAACATTTGCAGACGTCATCTGCTAAAGCCAGGGGTTGATGGGTTATAAACCATTTAAAAACCTGAAAATTACTAAAACCCGGTGTTTTATAGTAATTTGAGTTCTTCTTTTTGTTAACTACATGACCGGAATAAAAACAAAATTTGGAGAAGAATGAATTTTTTATTTCATATTTTGCCCTGTCAACAAAACTCAATTACAAAATAAAAAAATAAACCACCCCAAGATTTTTTGAAAAAAAGTCACTCACAAAAAAACAAACAAAAAAAACGTTTTTTGGAAAAAAGGATGCTCACCAACTTTTTTGTTATGTCGCCTAATGGCTGAAAAAATAGGAAATCGGTGATGGGCCGACATTTACCTTATCCGTTATTACGCGGACAGCCTCTTCAACATCTTAAAGTGATTTCACGCCTTGAAATGATTGGATGCTTCAACTATTTGAAGACCCCTGATTGAAGCAAAATGAAGAAAGGTCACATAACAAAACTACTGATAACTTTGATGTAACACCTGCTTTCGCTAACAGTAATAGTATTAACTGCACCTGGGCCAAATTTTTTGGCTCTTCTTACCGTAAGCAAAAAATTGCCGCTTACTATAGCAAAACATTTCTTGCTTACGGTAAGCGTATTTCATACGTTAGCGAGGAATTTTGGCTTCTTCACATACGTACATGCCGTAAGTCCGTAACTAAGAATTCTGCTCTTACAGGACTAGCACAGAATTTTTCTGCAAGCGCATTAAGCACAAAATGGTGAACTTAAACGCGGGGTCCGTTGTTGTATTGAAAACAGCCATATCCTATTTAAGTGTTTTTGTTTTCTATCCTCCCCACTCCCGAACAAAAGATATTGACTAATTTGGCATATGAAGCAAGATATGAGACGGAGGGAACCCTCCTTCTTTGGGGTGGTCATATGCTTGGGGAATGTTGTGGTTTCTCAGGAATTCATTGTAGGTTTTTATGGGGGGGGGGGGGGAGGTGCATTAGGTGACAATAGTCTAGAGAGTGTATAGGTAAGGGGGACTAAGGGGGGGGGGATGGAGGGGGGAGGGGAGGGGGAGGGGGAGGGGAGGGGAGGGGGGTGGGAGGGGAGGGGGAGGGGAGGGGAGGGGGAGTCTTTCGGTCTCATATCGTGCCGGATATATAATTTGGGGAAATCGCCTACACAGGGCCACAGGGCTGGATAGCTCAGTTGGTAGAGCACCGAAACGGCAATCTATGAGGTTGCTAGCTCAAGCTCCAGTCAATTTAAAAAAATTAGTAATTTTGTAAATTTGTATTAATGTTTTCTGTTGCCAAGAATGTCTCGGCCGATGCAGGATCAGAAGCAGGATCAAAAGCAGGTTCTTCACAGGGGCAAGAAGCCAAACAAACTGAAGGTTAGATTTATTTAAAAAGAAACAAAAACAAAACCCCAAATTGCAATCAAATTAATGTTTTAACCAGTTCGCGACGGATGACGTATATAAACGCAAACATTTCCCCAAATTCAAAACGGATGACGCATAAACACGCCAAGTTCAAGTTCGGAAATGTATGTCAGCAGCGCGCAAGGCCGGAAATGCGTGGGTGTGGTTCCCGGCACTATCAGCCTGAACCCGGTTCGGATCAAGTTTCGTTAAAAATAATCCCGCCCGTCGGCTCGGCGATGTTAAAATAATCCCGGCGCGAACTGGTTAAAGAGATTATATATCATTTGCTTTTGCTGTAAATTAAAAAAAATGGGTGGATTTGTGTATTGCATATTAAATATTGTTACATTGTCTTTGAAATTTTGTATTCGTAGATGCTGGAAACAAAACAACAAAAGAAATTATGTTCTTGTAGTCTGGTTCCTTTGACCCCACTTGGGATGAAACGGAGCAATTTATAAACGTAGGGAATTGTACGGTCAGAGAACCAGTCTTGCTGGCTTATACCTGTTCATATCTATTGGGCTAACTAAATAATAATTGGGGGTAGTATTTGACAGAAGTCTTTTTTTTGTCAATGCTAGTCAGCCGACCAGCGTTGGATATTGATATAAATATAATATAACTGGGACAAGAACAAGTAGACACAAATTTATAAGAATGACTCGCAAAGTATTTTCAATAAAGTGTTTTAGCTCGGAATACCTTGTAAACAAAAGCATTATCCGAAAATATTTTTTTATTTGGGACACGTACAACTATGATACAAGGTGGTTTGTTTTTACAGCAGAAAACATCAAGAAAAAAAAGTTGAGGAGAGGACAAGAATCCGGCAAAATGGACGAGCCAATAGTTCTAAGCATCTGGGACTTTGCTGGCCAAGACTTGTATTACACCACCCATCAGGTATCTGAAAGGTTTTATTATTCTGTTATTACATGCCTGTATAGTGCATAAAGTGGTAATTGAATACTTAAGGGAATAAATATGTGGTTGGCCAGGGCCTGGACGCGTTAATGCCCGAGCCATAGGAGAGAGCCTTACCTTTCGGGTGAAATATGTCAAAACAAGGCAAAAATATAAGTTTCCAACTATTTTACTTCATGTTTGGTGAAACACCTCTTTAGCTAGATTTATGGTACGTTCCTCAAATATCCTAGCTCACGTGAACGGTCTGGGAGGAGCTAACTCCTAATATGGACATTGGCACGGCATCCCGCGTACTGCGCGATGTTATGCAGAACACAAGCTGCCTGTACAGCGTGAATTATTAGGACTATGAAATACAGACTCATTTGTAGTATTGCGCATGCCTTTTGAGGTTTCAACCAATTTAACTGGAAATTGGTGATTGGTTTTCAACTGGTTTATTAACTGGTTCAAAACAGTTTTACAAGTTTGTACTTAGTATTCAAGCCTGGTAAACCGAGCCCAAAACAATTCGCCAGTTTCCTGTTCAACTGGTACCAGTTAACACCAGTTGAACCCTGGAATTTTCACTTGGGATGCAGGCTGAATGACCCACTCATCATTGACTTCCTAAGCCTCGCCTTTTTCCAGAGTGCCATCTTAAAGTCCTCTTCTCACTTACCGAGTCTATGACGTAGTGTCCTATTGCTTAAAGGTAAATTTACACATTATTGTAAGAAACCCAAACAGGAACTAAACTGCAACTCTGACATTTGGAAACATTTCATGTTAAAGTGTCGCCGACATCGCAAACTGCCTTGCAGCAATCGTCAAATTTGAACCAGGTTCAACTTTGCCGACGGTTCATGCATGCTGTCTGCGCAGTATATGCCATATCTGCCATATCTGTGTTTTTCACCTAGGTTACGCAACGCCAACTGCATTGTCCGACCTTCCGGTAACGAAAGCGCACGCGTGCGGGAAAATTGCCGTAATAACGCGGCACGGCACTTTACAGCCCACTGCTTGTTGTAATCGCTGATCTTGCGGGAAGATTTAATTTGCATCCGCCACAAAAGCTATCAAAACTAAACCTCACCTGTGATAAACTGGCGGAGTTATTGTAAAAGCATATTAAATGTTTAAGGTTAAAAACCTTTTGGGAAAAAAAACCGGAGAATGTTGGCCACACGATGAACGCCGAGCTGACCAACACAACACACAAGCGTAAACTTAATGCAGGAAACATGCCGCGGTAGAACATTTTTCAGAAACACGCTGCATCGCTCAAGAAGGACGAGCGTACTACCTCGAAAGAACTACATTAAAACAGAAAATACAAAAACAGAAAAGGGCGACCATGATCTGATAATTAACCTGCAGGATATGACTTTCTTCAGTGACGTTTGTTTGCCGGGCATTTTTACATCTTAAGATGTCAAATTTGACCATTTCGCGTAACGGAAAAATCCATGCATGTCGGCCATGGACTGGTTTCGGTCCTTAACTTTGTCCATTGAAGCGTGCGGCGGAAACCAATCCAACAATGCGCCTGCATTAGGCATAAAAAAACAAATATGATATGTTGGCGTAACGGGCCCAAAAAAATAGGGTAGGTAGGCGTAACGGGCAAAAATAGGGTAGGTAGGTAGGGATTTTTTTTTATTTATTTTTTAAAAATTTTCTCCCAGCAATAAAAATTATATGTTTTCTAAAAACAGCGGAGCGCTCCTTAAAAATTCCACAGGAGAAGTAATTTCTTTAGTTTGATTTGTAACGCGAACCGGAACGACGTCCATTGATTTTGTGTCATGGAAAAACCTAAAGTAAAACTACAGTACTACTACATGTACATGTGTATGTACTATAAAGGTACTGTTTTTTGACGTACGCTTGCGGTACACATGTACATGTACATGTACATGTACATACTCACAAAGTACAAGTGCGTACATGTACATATACTCACAAAGTACATGTACATGTACATGTACATGTATACGTATACGGATATGTACATGTACGTGCCCTGCGCAGGCCATGCGCGCCAACGTATGTGCTAGCTATAGCTAGCTAGCTAGCCGGCCATGAACAGCGCGAATATGTATGTACAGGAATGACACGATCCTATCTCTGCAATGCACGTGCGCGTGCACTGTTGTGTACATGCACTGGTATAAACAGTTGATCTGGGAAATCACATGTAATGTATTCAATATTTTAACTCGCCGGCCGGGCGACCGAGGGAAGTGTTTTGAGTCGTCTGTGGCTTTTTTGGGTCGCATTTGGTGACCGGGCGACCGCTAAAGAGAAACCCTGGATATAGAAACCAGGCTTAATACAACATTTGCTTTTGCTGTAATTTTCAGAGATGGATGAGGGTTGTGCATGGTGTGTGTGCCCTTGGGCAATGCACTTTTTTGCTCATTGCTAACCCCCGACCCAGAAGTAAATAGGTACCTATGAGGGTAGAGATAATTATTAAATTGATTTAGCTTCTTTGCGCCATCTAGCTGTATACTCCTGAGGAAGCCGAGTTGGTATTTAGAATGTTTAGTGGGCCATAATGACCGGGGTAATAATGGGACATTCTTCGCAATTCAGCTTTATAGCTGCCAGTAAGGATGATTATAGCTTTACTGGCTAATAAGTGCTCTATTACATTAAGGGTTTGCACAAATGACCCTTGGTATGCAAACGTTTCCTATCCTTGACACACAAGTTAATACACCTTGACTGTAGCTCTATGAAGAATATGCACAGAGCATGCATGAGCAGTGTGAAAGTACAAAGTAACAAATAACCTCAATCCTCTAAAATCCTCATTTTGATAAATGCATAAGTATTAAACCTCAATCCTTCAAAATCATCCAGCATTAGTTTAGGCCTTATTATTACGACTTGGATCCTGCATTATCCTGGAGTGGCAAATTTCCAAACGGCATCATCCTACAAATTCCTTCGATGCAACTTCCAAGTGATGATCTCGATCATCCTGCAAAAAAAGGGGATTTGGGAGGATTTGGGATGGTTATAGGGTTAAGAATAACTTTCACCCTTAAATTTAACTCTGGTTATTAGGTAAATCCCTACGACCAAAATCAGTCTGGAGCCTAATAATGCCTATAGCCGTGTTTTCTTCCTATTCACTGCAGACATTTCTGTCTTCCCGGGCAATCTATATGTATTCAATCTGTGCCATGATCTTGACAAACCAGTTCTTGATGATTGTTCAACTGCACAGGTAAGAAACGTAGAACTAGCAGCTAGGGCCAATTTCATAGAGCTGCTAATAAGCACAAACAAATGCTTAGCATGAACATTCTTCCTTAACATATGCATGCCAACCTGCGTGATATAAATGAGGGGCAAATGATGTGCTTTAATTTATTCTACTGCATGTGAAAAACAAATAACTGATAACTTGTCCTCGTTTTGAAGGATTGGGTCACATACATGTATCTGCTAAATTTGCAAAACAACACAAGGTCATGACCTCAAGATTCTGACCATTCAGCAGGCACCTGAACTAATGTGTCTTCGGTAACACATAGCAGCTATTGATGCAACAGCTTTGGCTTAAGTTCTGCTTTAAATCAAATCTCTATGCTCAGAAAGCCTTATAGGAGACATGCAGCCTAACATCTTCATTAAGCAATTTTTGTTTTAAATTAAAAGATTTATGTGTATTAAATGTGAATAAAAAGCAAAACTGCTTCTAGTGTACGTTTAGTGTGGTGATTGGCCTTCCAAAAAGTGCCCCCCCCCCTTTTAAAATTTAGCGGCCACTCAAAATGAGTGACGTTAACCGAGGCAGAACCCGGACAAATTCTCGATAGTCGGTACGCGACGGGTTCGCGTGGCCACATACGCACACAACCTAATACGCCCAGGCTCACTCAGGTCGCACACATTGTTGTGTGTTGATGTACCCACAGTGTACGAATCGCGTACGCTTAGTGCACACACACAATCACATCCCACGCACGTACATGTACGTATTCAGTAATCAAATTTAACATGAACGATCGTGAACATTCTTCCTCTGTTTTTAGTGAATCCGACGAAAACAGTACTGATTCGTCTGATTTGAATCACAGTATTTCTTATTCAGATAGTACTGGTGCTCTAGGTCAAAGCACGACCGCTCAAAATGGTCGCTGCAGAGGGCCGTAAAACCCTAGGCCTGCCCGGACCACTTCGCTCTGGTAAGCTTTACTTTGGCTGTCCAAATCCTCTGATATTTAGAATCAGCCGGAAACAAATGAAGGCTTACTCCATCCTTAGTAGTTTTGCTACACCCAGCAACCTCACACATAATGTTGTTGTCAACCTTATACTTTTTTGATTTAAGCAAAAAAAAAACTTATTACATGTTTCCTTTAAAGAAAACATGTAATAGGTTTTTAAGCGGTCGTGCTTCGACCTAGAGCACCTAGAGGGACCCCATCTTTATCCTCGCTCGAGTCCGTGTCTGAATAAGAAATACTGTGATTCGAATCAGACGAATCAGTACTGTTTTCGTCGGATTCACCAAAAACCGAGGAAGAACTTCACGATCGTCCATGTGAAATTTGATTACCGTGCACAAAGCATACGCGATTCGTACACTGTGGGTGCACAGACGCACAACAGTGTGCGTATGTGGCCACGCGAACCCGCCTTGTACCTAGACGTCGCGCACCGACTATCGAGAATTTGTCAGGTTCTGCCTCGGTTTACATCACTCATTTTTAGTGGCCGCAAAATTTTTAATTTTAATACACATAAATCTATTAATTTAAAACAAAAATTGCGTAATGAATATGTTAGACTGCATGTTTCCTTTAGGTCTTAAACCAATATGCTTCCTGTTCCTTGGATTTGATTAGATATTGATGTTTCTCTGTTTATCTGAGCAGGGACAGATGACCCCTCTTCAGTATCTGGATTTCTGGATGCGTTCTGTTTACACCTACACTAAGGAGAACCCTTCCCAAGTCCGACTGAACCAGAAGTCTCCACCAATCTTCTTAGTCGGGACTCATAGAAACAGTGTAGGAGGAGAAGACATGCCAGACAAGGAACGCAAAGATCTGGTAGGTCCTGTGCAAAATATGAGGATGAGTTCCCTCTGGTTCTTTTCAGAACCGCACATCTCACTAAAGAGGATTACCAAATGGTGTTACGGCAAACTACTTTATTGATTTTTCACCATACAAACCAACCAATCTCAAAAAAAATTCTTACAATAATTCAAGGAATCTGTCTGTCTGTGTGTCACATTGTAATTCGATTATATCCAGAACCGTGCATTGTATATGAAGTTGAAAATCGGCGGGTGTATTGCTCAGGACACAATAACGTGTGAAGTTGTTTGGATGGGCGGTTCTCAAACAAACTGAAAAATGTCAGCAACAAAGGAAACCTAGAAAACCCAGCTACACACTGCTGCACATTTTGAATGGGCACTGCACTACAATTTTATACGGGTATAAACTTTTCTAAATTTCTTTCTGTTGCTTTTTTTTTTTTTTACAGATAGCTGACATGTTTACCCGGATAAGAAAAGAGCTGTGCGGCAAGCCATACTGGAGGTTTGTGGTGAATGATTTTTATGCCATCGAGAACTCTCTTTCATCAAACACGAAAAAGGTAAGTGTCTAAAGCCTTTTTCACATTACAGCCTCGCAACCCGGGCCGAACTCAACTCTGGGCCGAACTCAACTCTGGGCGAACCCACTGCCGCCCTGGGTTGCGTTTTAGATTTTTTTTTAGCAATTTGTTTTTTCAGAAGGTCAATTTAATGCTTCATTTTTTGTTATGGAATCCTTGAATTTTCAAGGGTATTTTTTAGTGCTTTTTCTTTTTAAGCAAAAGTGATACTCATTTTAGGAAAAACCTCAATATTACAACTTTTTATTTTAATAGAATCATTATGACAGCTTCCATCCAATGCTATTCACACAGATGTGCCACTTACGAGATCACATAGAGGCCACAGCAAGGAAAGAGCCCTACATGGGTGAGGAGATCCCTTTGCGCTGGCTGCAGTTTGACCTGAACAAAATGACAGAGGTAGCTAGAAGCCCCAAGCATGGCACGAAGACACCTGTCCTGAACTTGAAGCAGGTGATTTTAAATAATTGGATGACGGTAGATTGGTCTGTTTGGATCATGCAGTCACCGGAGCAATAGTTCAAAAACATGAAATGTTTTCAAAGTGTTAGTTGCTGGGGAAACAAAACTCGGGTAAAGTAATCAGGCAGCGACATGTAATGTACATTTATATATGTGAGGCATTCTGGCAAAATGAGAAGGAACTGGGCAGAGGTCAAATAAGGGTTAGCGGGTATTAGGATATTTTTCATACCAGTTCTTCTGATTTGAAAGTCACAGATGTGTGGAAAAAGGCACACCTGTGATTTTTCTGGGCGTGTGATTTTTCTGGGCGTGTGATTTTTCTCGGCGTGTGATTTTTCTGGGCGTGTGATTTTTCTGGGCGTGTGATTTTTCTGGGTGTGTGATTTTTCTAGGCGTGTAATTCTGTTGTCCAAGCTGCAACTAAACAAAATATGGCAATTAAACAAACTCAATATTGATCTTGGTTTATGGTAAAGCCAATTTCTCTAAACAAGCGTATTTTTTTCAAAAATAATGAAGTTTAGTTATGCTGTAAATATATGCCGAGGTGTGCGATACAGTGGGATTCAGGCATGGGATTATTCGCATTTATCTGAAGCTTTTAGGCGTGGGGGTGTGATCGTCACCCTCGAGTCAGGAACGACTGCCTTACAATTATATTTGTTGCACTTCATTCAGACATTTTGTTGAAAATTTTTCAGTAAGTAAAATACAGAGAAAAGGGGCTTTAAGTTTTAAGTTTTGTAGCCATGACAATTGTGTTATATGATTTTTTTCCATTTTTTCTTTAATATGTGCAGTAGACATATCAAAGATTACAAATATCAATATATCGAAAAATTTGTTTTTTGGGCATGTTATTTTTTGCATTTTGTTTCACAATGATCTGTGCCCATATCCGCAAATTTGTATCCTTGTGGAGACATCTGTTTCTTCTCCTGTACAAAATTGGTGGACTGTCAACAATTATTTTCAAAATGCTTCTATTTCAACCACCTATAACCCTAACCCAAAAACTATAACCCTAGTTTTTTGTAAAATCTATGAATCTATTTTATAAAAGCCTTCTGAAGACCCATTCATCTAAGGAAATATGTCCTGTGGAGACTTTTTGACTCCCATTGTCCCCTTTGTGTTCAGGTCTCAACAGGGTACCAAATTTAGAAACCCAACTCTGTCTCATTTTGCCAGAATGCCTCACATATTATTAATATTATTATTTAAACAGTACATTGACAAAGTTATACAGCTGTACATGAAATCATTGCAAGTATAAAGTAACAATGCAATCAAAATAACAGAAACAATAAGTTTGAATAGCAAAACTGAATTATTCAAGAGGTAAGGAGGATTAGAGAGCTGGGGTCAGTGGGGGATGGGGTAAACGAAGGAAAATGAGAAGTAAAGTACCGGTATGCAATGGGGATTGGGGAAGGATTGAAGTGGTTGAGAAGGGGCGGGGTGGAGGAGGGGAGGGGTGAGGAGGGGAGTGGTCAAGTAGGGGGGGGGAGTGTGTGTGGGGTAGGCGAGTGACGAGTGGTTGTGGGATTTACAGAGGGAAAGGAAGGAAAATAGGGAGTGAAAATGTGGTGTATTTCGGGGGGGGGGGGGGGGGGGGGGTTAGACAAATGATAAAAGATTGAGGGTTGGGTCTACACAAAGACAAAAAACATTCCAAGCTGGCCAGGGTAGGCAAAAGTGTACTAAAACACTGTAGCCCTAAAGCCTGCCTACCGAACCTTGAAATGTCTACATACAATTACTATATATATCAAATAAAAATAAATTAAAATTAAATACAATACATTTAATATAAATAATCTGTTATTTACATACATGTAAGAACAAGATGGCAAGCAAGTCAAAAAATTTAATACAAAATTAACAAAAAAACAAACCCCCCAACACCCCAACAAACCCCAGCAACCCAACAAACAAGCAAACACCCCAACAACCCAACAAACAAGCAAACAAACAACCCAACAAACAAGCAAACACCCCAACACCCAAACAAACGAACTATCAAACAAACAATTAACTAGTGGACAGGATACACTCAAAAAAGCCGAATCCCAAAACTGAGTGGCTCAAAAAGAAATGGGATGAACAATAACTCAATGAGGATACGACTTGTTATCTTATAAATTGTGTATACATTAATTTACATTCATACACAAATAAACCACAAGAGAGACTAACTAGATAAATTGGCATAAATTTCAAGGTGAACAAAGAAATCGGCAAGGCGGAACCCGAAACCGCGACCCCCGGAAAACCGGACCGGCGCCCTACAAACTTGCTGTATCGCAATAAAACAGCTCAGCCGGCGGAGCGCCGGCCCGGCAGTCGCATGTCCAAGCTAAGCTTCGCCCCGTCGATCTATTCGTTCACCCCGAAAAGTAATACAACTTAGCATAATACATGTGCAATCAGAGAAAAGTTAACCTAGTTCTTTGAAATGGTCAGATAAACTTCTAAAAAACGAACTAAGAGTGTCAAGTATTACTGAGTCCCCAATGTGTGAAGGAAGGTTGCTCCAAAAGCGCGGAAATGAATGAGTGATGGAGTTCATGAGGGCAAGAGTTCTGGCATACTGGTGGTTGAATAACACGTGTTCTTGGTGGCGAGTATTTACTGATATGTTCCTACGGATTGAATGGCAGTCGATAATTCCAAAAAGACATTTTGTTACAAATGTTATGGACTGCTTTGTCCGCCGGCTCTCAAGAGACATCCAGTTCAGGGCTCGAAGTCTCTCCTCGTTCATTTACGGTCCCCCTGGCTACCTTCAAGCACATCCTACTGGCCCGCCTCTGGACTCTTTCCAATTTGGATTTGTCCGCAGCAGTGTAAGGGGACCAGACAGGCAAACCATATTCGATAACTGGCAGGACCAAGGATTTGTAAAGGGATGCAAGGGCTTGAGTCGAAGCTCCTCCTGCTACTTGCCATATGAATCCCAGAGTTCTGTTGGCTTTTGAAACAACACTATTAGTGTGATCAGCCCAGGTCAGTGTGTTGTTGATAGTCACACCCAGGTACTTGTATGTTAAAGTGATGCTGACGGGAGTGCCATTGAGGATGTAAGTTGGGTAAACCATAGGTTTCTTAGCCCGTGTCATATGAATTGCCTTAGTCTTTTTTGTGTTGAGGTGCATGCCATTTGCTTCACTCCATCGACCAAGTTCAGTGAGGTTTGCTTGTAGCACACGCTCGTCATCTGGCGACTGGATGGGTTTGTAAATGAGCGTGTCATCAGCGAAGAGTAGGAACTTTGTTGATAGGTTGTGGGAGATGTCACTGATGAACAGGTTAAACAGCAAAGGTCCAAGGACGCTTCCTTGTGGGACACCAGATGTGACAGGAGCCCAGTCTGAAAAACATCCATGATGCACAACACGTTGTTTTCGGCCAATTAAAAAGGATTTAAGCCACGCCCAGGTTTGTCCACGGATGTTGTAATTGCTAGCCAGCTTGTTGAGCAGGAGGTCGTGTGGCATGACATCAAAGGCTTTGCTGAAATCAAGAAAAATGATGTCTATGCGAGGAGGATGCGGTCTATCGAGTATGGTCGCCCAGTCATGAATTGCGTTGGTAAGTTGAGTGACACATGATCGTTGTGCAGTGAAGCCATGCTGCATGGAGTTGCCAAGGCAGAGTGAGGAAATGTGATTATTGATGTTATCAGCTACCGCTTTTTCCAGGACTTTGCAAATGACCGAGGTTAATGCGACTGGACGATAGTTCTTTACATCAGTGCGTTTTCCAGACTTGAACACTGGTGAAATTTGAGAAAGTTTCCAGTCAACAGGGAGAGTTCCAGTTAAAAGCGAAGAATTCATGACACGTAACAGTGGAGGGGCAAGTGCAGAGGCTGTAGCTCGGAGTAAATTAGGAGAAATGCCATCGTATCCGGGAGCTTTGTGTGGCATGAGATTGAGCAGAGTTTTATGTAGCCATCCGAGGCTTATCTTAAATGGGGGCAGTTCAGGTATATGAAGAGAACAAGGGGGCGGAGTCGACGAAGGTGGTATGGGTACTGAGTGGACTGAGGTGAAGAATTGATTGAATGCTTGGCAGATGTCAACAGGATTGTTGATGAGTTTGTCATCTTTCTGAAAGGCAGGTGGGCATTGGGATTTTTTCTGATCCCTAACGAAGCACCAAAAGCTGCGTTTGTTGTCAGCTATCATAAACAGATTATTGACATGTTTCCAGTATGCAGTCTTGGACATATTCTTAACCCTGTTACGAATTTGTTTATAGTTTTCCCATAAAGTACTTGAACCAGATTGTTTAGCTTTCACAAATAACTTGTGCTTCAGCCGAATGAGTTTTTTCAGTTCAGTTGAAATCCAAGGAGACACACCACGGCGGCATTTCTTTCTTGGGATGCAGTCCCTTATCGCAGCATCCAATATGTCCATGAATCCGTTCCATGAGGCTTCGGGGTCATCATCATTCAAGAAGGCCGACCATGGAGCAAGGTGTAAAAGCATCTCCATATGTGTGAAATCTGCCTTCCTGTACTGAAGAAATGAACGGATAACTTGTGCTTGGGGTGGAGCCTTGTGGCAAGAGAAGGTAAATAAAACTGCGTGATGATCACTACTGACCGGATTAGCGGAGGATTCAATCAAATTAAACTTCTCTGGTCGATTTGTGAAAATGAGGTCAATGGTAGTTCCAATTGATGAGGAGTCACGAGATGGACGAGTCACATCCTCAACTAGTTGAGTGAGACCAATGGAATCAGTTAACTCTTTTAGCTTGGCAGTAAGAGACGACTCCTCATTCCAATTGATATTAAAGTCACCAAGAAGAATCACCCCTTCATAGGAAGGGAAGTCTGATTGAACCAAGTCACATGCCTTTTCGAGATTTTCGAAAAAGCTATTGTCAGCGTTCGGGGGTCGGTAAACTATGCCTACTAACCATTTGGTTCGCTTAAAGGTGAAGGACATCCAAGCTAACTCGATGGAATCAGAATTGAGATGTTCAAGATGAGTAGGTACTAGTGAGTCATCGACTACTGCCATCAAACCACCACCCCGACTGTTACGATCACGGCGAATTGTAGAATAGCCAGGCAGACATGCAAGGAAGTCAGTATCATCAGGTGACATCCAGGACTCAGTGATAAGGATCATGTCTAGATGATTGAGTTCGAGAAAGCATTGAAGATCTTGTTGTTTATTGCGGATACTTCGGGCGTTCAAAAGCAAGCCCGAAGCAAAGTTCTTTGACGAACGGATGGAAGTTAAATTTTCAGGTGGGTCGAATGAGTCTGGTGAAGGGCAAGCGCTGAGATTAGCAGGGTTGTTGTATAGTTCACAAAATGAAGTATCACTACATGTTGAGAATGGCAAGCTGTGATGAATGCATGAAGGGCAGAACCAGTCAATTGTACTTGAAATGAGTCTATTGTAGAGTAGAACTGACATATCTGCAACACATTTTTGATGAAAGTACTTCAAGCATTCCTCACAAAGAAGAGATCTCTGGTTGCATTTAACATATGTGACCTGTCATCACAAAATTAGCGTAAAGTCGCACGGAGTGATTTCCCAGTACGGCCAGTCAAAGTCAAAATTTGAAGGGGTGGTCGATTTCGAGATTATATGTTTTTTTAAAGACTAAATCCCCAACAATCAATTCCCAATTTTTCAGGACGATCAGATAAAAAAAGAAGTTTTTGAGACAATTTTGTCTATGCCTTTCTTTGCGCATTCACACAATTTCTCGCAAGAAATGCCCGTTTTCTCAAAATCTCTGTATTAAGACTCCAGACTAAAAAATAGAAATAAACAAAAATATTGAGTATCAAACCTCCAAGTGTTATATACCATTGGAAAGCTCCGTTTCCACCGAATTTAGAAATACCCATATCTAAATTTTTGATTTTGCCGACTTTACGCTCATTCTGTGATGACAGGTCACATATATGGAAATATGTCATGTGGAGACAATTGTCCCCATTGTGTTCAGGTCTCCACAGGGTACCAAATTTAGAAACCCAATTCTGTCTTATTTTGCCAGAATGCCTCACATATTATGTGATCACTCACACTCCATTGATTAACTTGCAATTAAAAATTGTTCCTAATGGTGACTATACGGCTTTGTAGATAAAAGATGCTTTTGAGGTCGAAAACGAAACTGAACTGCTGACAATGCTCAAGTTCTACCACGATCTTGGCCACATTATATACTTTGGAGAGGACGGTGACCAGAAAAGCCAGGCACTGAAAGACGTGGTCATCCTGGAACCACAGTGGCTGATCGATGCCTTCAAGAAGATTATCACAGTTACACCCCCTAGAGAACAGGTTAGACTTTCTTTTTCCAAGATGGTAATTAAATCCAAGAGTCATAAAATCATAATCAAGTTATAACAAGCACGAATTCATGCAGGAGCCGCGTCGTTGTGTATTTGTCTAGTTTAAATGCACAATACCGCAGACATGTTTTGTAGCATATATTCATTTCATAATGTTCGGAAGGCACTGTTCGACTACAACCAAAATGACACCGTCGTGCGGCTTTGGTTGTCATTTTGGTTGTCCTCTTTAAGTGCTTACCAGGAAAAGTTGTTAGAACTGATAATGTAGTAACATATGGATAATGCATCACCAACTGATAATGTAACTGTAATTGGCCAATAGTGTAGTGACAGTTACTACACTATCAGTCAATTTGTTGTTGTTACATTATCGGTTTAGTGATACAGTATCGGTCAATTTGTGTGATATTATTCGTTGGTTACTACATTATCCGTTGGTTACTACCTTATCCGTTGGTTACTACCTTATCCGTTGGTTACTACCTTATCCGTTGGTTACTACATTATCCGTTGGTTACTACCTTATCCGTTGGTTACTACATTATCCGTTGGTTACTACCTTATCCGTTGGTTACTACCTTATCCGTTGGTTACTACCTTATCCGTTGGTTACTACCTTATCCGTTGGTTACTACCTTATCCGTTGGTTACTACCTTATCCGTTGGTTACTACATTATCCGTTGGTTACTACCTTATCCGTTGGTTACTACATTATCCGTTGGTTACTACATTATCCGTTGGTTACTACATTATCCGTTGGTTACTACCTTATCCGTTGGTTACTACATTATCCGTTGGTTACTACATTATCCGTTGGTTACTACCTTATCCGTTGGTTACTACCTTATCCGTTGGTTACTACCTTATCCGTTGGTTACTACATTATCCGTTGGTTACTACCTTATCCGTTGGTTACTACATTATCCGTTGGTTACTACATTATCCGTTGGTTACTACATTATCCGTTGGTTACTACATTATCCGTTGGTTACTACCTTATCCGTTGGTTACTACCTTATCCGTTGGTTACTACCTTATCCGTTGGTTACTACCTTATCCGTTGGTTACTACCTTATCCGTTGGGTACTACCTTATCCGTTGGGTACTACCTTATCCGTTGGGTACTACCTTATCCGTTGGTTACTACCTTATCCGTTGGTTACTACCTTATCCGTTGGTTACTACCTTATCCGTTGGTTACTACCTTATCCGTTGGTTACTACCTTATCCGTTGGTTACTACCTTATCCGTTGGTTACTACCTTATCCGTTGGTTACTACCTTATCCGTTGGTTACTACATTATCCGTTGGTAATTACTACCTTATCCGTTGGTAATTACTACCTTATCTGTTGGTAATTACTACCTTATCCGTTGGTTACTACATTATCCGTTGGTTACTACATTATCCGTTGGTTACTACATTATCCGTTGGTTACTACCTTATCCGTTGGTTACTACATTATCCGTTGGTTACTACCTTATCCGTTGGTTACTACCTTATCCGTTGGTTACTACCTTATCCGTTGGTTACTACCTTATCCGTTGGTTACTACCTTATCCGTTGGTTACTATACCTTATCTGTTGGTTACTACCTTATCTGTTGGTTACTACCTTATCTGTTGGTTACTACCTTATCTGTTGGTTACTACCTTATCTGTTGGTTACTACCTTATCTGTTGGTTACTACCTTATCTGTTGGTTACTACCTTATCTGTTGGTTACTACCTTATCTGTTGGTTACTACCTTATCTGTTGGTTACTACCTTATCTGTTGGTTACTACCCTTATCTGTTGGTTACTACCCTTATCTGTTGGTTACTACCCTTATCTGTTGGTTACTACCTTATCCGTTGGTTACTACCTTATCCGTTGGTTACTACATTATCCGTTGGTTACTACCTGTACACTATCCGTTGGTTACTACATTATGTGTTGTAACAAAAGTGATTGTATTGCATGCTATTTTTAGATGACAGACCATGTCCAGTCTTGGGATCGTCTCAAGGAAGATGGCGTATTGGAAGACATACTTATCAGCCACATGTGGCAAGACTTCCTTCCAAACAAACAGGCTCTTCTGGATCTGATGGACAAGTTTGACTTACTCTGCGAACGAGTTGACCAGGTACTACACATTTGTGAGGGGTTCTGGCAAAATGAGACGGAACTGGGCAGAGGTTGAAATAAGGGTTTTTAGGTATTAGAAAAGAGGATAAAATTCCTCTTGCAATACTTCTTGTTGCACTTCAATCGGACTTTCCATTAACAAGTTATGTAAGTATAAATTTGGCATTTATCAACATTTTGCAAAAGTAAAGTATTGTGAAAAAGCCCTTTGAAGTTTCAAGTTTGTACATGTGATATGAAGAAATGTCAATTGTTTGACAATTGTTTAAAAAAAAAAATTGTATTCCACTACTTCCACACTATTTCTAAATATATTGTTTGTATGCATACCAAAGATTTCAAATTCTGAAAATGAAAACAAAATTACCCATTCAGTCTCATTTTGCCAGAACGCCTCGCAGAACTTTACAAATTACCTTGTATAACCTAAACAGGTACCAAACAAGGAAAAACCAAAGACTCGGGACCTAATTTTTGTTCTTGTTATAAGCAGGATGTTTTTTAATTCGGTACCCCGTGGAGACCTGAACACAATAGGTACAATGGGAGTGAATAGATCTCCACATGGTAATTTCAGGTGAAAAGGTCTCCATAAGGTTTTCAAGGATTTTACTAGGGTTAGTGTTTGGGTTAGGGTATGACATTGGATATATGTGACCCGCTCTGAGAAAGGGTGACATAAGTCGAAAAAGTAGAGTTATATACATGATTAAAAGGTCCATGATATAAGCTTTCATTTGGTACATAGTACAGCTCCATAGCCCCAACCGTTCCGGTGATATGACGTTTTTGCATATTAATGGTTGCATGGAATTCAAAATATACACAACTGAGAAAACAGGCTTCGAAACACAACAAAACTATTGAACCATGCACTCTTAAAAGGTTTCGTTTCACTTTATTTATCAAATTCCAGCTTTTTGCTAATTAAATCTGAAACTTTGAATATTAACCCTCCTATATACAGTGCAGTTACCATAGAGCTGTCAGACCTTTCAAAACCTTTCAAGTTTTCTGGACTGAAGGGTTTTGAAAGGTGAGAAAGCTGTCTGACAAAAGGAACCTATGAAAGGTTTTGAAAGGTAAAACAACTCTCTGAACAAACTTTTGTGAAAAAAAGATTATTGTATTAACAGTGTTCCCATTATCAGGGTTCGACTGTAATTGTTAATGCACTAGCATAGCTCTGACCTATACAGTCTGTCATTTTTATTTGTTTTGCCACTAGCACAAAGATCCCACAAGTTCTGACGTTTCTTACTACGTACCCTCGATGCTGCAGAAGCGGGTGTCCGTCAGCCAGGAGTGTGACACACAGGGCGAGGCCAGCGTGTTCTTTGTGGATTTTCAAGGATTCCTTCCAGGTCAGAAAAAAAAATAGAGAACCTTCCTTGTCAAGACTGTCTGCTTTTTGTTAGGAGTAAAATGATAACCATCTTATGACCTTTAGGCCAGTATTTTCACAC
The DNA here is from genome assembly GCA_037893245.1 of Crossaster papposus. Classification (NCBI taxonomy): domain Eukaryota; kingdom Metazoa; phylum Echinodermata; class Asteroidea; order Velatida; family Solasteridae; genus Crossaster; species Crossaster papposus. The sequence continues at coordinate 134,291 of JBAIAA010000547.1, read as the reverse complement.
TATCTTACCTGACTTTAATTGTCTGGATTCTGCTATAATATTCTTAATGAAAATGCAATTAAGAAAGTATAGTGAACAGACAAAGTAACCTCACTGGTTCACGATTTTTAAATGAAGGGGGAGCGAAGTGCGTAATACCAGTGAAATTGTATTCATACTACTGTACATTGTATCCATAGTGAGTACGGTTGGTAGGTGAAAAGTGCCCTCATACGTCTGCACATGGATTCCATAACAAAACAATTGTTGACTGCGGTGATGTGGGATATGACGTTTTGAACACGCTCGGGTGTTAAAAAGGTCACATCACAGGAATCCCCCCCCCCCCCCCCCACCCACAGAAGTGTGGAAGGGGTCTACGAACAAATACTTACCTGGAAAGCACTCTACCAATGCAGATTTCTCTTTAGACCGGCAGGTTTAACCGCTAAGAGTTTACACAATAGCGCTCTCATGCGGCCTCCTACCCATAGTGCCCTGGGGCATACATGCCTCGTGCACTTTCTCGAGTGCAAGTCGGAAACTCTCTTGGCATCAAGAATTGTGGGAAAGGAGGGAGGGATGCTCTACAGGTAAGTATTCGTTCGTAGACTTCATCCACACTTATGAAGGGGGGGGGGCCCTTACCAAAAATTCCAATTCATTACCAATTGAAAATTCAAATTGGAACCAATTGGAATATTTACCAATTGAGTATTGGCACTTTTTAGTTGGAACCAATTGGACATTATTTTCTCCAATTGGTGTTTTTCCAATTGGTGTTTTTTCCAATTGGTGTTTTTTCCAATTGGTGTTTTTTCCAATTGGTGTTTTTTCCAATTGGTGTTTTTTCCAATTGGTGTTTTTTCCAATTGGTGTTTTTTCCAATTGGTGGTTTTTCCAATTGGTGTTTTTCCAATTGGTGTTTTTCCAATTGGTGTTTTTCCAATTGGAAAGAAAAAAAACCAATTGGAAAGAAAAACAAAAAAATTGGAAAGAAAAAAACCCAATTGGCAATTCTTTAGATTCTTTATCCGATTGGTTTTTTTCCAATACCAATTGGTATTTATATTGCATGTCTTAAAAGCTACATTAAAGTTGTCACACAAATAACTCACAATCAATAGGATTAATCTGATTTTGAATTCGGACTATATTTTTTTATCGCCACAACAGTCTGCAGTACGTTGTTGAAAATCACACAGAAGTTTACGTTACAAAATTTATTGTAAATTTATTGAGCACCATTTCAAGCTTTAATTACGTGCCAGTGAAGTTTATCTTTTATGCCCTTTTGTCTTCTTTAACCAGTTCGCGCCGGATGACATATATAAATGCAAAGTAATTTCCCCAGATTCAATTTCCCTAGAAGTTTCCGGCGTGGTCATTCGACGACTGTTCGGGTAAGGTGAGGGGAACGCCCCCCTTTTCTTCGAGTTCAGCCTGTATTATGGCCTTTGATCTGGCCCTCTTCATAGCGGCAGTCTGTCGAACCCGAAGTATCTGCAGGTCTGCCTCGGCCGTGGCTTGTTTGGCTACCTGTTTTGCTTCCATGTTTGCTCTCACGGCCGCTTCGGCAGCTTGATCAGTTCTTAGTTTGGCCGTCCGTCTAGCTATGGCTTCCTCATTGGCCGCTTCCTGGTCTGCGGCAGCAGCGTCGGCCAAAGCTTGTGCTCGGACACTAAGGGCCGATGAAGATAACCTCTGCTGATGTTTGAGCGTACTTCAAGGGCCAAGGAGTGGATTCGGTCCATCGCGTGAGCGATGACATTGTTTGCAAAGTTACAGTTGTCGAGGAAAATGCTGTAGATGTGTAGGCCATCCTCCTTGAATGTGTCTGTTTTATCTTGAGCGTAGGTATTCTTAAGTTCCGACCACACCTTGTTGTAAGATTTGAGTGAACGACGGGCGTTGCTCAAATCTGTGTCAAGGGTTTTTCCTTCATCGGGGGCGTGTTGCAGCTTTTCCAGGGCTTGTTTGGTCTTAATTTCGCCACTCTGCGTAGAAATTCTTGGTTTTCGTCTCAATTTCGTTGGCAAGGGCCTTCTGGGTGGGGTGTCTTTCTCTCTGTGGTCGACCCGAGAGGTCTTCAGGGGGAGTGGTTTCATCAGGGGGGTCTCCGGAACGAGCAGTTCCATCGGAGTCGTCATTGCCCTTTAGCTCCGGTTCGATCTGGTCCAGGAACAGCCCTGTCCTACTACTTTCTGACATGATGGATGGTTCGGGGTCCACAGCATTCGGTTCTGTGGCACAGTCAATTCACTGTACTGGTTTCTGTGATAACGTCAAGAGTAATCTTTCACCAGCTAGTGTCAACCACGATCTTAGACAAATAAGCGGCCAAAGGTCAGGACTTCAGATTCCACTGTCTGTCTTTAATGCGCGGTGAACTGTTAACAAAATAAGAAATACAAAACTACTCAAAAACTAGCAAAGTTCTAAAACATGAACAATCTTCAGGAGGAAATGGTGAATACAATCTCTACTAACAATAAATCTGGTTAATAAGTCTATTTAAGAAATACAGACAAAGTACAAACTATTTACTATATTATGAATGAGCAGTCTGTGACATATAATATCACACCTAAATATAGTAATCGGTAATTATCTAAAGCACTATCGAAGTGATCAAGAACTGTGAGGAAATAATCTTGATATATATGTCGAATATCAGAAGAAACTAATCACTTTATAATTAGAACAACGGTTCTGGATGCCTACAATAACACCGAGACCATATAGGGGTCAGCAAACAGTCAGCATGTTAAAAATACTTCAGTGCATGTAGAGGAAAATAACATGAACTTGTAAACAAGAAGCACACGTTTTTAGGCTCAGAAAGTCACTTAAAAAACCACTTACTTGACTGTGGTTCTTGTGGGGTCAACTCGGAACAACATGTCAGGAAAATCTATCTTGGCTCTAACTACCAAAAATCAATGTGTGAATCACATAAAACTATCGAAAACACCGATTAGAAAACTGGTTATCAGGAGCATCTGTCTCGTGTGGACGAAGTGTCGGAAATACAAGCGGCCTGCTATTTGACCTTGAGTGCACTGTAAAAGTGAGACGGCGCCCTCAGGAGCTGGGGTTGAAGGAAATAGCGCCACCAAGTGGTAATATCGTGGGAGGAATCAAAACAAACATTGACCATTCAACCATCAATGGATGGCTTTAGGGGATCATAAAGTAAATATTGTGATGCAGACCTGGAAAAACCAAAAACATTGTTGTTTTGGTAGTCTGGTTCATTGACTTACTTCATTCATAAATGTATTAAAGTATTTTAAAAAGCACTTAATGTCTTTTTGTTTGTCCTTTTGAATACTTATTTTCCATGGGAGGACAAGAGATTTATGCAAATATTGTTATAATATACCATCCCCAGGCAGGTTTCCAATTGGAAATGAAATGATTGAATTCCAATTGGAAATGAAACGTTCAGAAGGGATTCCAATTGGAAAAGAATTGATAGATGGGTTTCAAATTGGAAATGAAATGTTCAGAAAGGATTCCAATTGGAAAAGAAGATAGATAGGATTCCAATTGGAAATGAAACGTTCAGAAGGGATTCCAATTGGGAATGAAATGATAGATAGGATTCCAATTGGAAATGAAACGTTCAGAAGAGATTCCAATTGGAAAAGAATTGATAGATAGGATTCCAATTGGAAATGAAACGTTCAGAAGGGATTCCAATTGGGAATGAAATGATAGACGGGATTCCAATTGGAAATGAAATGTTCAGAAGGGATTCCAATTGGAAAAGAATTGTTAGATAGGATTCCAATTGGAAATGAAACGTTCAGAAGGGATTCCAATTGGGAATGAAATGATAGACGGGATTCCAATTGGAAATAAAACGTTCAGAAGAGATTCCAATTGGAAAATAATTGATAGATAGGATTCCAATTGGGAATGAAATGATAGACGGGATTCCAATTGGGAATGAAATGAGAGACGGGATTCCAATTGGAAATGAAACGTTCAGAAGAGATTCCAATTGGAAAATAATTGATAGATAGGATTCCAATTGGGAATGAAATGATAGACGGGATTCCAATTGGGAATGAAATGAGAGACGGGATTCCAATTGGAAATGAAACGTTCAGAAGGGATTCCAATTGGGAATGAAATAAGTAGATAGGTACCCAATTGGAAAAACCCAATTCCAATAGTTTCCAACTCGAACCAATTAAATACCAATTAAGAGTATGGCACATCAGTTGGTTTTCCAATTGGTCGGTGACTTTTTTTCCAATTGGAATAGAGCATACCAATTCAAACCAACTTAAACCAACTCAATACCAATTGAACCCAATTCATTCCAATTGGCTTTTCAATTGGAATGAATTGGTCATTTTGGTAAGGGGGGGGCTCTGCACTACCGGCAGGGTCCCCCGAGGGCTTGGACCGTCCCAGGGAAAACTCCGTAACCCCAGTTGTGATGAAACAAGTTCTCTCCAAACGCTTTATTTTGAAAAAAAACATTCTGACGAAAAAAACCAACCACTATTCCTCAATTTTATGCACTATCGACTCTACAATCAAAATCAGAAGATTTAATCTTCTCTAAAGCAATAACGGGTAGTACGAAAAATGGTCGATCACACGATCGTCCTGCCCGACCTGCCGCTATTTAAAAGAGAAAATAGAAGCGCACGAGGTGTGTATGCGGCAGGGCACTATTGTGTACACTTTTAACGGTCTAGGGAAATATGCATATAGATAGAGTGCTCTACAAGTAAGATGAGTGACGTAGACCAACAATTGTTAATTGTAGCCACATGAGGCTGCTAGCTGTTCCCGCTTTGCGCACAGTTATTGTTTGATTTAACGCCTTGACCCGACTAGTTCCGTTGTGGCACACGCACATTGCAGGTTGACCCGGAACCAATTTTATGGATCTGCTAAGCACAAGAATTTGCTTAGCATGATAATTCTTCCTTAATTGGTAAAAACAGGGTTTCAAACCAAATGTTCAGGTGTTGTATATTGTTTGTGAATGGTCTCCAGCTGAGTTTTGCTTAGCATGAAAAGCACATTGAGTTTTGGTTAGTATTACTGAGCAAGACTTTTAGGTGCTAAGCAAGTTTCTGTGCTTAGCAGCTCCATGAAATTGGTCTCCGATAAAGCCGTCTTCATAAGACACTGCAAAAGCACCACCCATACTATTCATGCACAGACATTCATTGGCTAAACATTTGTCTCCCCTGTAATGATAGATGGATTGTTTCACCGGCTGATTGTTCGATCTCTGCGGTGGTCGCAGGAACTGGGAGGAACAGATCCCAGTCTGCAGTATAACCAGGGCCGTTTCTATGTCGATGTCCAACATGAGTTTACACTGCAAATGGCTCGCCATAACAACTTTGCCCTCATAGAAGTAAATATTTGATTTCACTTTTGTTTTAACCTAGTGTTATGACAGACGGTTTCTTTTCTTTGAGTTTTGAATTGGCCTTTGAGTTTCGAGTTGACATGGAAACCTCGTTTTGATTTCAAATGTTAATCTATTGTTCTGACTAAATGTTGTTAATTTTGTTGCTAATTTAAAGGGGTTAGAAAAAAAAAGTTGATAAAAACTACGGTTTTAACCTTCAATTGAGATATCCTGCATTAGTAATAGCCTACATAAGCACTGGAGTAATCCAACCAACTACATGTATCTAATACAACCCATGCCAATTTAGCCCACCGTTGCAATACCTTACGCCCCCCAGCACAAATAGCGTAGAGTAGAAAATGTTGAAAGGGTACATTTTTTTAACCAAAAGGTTGAAATTTGACAATTTAACAATGTATACAAATTAGGCATTCACCAAAGTTGGTAGAGCACTGAAATGGTAATTCGGAGGTCGCTTCAAACCCCACCCCAGTCAGTATCTTTGTTTAACTTAAACAAAATATTAACCAATCTGTAGCTCTCAAAAGTCAATGTCTATTGTGTTACTTTTGGTTATAAAGGTGAGTGTCATGCGTGCACCAGTTGTCCTTCAAAAAAGAAAAAAAACCTGTAAAGGTCCTGAGAAACAACAAAAGATGACAGTGAAGAAAACGCCATCACCAGATGTCACCAAAAAGGTGCAGTATGTTGCCACTATTTAAAGGATAATATACCTTTTGCAGCTATCCAACAAATAACCAACCAAAATACTGTTGAAAAGCTTAGTTATTGTAAAGATATTATTGATTTTAAACTCCCTGTGAAATTATTTTGTCTGTCATGCTGTTCCTTTGAAGAAAACAACAAAGGAATGCCATTTCTAAATATGCATTTCGGAGACTCACTTTTAGACATTTCTGCAAACTTAGTGCGCGCAAGTGTTTGAAAGGTGCGCGGCGCATGTGTTGGCGCTACTATTGGTTTGTTCAATGCTTGGCACATGAGTAGCTGCAATCCGCTGGCTCAGAATGCGGCCTTAACGCAGGTTGAAGTCGCAATTCAAATTGTGACTCGGCAAATTTTGAATTGAAATCGAAGTTTTAGTGTAAATATTGTTTTCTCGAAATTTGAGTTATTCACAGAGCTAAAACTTTGCAATGTTAGTTGTCAAACACCTTTCTTAATATTTTGAGCACTTTTGCTGCTTCAAACGATAAAAATTCACAAATAGTATATTGTACCTGGTTTATGCATTGGATGTGTTTGTGTTTGAGCTATTTCCTTTTACGGGTTCATGGGGGAAAAATATCCAACAGGCCCCGCTTGATTCCTTTTCTAGAGCAGCATCAAACAAAACTGAAAATCGTGTTTCATTAATGCTTATGGCCTTTGGTCTTTATGTGTGTTGACTTTATAACATGTCATCCAACTCCATTACAACTATTCTTGGATCTGCCCAAAACGAAAATATTTCAATTTTGTTAATTTTAAAATGAAATGGCCAAAGATTAGATCCCTTTCACTCAGTGGTTAATTTTATTATGATGAAACTTGAGGGGCGGGGGGAGGGAATTTAAAGCAAATGGACTGCTACTTGTTAAAAATGCTTCTTCTAAACTTTTGCCATTTTTTTATGATAAAAACATCTTCATGCACTAGGCTTTATTTATTGCACATCACCCACAGATTCTGTGTCTTTATTGGCCGAGAGCAAGTCACATGGTATTTTTAATTTTTACAATCTTTCAGATTCTGTGCACGGCCAAAAGTACTATACCATTTATAGCAACCAAAGTACTACACCCATGCTCCGGTATTTGTGTGAAGATGCATGCTGAATTTTTGCTGATGTGCTCATTCAACGTTGTGGGTAGCGCGTATTGTTCCTAGAAGCATTTTGTGAAGGGGTTGTTTAGAAGATAACAAATATATTTTTTACCAATAGAATGCTTCATGGATAACCTCGGGAGACTAGATTTACTGCACCACTCAAAGCATTCAATATGTATATTTATATGTCCCCCTTCCCTTCTAAACTAAGGTCCGACTTACTTTTTCAAAAATAGGTACTTGATTTTGTTGAAGACAATCTACAAAACCTGAAAGACATGTGGATCAAGCGAATCGACTACACGGTCAGCGTGGAATGTCCATGCGAGCGTAGTTCACTTCATTTTTTGCCTCTGGACAAGTGCTTGGAAAAGTTGGAGGTTTCCTGCAGGATTGATAATTTATCTCAACTAGTGATCCCAACGCACCGATTTCAAGCTATGTTCAACCAGGAAAGCTCCGAGGAAGAAGCAACAGCTCCTGGTAAGGACGTTCATTTGTATTTTACATATATTAACTGCTTTGAGTATTCAATTTATCCGAGGTGAGGCTAAAAATGGAATGCTCCATGGGTCACCGTGGAGGAGTTAGTTTTATACTACACCACAAAAAGCAGTGAATATTTGTTTTATAACACCTCACCCACAGATTCTGCTTGATTTTAAGATGTGATTTATTTAATCTAAATAAAGTAAAATGCTTCGATTTCTATACAAAATCAGGTGAAAATTTACCTTCTCTTTTCAAAACCACCCCTTGACCATATGTTTGAACCAGCACTTGCGTGCAACACGCACACACGTATTTGCTACACAATACCGGTGCTATGCATATATACTTTGGTTGCTATAGCACTTCTGGCCATGCACAGGAAGATTGCAAAAATAGCGAATGCCATGTGACTTGCTCTTGACCAATCATGACAAAGAATCTGTGGGTGAGGTGTTGTAATTGCAAATAGACCATGTTTTCAAAATTAGACATGGTGATCATGCGACACCAAATTTCACCGAACTCTCATCTTCTGCATTGCATGTTATATATAGCAGTATTAGCTTCCCGAGGTATTGGAAGTTGACAAACTTCCAATACCGATAATATACAATTGTCAACTTCCAATACCGATAATATACGACTGTCAACTTGCGATACCGATAATATGCGATTGTCTACTTGCGACACCGATAATATACGATTGTCTACTTCCAATACCGATAATATGCTGTTTTTCTAATGTATTCCCTTAAAGAAATACTGCAGAGATTCTAGTAAAGCTATATGTACATGTATAATTTTCCTCTTGAATGATCTAAAATGAAATTTTTGCTATCAGTGTAGGAAGCTTGTCCATTCGTTGAGGATAGTATACAAATATTAAGTGGCTCAAAGTGGAATGGGAGGAATATTATTGCTCAGTAAAATCTGGATTGAAAAGTACAAATTTTACTGAGTGATAATATTCCTCTCATTTCAAAAGTTAACCAGTTCGCGCCGGGATTATTTTAACATCGCTGAGCCCAGGGGCGGGATTATTTTTAACGAAACTCGATCCGAAGCGTGTTCAGGCCGATAGTGCCGGGAAGCACACCCACGCATTTTTGGCCTTGCTCGCTGCTGACATACATTTCCGAACTTGAACTTGGCGTGTTTATGCATCATCCGTTTTGAATTTGGGGAAAACTTTGCGTTTATATACGTCATCCGGCGCGAACTGGTTAAAGCCACTCAATATTTGTTTTATATAACTGACATCCAGATCCGCGAACGTTGGCTCATCTGTTGACGCTGCTGGCCGCTATGATTCTGCAGCACAAATCGAGTCACAACCTTCTATTTCGGGTTTCAGAGTAAGGGTCAACTGTTCAACAGCCGTGGGAATGAGGATGATTATAACTGTTGAATATTAAATCCCATTCATGGGTGAATTGGGTATTTTGATCCCCAGCAAGAATGGGAGTAATGAATGTCACGTGATGTGAGTTCTACCAATCAATGGACAAGGATCCTTATGTCAGTTTAGAAAGAGTATATCCCAACACTCTTTGTTTTTAGGTGCATAACTGACATTGTATCAAACTGGCAAAAAAACACCACAAATTGGTGTATGCATCCTGCACTGTTCAAATCATTTGGCTCTTTTTATACTGGTGTTGCTGCTTGAATTTCCCTCATTTTGGCTACTTCACAGTTGCCAAATACTGAAGTTGGCTTTTGTGTTAAAATGTTCTGAAACTGCTATTTGTGCTTTCAGTGTTGTAGTATGAAATCGGGAAAAATTGTTTGTCACCGACACCATCCCATTCAGCATTTCTTCACAATAACAAAAAAAACATTTAGGAAACGCGATCAAAACTCGTTTACTCATGAATAAGGTATATGTACAGCAACTAATGCCCCTGTTTTGTCTGCATGCCTATATCACTCCATATCCTGGAACCTCCATTTTCTATGCTTTCCAAGATTCACAAGAAGGATTGTCCCAGCCGGCCCGTTGTGTCGGTTCGCATTTGCCTGTTCAGTATAAACTTCAAATCTCTGTACACTTCCATTCCCCACGCTGACTGTTTACTAGCGCTGCGTCACTTTCTTGACTGCCGTCCAGAACATGACCCCCTACCAGTACCCTCATCAGGCTTGCCGAACTTGTTCTCACACTTAACGTTGCTATTGGGCACGTATATTGGTCTTTTAAAACAACCATTTTATTCAAAAGTAAAGTAGAAAAAGGTTTAGACTTATTGTTAAACAAGAAAGGAAAAAAATTAACTAATTTAAGAAAAATGTGGGTTAAAACGTTGCTGTCCGTGTCGCATTATGTTGGCGAAAACTAAAATGTTTCTATATAAACCGAAAGACGGCGGACCAAGTTTGTTATTTTATCTTAGTAACTATTGTTCACTTGATGATCCGAAACAATCAGTCACTAAAAATGAATGAGCATTCCGAATATTTTGGATGAAGTTGTGAAAGAACGCTATTGCATAAGTGTGCATTAATTTCTCTTTGGTCAACCCCCCAAACCAGCTCGTGTCTTGACCATTCACGTACATTGTTAACTTGACTCTGCAGCACAATAAGACTGTCAGCTGACCTGATCAGGCGATCTGTGTGAATGCATCATTGTTTGTTTTGTTTGTATGCGTAGACATCGTGTGCTTTTAGCCTTTAAATGCAAATACAAAAGCATAAAAACGTTGACTGTGATACATCAGTCTACTACAAGGCTTAGCTACATTATGAGTTGTCACACCCTAAGATGCCATGGCAAAGATGCCATCCCTTATAACCAATTCCTTCGCCTCCGTCGGATTTGCAGCGAGGATGATGAGTTTAAAAAGCGAGGCAATGAAATGAAAGCTTTTTTCTAATGATGTAGATACCCACCATCTGTGACTGCAGATGGTGATTTAAATTGAAGTACCCATTAATTTGCGAGCGAGTACGAGGACTTAAGTGCGTTAAAGTGTGTTTACGAGATCTCAAAACCACTCGAACCGTCTTGAAAACCCTCTGCATTTTAACTCGCTCAGACCAGCCCGAAAACCCCCGTGTGTGTTAAGCGAGCTGCAACGACTGTCAGAGCGGTTATCACTGACCCGTGAAATTCCAGTTTGGGTTCCCATACGAACGACCGCCTGTGTGTATGTATAATCTCGAAATATATGTACAGTACAATGTACATCGGTGGCATTTTACGATGTTAAAATTGAGGCTGCTGACGGCTTTATGTAATGTGTACGTGCATGTAGAATGTATTGTATACTAAAATCGCAGCTTAAGACCTTTCTTTTTAAAAGGCATTATCTTTAACTATACTACTTTTTAATTAGTTGGTTTACTTTTTATGTAATTTTTATATTTTGTAAAGCGTTTAGAAATTTGTATGTAAAACGCTATATTAAGAATACATTATTATTATTATTATTTATTTTTAACTATTTTCCTAATAGTGGTTCAAGATTTAGTACCTTCAGCACTCCAGCCAGCAAATCAGTATCCATCTACTCTGTTTACTCGTCATGCATCAGATTCCGTTCAACCAACTCTACAAGCAGGAGAGGTCAATGTTGCTGGCAAGGACTGTCGTCCTGTCTTTCTTGGACCAATCAATCACCCATTGTTTACATTGAACCAGGTAGGCCGTGTTACTTGACCAAAATGCTCAGAAAATGAAATCCGTGGTACTACTCAGTTTGATGTCCTAAATCCGAAAATAAATGTTGTGGGAGGCAAGGAATGGAACATAACCTACTTTTTAGGGTCCAAAATCAGAATGTTGGGCGCAGTCTCTAAATCTGCGCTATCAAAAATGCATTTGCACAAGTACCCTCAGCCCTTTTTCTCAGTTTTTACTTTTCTTTTGCAGAACAACCCTCCAATTACTCATGCATTTGAACTAAAATAGAAGAGCTAAATAGAATGCAATTGACTGGTGGTGGCACGATCGGCCAATTGAGGCACGATCAACCGACAACGAATGCAGCGCGATCCAATTCGGGCCTACACATCCATATCACAACAGCGCACGCGTTGGACGGTTCGCGCAGATCAGCAGTTCGCGCCGAGCAGAAAGACTGAATTGCGCCCAACACGAGTTCTAAATAGAAGTATCTGTCCGAAATGTAAAAATTACAGTTGGCTTTCCAAAGAAACTTCATGTAACTTATTTTTGCATTCAATATAGTCTGGTATAATGGTCAAATGGACACTTCTTCGAACCCTATATCGTTGGTCATTTTTGTATGAAGCCTGTAAAAGAGGCTGGGTTATTTTAGTTTACCCAAAATCAATCAATTTTCGGTTGATATTTATGCTGTACATGGGATACTTTATTGGCAATTGTACTTCTTACAGGTGGTCGGTAGTAGCAATAATATACAGCATGCCAAAACAATTCAGGACTATACTATACTGCCTACTGGCATACATAAATTGGAGTCTTGCTGTTTAGTCAGGCAGATTGATGAAAAAAGCATGGTAAACATGAAAAAAGCATGGAATTTGTTACACAATTAAAATATGTCTCTAGAATATACCGGTAAATGTATAGGGCCATCCTAGATTTGCCCCTTGAACAAATATTCAGGCATTTTCAAAAATTTCTAAATGGCTACCATTGCATGTTATTTTACCTATATTTTTTCTAAAGGTCAAATCTACGATGGCCCGAGAGCGGAGAGCCGAATATCTTTCTTATAACACACTCTGAATGTGTGCCAAAATTCATGCTTTTATTCTCAAGTAAACAATTATATCATAATGTTGCGTAGCAGTTGGAGTAAACTGACCAGTACCACAGCTTAGGCGCGGTCTCGTTAAAGACTGTGTGTTCTTGCCCCGTTCTTACCCCGTTCTTCCCGATCGGTCCGTCGTTGTCAAGGAGAACGGGAATCCGCGAACTGGACGGGGTGTGCGCTCAAGCGCGGCGAAGTTTAATGAGCGAGGCTATTGTCATCGCTTCAATGGTGAAATGAATAAACATGATCCCACTACTTACCTCATGCATACGAACGGGATACACGCGGACTGCACGCCAGGTTTAGAACGTGCCTTTAATAAATAAATGTAATAAATTGTGCGGGTACTTTTTGCAACTGGGATCTGGTACATAGTTTCGAGCTGACCTACACCGATGCAGCCCTGATACTTCACGACGGCATCGACGGCAATTGCCGTCGATGCCCCTACCGATTGCCGCAATGCCCTTTAAAAATCCCACTTTCCACGGCAATTGTTGGTTATTGCCGCCGTGCCCTTTCTCCTGACAAAAATATATTAAACGATATTCTGCATGCGACATAAATCTAAAAAAATGACACAGAAAATGAGCTGAAATATAGCGACTGTCAAAACTTGCGATGTCTGTGTGATCTATCTGCAGATCCCACAAAAAAAATTAACGCAACGAACAATTATTATACACACATTACACATACACCCACACACACAGTCGTGAACCACATAACGACCGAGGATCGATATTGTGTTTTCCTTTCTTCCTTTACTTAACCCAATCCCCATTGCTTTGCGCTTGCACCGTCGATCGAGGACAGAATTCGGACAAGCAAACCGTCGATCGAGGATCCTTTGTTCCCTTTGTTCTCTTTTGTGTTTCGATCCTCGATCGTAATGCAAGACAAGAACACACGCACGCAAGTGGGTAAATGCCGTCAATAGGGGACGGGGCATTGTCCGACCGTCTTCCCTCTTTTGTTTGTACTCTAACGTTTTCGGATGATCGCCATAGGATTTGCACACGAGTCTGAATCGGGGACCTTTGCGGAATAGGGGACCCCATTGTTCCCTTTGTCATACGTCCCCTATTTCAATCAAAAACAAACGCACGCAGTTAACACTGGCCCAGACGCGCAGTAGGATGTGAAAATATTATACCGAATGCAGCGCGGTTCCCTGCAATTATGTATACTAATACTGCACGTGAACCAGCGACGCGGTCATTGATATTATTTTCCCACTGCGTGTCCGGTCGATCGAGTGTAGTGTAGAATGGCACGACTGTGGCCACGTGCAGTACGTGCGCGCGGTAGGCCTACTATTAATTACGCACGGCAGGCGGAAGAATAATCCTCCATCTAAGACTTTTTAGGGTTCTGTCCATTTAGTTTACAGCCTGATAAAACTGATTCAGTGTTTATGCATAACAGGTCTGAGTGGTGTGTATTTATTGTGTAAGATTGTATTATTTATGAAATATGTGTTTTTTCAAAAATTGCCTTGGTGCCCTTTGCAAATGTTTGCAATTGCCTTGATGCCCTTTGAAATTTTTGAAAATTGCCTTGGTGCCCTAAATTTTTACAAAAAGTCAAGGCAAAACTGCCTTGCCCCTTTTTTCTGAGTGAACAGTTCTATAAAGATTGGATTATACACGAAACGGCCAATTTACACGATCCAAACTTTCCAGTGATCCACGCACGCAATCCACGCCTGTCATGCATTGCACAACTCGGGACTAAAAACACACGGGTCGTTTTCCAATCCCCAGTACGGGCTCCATCACTATTGGCAAACTACATGAACAAAGCCCCAGTGGAGACGAAGTTGGGGTTTGAAAAATGGCCTCGGGAAATCCCCGCTGGCACGCAATATTTCAAGCGGTAATATTGCTACATGTATGTAGCTCGGGGAACACGACGACAGTTTATGTATGCACTCTAAAAATGAAGATAGGGGAAGCGCACAACTAATTTTAACAGACAATTTTTGTGTGGCACAGCTTCCAGAACAGAAGTTTCCTCCCCAAGTTGCTAAATAAAAGCAAATTAATTCTCCCCGATGTTGATGGTAGGGTGCATGCAGATCGTATATGTTTTTCGACACTGTAGCAGGCCTCTGCACGATAATCAACGGTTGCTTTATTCTTACCCCACATTTGCACAATCCGAAAGTATACCCTGTTAGGCCTTATCTAATATATAATCATTGTGAACATCCGTTGTTTATTAATGTTTACAGGAATTTTAGAAATAAATATTGATTTTATAATTGTTATTTTTAGGATGATTAGAAAAACACACATGGCGACAATGCTGTAACATGTAGGAAAGCTATCTCTCAATTATATAATTATGTTACTAGGTCTACTACTTGCACAGCAAACAGCCGTCCACAACTCCAACCGATGCTTTGCGCGGGAAACTTCTTGGTCCATCGCCAAGTAAATGACCGTGGGAATTAAGTGCAAGACAGCAAATTGTCATGGAGACGGAATTGTAGCACCAATGAGATTATCGGCCTGAAGATGCTAATAAAGGCCCAAACATTAGGGCCGCCCAAAACAATGATGGTTGCGTAGCAACATTGTTGTCAAGGAAACCACTGTTAAATTGCTTTTTCTCTTGATAAATTTCTTTTATTTCCTGACGCGACTGAAGGGTGGGGGGGGGGGGGGGGGGGGAGTACTTTCGATATATTTATTTCTCGGATGAAGTGCATTTGCAAATAGAAGAAATCCGCTGTGGACGGTGAATGAACTTCAACAATTTCTCCAACCGATTTCAGGGGTAAATAATAATACGATTTATTCTTGGTTTTCTGATATCTAATAAAATCGACATACACCCGAACATTAAATTACGAAGCTAGCAAAATAAATTCCAAGTTTATAAACATTTATTTCTGGTTTCATTGTTTTTAAAAAGGAAGAGAAAAAGAATAAACGGAACCTCAACACCTAATATTTTGAGCTCCTAAACATTTTTCTAACAGTTTTAAGGGGGAAATTTAATACGATTTATTTTCCGTTTTTTTTTGTATTTAACCAAACGTACGTGCACAATTTATTTGGTGGTGCATTCATTATGTACACGTAAATTCACTGAGAAGTTGTTTTTATTCAACTCGTACGTACGTTGATTGTCTCGGCATTTCTAGTATTATAGACCCAAATGCCGCGAAATACTTGTGGTTTGGCAGGCCGGTATTTCGCGGACTGTCGGCCCCGTGATGAACCATTCATATTTAAATTAGCCTTCTGGGCGCTGAGAGTAGCCCGGCGCCTCCGCGGAAAAACCGGAATATTCATGTTCTTTGATATGTAAATGACCGTTCCAGACGGGGTTATACCTGGTTGTCAAGGGGTCTTTTGTTAACTTTGGTCCTGGGTATCCTCCAGACTTCCCGGGGCGCCGCCCAGTCGGTCTTTAATGAGACCGCGCCTTATACAAAACATCACATGAATGACTCGCACAAAACAATGAACATTCAGTTTATTTACAGCTACATATAATTGTTCAGATGGGGTCGATTCCTGTGTCATCCGGTAAATGAAATTGGTGCTGTCGGTACAGTCAAGTACTGCACTGAAGAGCTGTTTCAATTCCAGATCGAAATTTTCATCTAATGATCCAGAAGATATGCTGTAAAAAATAAATAAAAACAAAAAACTGAAATTTGTTCATTCAAGAAAGATATTTTAATCAAAAGAGAATATCTGAGTGCAATTTAATTTGCCTGTAAAACGCAGTGGCTATCGTTACGGTATATAGTTGACGAGCTGATTCCGAAACATACCTAGGCCGACACATTGACAATAATATTTGGATATCGATCTCGGAACCATACTGGTTGATACTAGCCAGGTTCCAAGAGTGAAAGGTCCAGAGTATTGTCATTGTCCGGGAATCAGATAGCCATTACGTTGTTGCCTAAAAATATCAATACAAACTAGAAATATGTCTGTTCTATGAACAGAGCATATGGCTTTTTCGCATTTGTTGTTCATTGTTCATTACATTTTGATTCTTTTCATTTAATTTTCATTGTATACGAAATGAAAATTGAAAAAGAAAGTAATTGATTATACCTGTCGCGGTTGATTTTCAGGCACTTCCGGTTTGGACCGGAAGGAAGGGTCAAATTATTTTGCATGGTATACGAAATATGAAGACCCTGGATTATTCTATCAATTACTGTAAAACTAAAAATCGGATTTCTTACAGTTGATTTAATATTGATTTTTGAAGATTAAATCCAGTAATCATTGGTTGATTGTAATCTGATACTAGATGACGTCATGGTTACGTCATTAACAGAACGCTCAAGAGCTGTCTTAACTTTGCTATTTGAAGCAGAAATTTGGATTATATCTATCGCGGTTGATTTTTTAGCAATTATTTAAGGTTTAAAGGTCTTTTCATTGTAACTTCCGGTCTGGTGACGTCATAATTTTTTCTTTCCCACAACCTGTTCCTAACATGAAGAGGATTATATACACCAGTTATAAAGTCATTTGAGCAAACTTCGCCACACACAAATGGATTATTCATTTTACACATTTTTCAACCTGCCGCTAGAGGGCACTATAACAATTTATGACGTCACCGTTAACTTTTGTGCAGAGTGCAGCCAACCAAGAGACTAACATCGTTGAAAGTAAGTTCACATTATTTTCCACTTTTAAATTATAAGGCACTTCCGGTTTCGACCGGAAGGAAGGGTCACGTGATTTTACGCACACGAGATAAAATGAAGATCCTTAATTATTCTATCACTTCCCACAAACATGTTACGGTCTTTCGCGGTTGATTTTGTATTGATTTTCAAAGATTAAATTATTCCATCTTTAAGATGACGTCACATGTCACGTGATGACGTCATCATGACATCCGAGTTTTAGGCACTAGTTCAGTATGAGTTCTGAGTATGTACAAAGTTTCAATAAGATTCACGTCTGTTTAATGACAAAAGTGACCTCCAGAATGAACGTGTACAAAGTCTATGCGATGTATGGCCGAAGAACAAGAAGAAGAAGAAGAAAAAACAAACAAACAGGAGCAACTCAAATGCTTTTTCGCTGAAAGCGATAAAGCCAATTACCAATGGCAAAAAATATTACGATAGTGCTAGAACTATATAACATAAGGCACCCTAGTAAACTAGTAGGAGTATAAACTCCCCTGCCTGACCATTCCCCCATACTTTGCAATAAAATGGCATTTCCATCTTTGGTGGTTAACAGTTTTGGGCGGGATTCTTCAGTGCGGCTATGGGAAGTATTGCGAACCACTGTGCTGATGCATTTGTGTTGTTGATGATGCCGTGTGTTCTTTGGCGCCTTGCAAAATCGGGAACCAATTTCAAAATTAAAGAAAAACAAAAAGGCTTGCCTAAAATACGACAAATATGGATTTTTTAATATAATACTATACCTCCATTCTTTGTTTTTGTCTTACTTTCCAAATAAGTCCTTTTCGCTGCAGACCGTGGCAACTCCCGTGTGGAAAAACAAATGGGACACACGACGACACAACTTCGACCAGGCATTAGTACAAAATCGATTTTATATTCGCCTTCGCCGCGCTGGTCGCGTCGTGGCATTGATTTTCATACACCAATTTCATGTTAATTACACTTGTCAGTCTTTTTTCTTAACTCTCCAGGTACTAAGTTACTTTTTCACACACAAAAATGCGGTTTCTGAAGCTGTGCCATCGGCAGAAGCTTGAATGATGATGTTCTCCATTTGACGAGAAAACTTGACTCAAGCACGGCGAATGCAAAACGGGGGACCGCCATTTGTTTGTGCGCCACCTATCGACACACTTTTGTATGGAAAGCCGCACCTTTTAGAAATTGATCGTAAATAATGGGATGGGGGACATAACTTTTTAGAGTTTAAATGTATTTCTAAGATGCATCCTTTTCACCAAAATGATTTCGAAATGTATATCAATTTGGGGGCTACTATTATTAGCCTAAATAAAATCATTTTCACTTTTCATTTTTTTTGTCGAAATGGCTGTCCATACTGTGCCTGTTGCGACGTCATCGATTCAAGGACCAAAAACGGGTCTTTCGAGGCCTAATTTCACCCCTTTGTTCCATTCCCTTGCTCCGACAAGGTGGATTTTTGAATTCGCAGTGGTTTAATTTATGTGTAAGGTAATTTTTATTCTGTTCCCCGTCAGGTACCACCAGGCAACACGAAAAACGGGGACGTAACACGGCCTAAGGGAGCTACATCAGGTAAAAACAATTTGGTACTTGTATTTTTACAGATTGAAGTTCAAGATATTATTACAAGTACATGGTTTGAGATGGTTGAAGAAGAGTTCAATCGAAGATAGAAGTAGAAATGACAACTCTCGTCATTTGTTGCTACATATACATGTGAAACCAAAGTAGGATACTTGCGGGGTCTTGAACAAGACGAAAAGATGAAGTGGCTGTGTCTAGGGCAATGTTGGGTTGTTCTTGGGTGCCTGGATCACTCGAACGTCTTGTCGTTGGGCGTCGAGGATAGCAGTAGGCTGGACGTACTGGAGCATGAAATGGGATGCCTGGAGGGCAGGTCGGGAACACGCAGGCGACCCGGTCTAAGTTACCCTTCAAATGGCACGGTCCAGTCGTTTTAGTCTGAAACAGAGAGCCAACATTCGTGAAAAAGGAGAAAAACGTGGGATCAGGGTCCTCCAATCGAAAACAACAATTTGCTCGAAACAGCTATCGAAAATGGCAGACATGCAGTCAGCACGATGGCAGAATCGGTTATGCCACTATGAAGCCCGACTACGTGAAAACCTTTTGTTGGAACAAAAAACGTGAAAAGTAAACAATAGACTTATCTTTCACGTATTAAAAAACGTGATAAGTCCACTTTTCACGTATGTCAAAGTATCACGTATTTGTGGAGCTAGCCTCGTTGCTAGGGTTGATCTTTCACGTACAAAATACGTGAAAACTTTGCCGAGCGCGTGCCCATTGTTGGCGGATTAGCGGAGTGTCTTTTGTTGCAATAGGGCGCTCTCGGACAATGATTCTGCGGTGGCCCACATATTTGTAAGGATTTGAGACCGTTACCAAACCATCCTGGGTAAGTGTTTGACCTAATTAACTTACAAAGGTTAGTTGTAAACGATCAATGAATAACAACATTCCTATCACAAAACAGCGCGGTCTAGTCAAAACCCTTTCCTAAGTAGTCCGGCGGTCTAGTGAAAAAAATGCCAAGATAAGCATAAGCGCACACGTCTTCAGAGTAGGCCTAAGCTTATACCGAAAATTGCAATACCAGTTCCTAAAAGATTACAATGACCCCACCGAGTTTCTTGAAAAGACCAACATCAAAGCCTCAGCACCGCTCACCACTTCCCCAGTGAAAAGATTGTTATCCAATCCTGAGGTCCAGTTACAAAAATCTTCATTGTCATTGGGTGTTTACTTTCTTCTTTCATTCAGCACAGATGTTCTCTCAACACAAAGTGCTACTCAAAGAATGTTGTCCAGGCCCGCTTATCTCCAACAAAGATACATTGTATTTACCTACGCCAACCCTTGCCAGGCAGACACAGATTTTATTTAATAGGCCCTGATCGGTTTATTCCTGGAGTGAATTTATTTATCTCTAGTCCCAACCGATGGTCATTAAGTTGGCTGTAAGTAATTTTGAAAAAAAGTTTGCCGTACCTATTTACAAAATGTATTAAGATGAACAAAAAAAGGTTATATTCCTAAGGTTAATTATGTTATTGTCTTTGTTTTTAAAGAAGAAAAAAAGAGAAAGGATACTTAAAGACTTATTTGAATGAACTTCTAAAATTTTCCCAACCGATTCCAGGGGTAAATAATAACACGATTTTATTCTTGGTTTTTCTGATATCTAAGAAAATCGACATACAGGTACACCTGACAACTACAACTTAGGCTAGCGAAATCAATTCAAGGTTTATTTAATAACATTTATTTCTGGTTTCATTGTTTTTAAAAAAGGAAGAATACAAAAAATAAACGGAACCTTAACACCTAATATTTTGAGCTCCTAAACATTTTTCCAACAAATTTAAGGGTAAAATTTAATACGATTTATTTTCCGTTTTTCTTGTCTTTAACAAAAACGATATATTTCGTGGAAATTGTAAGAGCTCGTTACATTTTTTAATTTATAATGGTTCCGTGATGTAATTTTACATAATAAACGCTTTATAGTGCAAGAGAAATAAAGTAAAACCACAGGAGAAATATTCGGGAGTATTTTCCGAATATATTCCAAGTAGGGGCAAGAAATCCAGACAATGATTGACAGCTGACCTACAACATGTACTACATTGTATCAGCCAGTAGGCAAACATGTGGCCTACCATTACTTTGGAATTTCAATAGGCTGGGAAATGTCACTTTGTGGCATATAATTTACACCCAAATCCTGGTACTACTGCCGATAAACGGCAATCCGTTATGGTTATACAAAACGGTGCTGTATGCTGTATGGTTGGCTTAGAAAACGTCATCATCGGAAAGAGTATGCTGCTTACTTCGGGTCCGTTCGCGTACAAAATCGACAACGGGTTCCAATTTTTGCGATCGAAAACAGTTTTTCACGGTCCTAAAGCGATCCATAATCAACAAGAATCACCAAACGACAAGGTATGTATACAAAAGTAGACATTAAACAATCCTACCATACTGACAAAAAGTCCGTAAGGCCTACCATTTGTCGAAAAAATGTACTTTTAGCCTTAGGGGGGCATGTTGAGTTGGAATCCGAGACTTCGCTCGCGCGACCACTTTCCACGCCGTGTTGGGACGGCAGTGCCAGTGGTGTGCACACCGTACCACCGCCGTCCCAACATAGTACACGATGATCTCGTAATTCCCGTAAAACAAGCGACGATGCAGCGTTAGAAAACCTACGTTTTAACGTCAATCTGTGCAAAATTGTGTCCCAATTTCGTAACTGATGTTGAATTTATTAACATTCAAAGACAATACGTGATATCAGATACACCAATTAAACATTTTTAGTTGTGAATTTAAAGCAAAACCGTTCCCATTTTACGAAAGACAACTTAAGCGAGCGTGTTGCCATTTTGGGCGATAACATTTACCTAAACAGGGGTTGTAAATTTTGTGACGCTTATCTGGCGCGTTTTGCGCTTAAATAATTCATTTTAACGTGGCAATAATCCAATTAATAAAAGTTTAGGGTAATAATTTTCTTCTGGCATATTATGTTTTTTATAATCGTGATTATTTCTTCTGCCTCCATTTTTACAAATATTTTATCATTATGGACATCCCTATGTGAGGAGTGGAACATGATTTTACTACATGTACTAAAGTCTTTTTTAAATAATAAGTATATTTTGTTTGATAATTTCTGTTTTATTGATTTTGAATAAGTTGTTATTGGTTCTTTAGTATTTCCTTTTGTTGTTATACTCCAATCAGTAAATCGCATTTCCTTGGCTCTACACCTTCTCTTTGTAACAAATTAAGGCAAATAATTTGTTCAATTATTTTTGCAGCTTTACTGTGGTCCTCCTCTTGTGGCAGTGATGTTCCAGTATGGATACCACCACCAGTGAGCCTGAAGATGAAAAAGGCTAGGACTACCTTGATGATGCAAAACTGTCATCCATAGTTGAGCCTCATGCCCGTAGTACATCCATCTATTTTTCAACATTAATTGGGGACAAATAAGGTTCCCTTAACAATCAACATTTTTGCATAAATTATGCAAATTAGGGGATTTCAATATAAACTAATTATCTGTAGTTAAGCAGGTTTGATTATTACAATTTCTTGCATCATTTAATTAAAGTATTTGTCAAGATAAACTGGGGAAAAATGAGAAAAAAAAGCCGGGGGTTTGGAAAAGGCCCACATCCCTGCTGCGATCAAAGACGTTTTTCAAATCATTAAAATCGTCACTTAGTTTGGTTAAATTTTCACGCAACAAGGTACTTAAATAAAGTGAATATTTCACTTGTATCTGTACGTACGAGCTTTACGTGCAATAGTTATGGTATTGTCCCCGACAACCAACTGGCAATTCTTAACAAATTTGGGAATTTTATTGTGTAAAAAAGGACGGAACTTTACCCTCCAAAATCCTCCAATATTAAACATTGCATTATTTGGAGGATTTAGAAAAATATACGGTAGACATGCAACCCAGCATTTATATGTCGATATGTAAAATATTCCCATAATTAATTTAGCGTTCTGGAATTGAGATTCAGTGTCGCAATTATTTCCGGTCTCCCAAAATTTACTGGTCTTTTTGTGTTGAATTGGATAAATACTGTATTTTTGTATTCGAGAGGCGTATACAGGTAGATTCAATTTAACAAATTTGCGAATTTGATTGCGTAAAAAAGGACGAAATTTACCAAAATTTTGAGAGCACGAAAATATTCATCGTGCGATATCATACGCCAACTTTTGTAACAATTGGCGCGTTGTAACAGATTTCATGGGTACTTTACCATGTTTTTAGTCAAAAAAATGATAAATACACTGAAAATAATGTATAATTCCTCAATTAATTTGGGTAAACATAATCCCTTTTGTCTGAAAGTTGTTGTACTGACATGAATCTACAATCTGCTCACTCGGTCCAAATTTTGTGTCGATTGCTCATTCACAACTGATATTAGGGCGGATTTTGACAACTTCCATGCAAAAGGTTTCCCCCGACAACCAACTGGCAATTCTTAACAAATTTGGGAATTTGATTGTGTAAAAAGATACGGAATTTACCGAAATTTTCAGAGCACGAAAATATTCATCGTGCGATATCATACGCTAACTTTTGTAACAATTGGCGCGTTGTAACAGATTTCATGGGTACTTTACCATGTTTTTAGTCCAAAAAATGATAAATACACTGAAAATAATGTATAATTCCTCAATTAATTTAGGTAAACATAATCCCTTTTGTCTGAAAGTTGTTGTACTGACATGAATCTACAATCTGCTCACTCAGTCCAAATTTTGTGTCGATTGCTCATTCACAACTGATATTAGGGCGGATTTTGACAACTTCCATGCAAAAGGTTTCCCCCGACAACCAACTGGCAATTCTTAACAAATTTGGGAATTTGATTGTGTAAAAAGGGACGGAATTTACCGACATTTTCAGAGCACGAAAATATTCATCGTGCGATATCATACGCCAACTTTTGTAACAATTGGCGCGTTGTAACAGATTTCATGGGTACTTTACCATGTTTTTAGTCCAAAAAATGATAAATACACTGAAAATAATGTATAATTCCTCAATTAATTTGGGTAAACATAATCCCTTTTGTCTGAAAGTTGTTGTACTGACATGAATCTACAATCTGCTCACTCAGTCCAAATTTTGTGTCCATTGCTCATTCACAACTGATATTAGGGCGGATTTTGACAACTTCCATGCAAAAGGTTTCCCCCGACAACCACCTGGCAATTCTTAACAAATTTGGGAATTTGATTGTGTAAAAAAAGGACGGAATTTACCCTCCAAAATCCTCCAATATCAATCATTGCATTATTTGGAGGATTTAGGAAAATATAGACATGCAACCCAGCATTTATATGTCGATATGTAAAATATTCCCATAATTAATTTAGCGTTCTGGAATTGAGATTCAGTGTCGCAATTATTTCTAGTCTCCCAAAATTTAGTGGTCTTTATGTGTTGAATTAGATCTGTGTCAACTCGAGAAAAAAAAGAGGCACTGCTAATTAAATTCATTTTTACTGAAAATCTGGGCTAATGCTAATAAACGATGTATAATTTTTTTTTAAAGATCCCTTTCGATAAATACTGTATTTTTGTATTCGAGAGGCGTATACAGGTAGATTCAATTTAACCTTGGAAATTATATTTGAAGGTGTCAAAATAGTTTTCTTTTTTTAATTGCGCCATAAATACAATTATCATTTTTGAAGAAAATTAAAATTGAAATTTTGGCCTAATCATTTGCAGTGAAATATCCTTGTCCAAGCATTTTACATGAATTCACAAGCATTTGTTCCACTTTTGCAACATATAATAACAGGGGCCTTGTACCCCAGACCATTTTGGTGGGCAATAAGTACTTGGCCAGCATACAAGCAAGCAAGCAAGCAAGCAAGCTTTTGTTATTCAAATTTATGGGTAATAATCTTTCTATGTGCCAGGTATCCTGTGCAGTGTTCCCCTTCAAACTGTCCACCTTAACTCATGTACCAAGATGAGTGAGAGTGGAAGCTTTTGTTATTCAAATTTAAGGGTAATAAACCATCTTCTATATGTGCCAGGTACATGTATCCTGTGCAATGTACACTATATGGTAAACTGTACCCTCACTCTTGCAGATTATCTAGATTATATAGTTTTACTCTTAACCAGTTCGCGCCGGATGACGAATATAAACGCAAAAATTTCCCCAAATTCAAAACGGATGACGAATATATACGCCAAGTTCAAGTTCGGAAATGAATGTCAGCAGCGCGCAAGGCCGGAAATGCGTGGGTGTGCTACCCAGCACTATAGGCCTGAACACGCTTCGGATCGAGTTTCGTTAAAAATAATCCCGCCCGTCGGCTCGGCGATGTTAAAATAATCCCGGCGCGAACTGGTTAAATGTACATTTTGTACTTATATACCTCAAATACAAATTAAAAGCAGTGAAACAGTGATTTTCACAGCATTTCATTTAGTTAAGGCCTGCCAAACAATAATCGACAACAATTTTTCTCTGGAACTATTGATTTTCATAGGTTTTGTAAAAAAGTTTGTCCGGGTTGAATCAAGAACCACCTACATTTAAGTGTTAAGCGTACACTTCCGTGTGTATCTGCAGACTCAAAATGTATACATTAATTTTTGGCATCAGTTTTACCATTTGTTTTCACATAAATAGTTTTGTTTAACTTGCATTTTTTACTTTATGCATAGACATACCATGGACATACCTACATGTATGCGTATGTCTATACCCATACATGTAGGTATGTCCATGGTATGTCTATGCATAAAATAAAAAATTGCCGTCGATTATTGTTTGGCAGGCCTTAAATGAAATGCTGTGAAAATCACTGTTTTACTGCTTTTAATTTGTATTTGAGGTATATAAGTACAAAATGTACATTTAAGAGTAAAACTATATAATCTACTAGATAATCTGCAAGAGTGAGGATGTACAGTTTACCATATAGTGTACATTGCACAGGATACATGTACCTGGCATATATACTGGTAGAAGATGGTTTATTACCCTTAAATTTGAATAACAAAAGCTTCCACTCTCACTCATCTTGGTACATGAGTTAAGGTGGACAGTTTGAAGGGGAACACTGCACAGGATACCTGGCACATAGAAAGATTATTACCCATAAATTTGAATAACAAAAGCTTGCTTGCTTGCTTGCTTGCTTGCTTGTATGCTGGCCAAGTACTTATTGCCCACCAAAATGGTCTGGGGTACAAGGCCCCTGTTATTATATGTTGCAAAAGTGGAACAAATGCTTGTGAATTCATGTAAAATGCTTGGACAAGGATATTTCACTGCAAATGATTAGGCCAAACTTTCAATTTTAATTTTCTTCAAAAATGATAATTGTTTTTATGGCGCAATTAAAAAAAGAAAACTATTTTGACACCTTTAAATATAATTTCCAAGGTTAAATTGAATCTACCTGTATACGCCTCTCGAATACAAAAATACAGTATTTATCGAAAGGGATCTTTAAAAAAAAATTATACATCGTTTATTAGCATTAGCCCAGATTTTCAGTAAAAATGAATTTAATTAGCAGTGCCTCTTTTTTTTCTCGAGTTGACACAGATCTAATTCAACACATAAAGACCACTAAATTTTGGGAGACTGGAAATAATTGCGACACTGAATCTCAATTCCAGAACGCTAAATTAATTATGGGAATATTTTACATATCGACATATAAATGCTGGGTTGCATGTCTATATTTTCCTAAATCCTCCAAATAATGCAATGATTGATATTGGAGGATTTTGGAGGGTAAATTCCGTCCTTTTTTACACAATCAAATTCCCAAATTTGTTAAGAATTGCCAGTTGGTTGTCGGGGGAAACCTTTTGCATGGAAGTTGTCAAAATCCGCCCTAATATCAGTTGTGAATGAGCAATGGACACAAAATTTGGACTGAGTGAGCAGATTGTAGATTCATGTCAGTACAACAACTTTCAGACAAAAAGGATTATGTTTACCCAAATTAATTGAGGAATACATTATTTTCAGTGTATTTATCATTTTTTAGACTAAAAACATGGTAAAGTACCCATGAAATCTGTTACAACGCGCCAATTGTTACAAAAGTTGGCGTATGATATCGCACGATGAATATTTTCGTGCTCTGAAAATTTCGGTAAATTCCGTATCTTTTTACACAATCAAATTCCCAAATTTGTTAAGAATTGCCAGTTGGTTGTCGGGGGAAACCTTTTGCATGGAAGTTGTCAAAATCCGCCCTAATATCAGTTGTGAATGAGCAATCGACACAAAATTTGGACTGAGTGAGCAGATTGTAGATTCATGTCAGTACAACAACTTTCAGACAAAAGGGATTATGTTTACCCAAATTAATTGAGGAATTATACATTATTTTCAGTGTATTTATCATTTTTTTGACTAAAAACATGGTAAAGTACCCATGAAATCTGTTACAACGCGCCAATTGTTACAAAAGTTGGCGTATGATATCGCACGATGAATATTTTCGTGCTCTGAAAATTTCGGTAAATTCCGTATCTTTTTACACAATCAAATTCCCAAATTTGTTAAGAATTGCCAGTTGGTTGTCGGGGGAAACCTTTTGCATGGAAGTTGTCAAAATCCGCCCTAATATCAGTTGTGAATGAGCAATGGACACAAAATTTGGACTGAGTGAGCAGATTGTAGATTCATGTCAGTACAACAACTTTCAGACAAAAGGGATTATGTTTACCCAAATTAATTGAGGAATTATACATTATTTTCAGTGTATTTATCATTTTTTGGACTAAAAACATGGTAAAGTACCCATGAAATCTGTTACAACGCGCCAATTGTTACAAAAGTTGGCGTATGATATCGCACGATGAATATTTTCGTGCTCTGAAAATTTCGGTAAATTCCGTCCCTTTTTACACAATCAAATTCCCAAATTTGTTAAGAATTGCCAGTTGGTTGTCGGGGGAAACCTTTTGCATGAAAGTTGTCAAAATCCGCCCTAATATCAGCTGTGAATGAGCAATCGACACAAAATTTGGACTGAGTGAGCAGATTGTAGATTCATGTCAGTACAACAACTTTCAGACAAAAGGGATTATGTTTACCCAAATTAATTGAGGAATTATACATTATTTTCAGTGTATTTATCATTTTTTTGACTAAAAACATGGTAAAGTACCCATGAAATCTGTTACAACGCGCCAATTGTTACAAAAGTTGGCGTATGATATCGCACGATGAATATTTTCGTGCTCTGAAAATTTTGGTAAATTTCGTCCTTTTTTACACAATCAAATTCCCAAATTTGTTAAGAATTGCCAGTTGGTTGTCGGGGGAAACCTTTTGCATGGAAGTTGTCAAAATCCGCCCTAATATCAGTTGTGAATGAGCAATCGACACAAAATTTGGACTGAGTGAGCAGATTGTAGATTCATGTCAGTACAACAACTTTCAGACAAAAGGGATTATGTTTACCCAAATTAATTGAGGAATTATACATTATTTTCAGTGTATTTATCATTTTTTTGACTAAAAACATGGTAAAGTACCCATGAAATCTGTTACAACGCGCCAATTGTTACAAAAGTTGGCGTATGATATCGCACGATGAATATTTTCGTGCTCTGAAAATTTTGGTAAATTTCGTCCTTTTTTACGCAATCAAATTCGCAAATTTGTTAAATTGAATCTACCTGTATACGCCTCTCGAATACAAAAATACAGTATTTATCCAATTCAACACAAAAAGACCACTAAATTTTGGGAGACCGGAAATAATTGCGACACTGAATCTCAATTCCAGAACGCTAAATTAATTATGGGAATATTTTACATATCGACATATAAATGCTGGGTTGCATGTCTACCGTATATTTTTCTAAATCCTCCAAATAATGCAATGTTTAATATTGGAGGATTTTGGAGGGTAAAGTTCCGTCCTTTTTTACACAATAAAATTCCCAAATTTGTTAAGAATTGCCAGTTGGTTGTCGGGGACAATACCATAACTATTGCACGTAAAGCTCGTACGTACAGATACAAGTGAAATATTCACTTTATTTAAGTACCTTGTTGCGTGAAAATTTAACCAAACTAAGTGACGATTTTAATGATTTGAAAAACGTCTTTGATCGCAGCAGGGATGTGGGCCTTTTCCAAACCCCCGGCTTTTTTTTCTCATTTTTCCCCAGTTTATCTTGACAAATACTTTAATAAAGGGGTTGCATTGACGTCACGCGCGCTACGCGTACGCGCTAATCGCACGTACAACCATGCCGAGCGGTGAGGTCAAACAAAGTGTGTTTGACCTCACCGCTCCGCCCGGTTGTACGTGCGATTAGCGCGTACGCGTAGCGCGTGTGACATCATATGCATTAACTTTATTAAATGATGCAAGAAATTGTAATAATCAAACCTGCTTAACTACAGATAATTAGTTTATATTGAAATCCCCTAATTTGCATAATTTATGCAAAAATGTTGATTGTTAAGGGAACCTTATTTGTCCCCAATTAATGTTAAAATAGATGGATGTACTACGGGCATGAGGCTCAACTATGGATGACAGTTTTGCATCATCAAGGTAGTCCTAGCCTTTTTCATCTTCAGGCTCACTGGTGGTGGTATCCATACTGGAACATCACTGCCACAAGAGAAGGACCACAGAAAAGCTGCAAAAATAATTGAACAAATTATTTGCCTTAATTTGTTACAAAGAGAAGGTGTAGAGCCAAGGAAATGCGATTTACTGATTGGAGTATAACAACAAAAGGAAATACTAAAGAACCAATAACAACTTATTCAAAATCAATAAAACAGAAATTATCAAACAAAATATACTTATTATTTAAAAAAGACTTTAGTACATGTAGTAAAATCATGTTCCACTCCTCACATAGGGATGTCCATAATGATAAAATATTTGTAAAAATGGAGGCAGAAGAAATAATCACGATTATAAAAAACATAATATGCCAGAAGAAAATTATTACCCTAAACTTTTATTAATTGGATTATTGCCACGTTAAAATGAATTATTTAAGCGCAAAACGCGCCAGATAAGCGTCACAAAATTTACAACCCCTGTTTAGGTAAATGTTATCGCCCAAAATGGCAACACGCTCGCTTAAGTTGTCTTTCGTAAAATGGGAACGGTTTTGCTTTAAATTCACAACTAAAAATGTTTAATTGGTGTATCTGATATCACGTATTGTCTTTGAATGTTAATAAATTCAACATCAGTTACGAAATTGGGACACAATTTTGCACAGATTGACGTTAAAACGCAGGTTTTCTAACGCTGCATCGTCGCTTGTTTTACGGGAATTACGAGATCATCGTGTACTATGTTGGGACGGCGGTGGTACGGTGTGCACACCACTGGCACTGCCGTCCCAACACGGCGTGGAAAGTGGTCGCGCGAGCGAAGTCTCGGATTCCAACTCAACATGCCCCCCTAAGGCTAAAAGTACATTTTTTCGACAAATGGTAGGCCTTACGGACTTTTTGTCAGTATGGTAGGATTGTTTAATGTCTACTTTTGTATACATACCTTGTCGTTTGGTGATTCTTGTTGATTATGGATCGCTTTAGGACCGTGAAAAACTGTTTTCGATCGCAAAAATTGGAACCCGTTGTCGATTTTGTACGCGAACGGACCCGAAGTAAGCAGCATACTCTTTCCGATGATGACGTTTTCTAAGCCAACCATACAGCATACAGCACCGTTTTGTATAACCATAACGGATTGCCGTTTATCGGCAGTAGTACCAGGATTTGGGTGTAAATTATATGCCACAAAGTGACATTTCCCAGCCTATTGAAATTCCAAAGTAATGGTAGGCCACATGTTTGCCTACTGGCTGATACAATGTAGTACATGTTGTAGGTCAGCTGTCAATCATTGTCTGGATTTCTTGCCCCTACTTGGAATATATTCGGAAAATACTCCCGAATATTTCTCCTGTGGTTTTACTTTATTTCTCTTGCACTATAAAGCGTTTATTATGTAAAATTACATCACGGAACCATTATAAATTAAAAAATGTAACGAGCTCTTACAATTTCCACGAAATATATCGTTTTTGTTAAAGACAAGAAAAACGGAAAATAAATCGTATTAAATTTTACCCTTAAATTTGTTGGAAAAATGTTTAGGAGCTCAAAATATTAGGTGTTAAGGTTCCGTTTATTTTTTGTATTCTTCCTTTTTTAAAAACAATGAAACCAGAAATAAATGTTATTAAATAAACCTTGAATTGATTTCGCTAGCCTAAGTTGTAGTTGTCAGGTGTACCTGTATGTCGATTTTCTTAGATATCAGAAAAACCAAGAATAAAATCGTGTTATTATTTACCCCTGGAATCGGTTGGGAAAATTTTAGAAGTTCATTCAAATAAGTCTTTAAGTATCCTTTCTCTTTTTTTCTTCTTTAAAAACAAAGACAATAACATAATTAACCTTAGGAATATAACCTTTTTTTGTTCATCTTAATACATTTTGTAAATAGGTACGGCAAACTTTTTTTCAAAATTACTTACAGCCAACTTAATGACCATCGGTTGGGACTAGAGATAAATAAATTCACTCCAGGAATAAACCGATCAGGGCCTATTAAATAAAATCTGTGTCTGCCTGGCAAGGGTTGGCGTAGGTAAATACAATGTATCTTTGTTGGAGATAAGCGGGCCTGGACAACATTCTTTGAGTAGCACTTTGTGTTGAGAGAACATCTGTGCTGAATGAAAGAAGAAAGTAAACACCCAATGACAATGAAGATTTTTGTAACTGGACCTCAGGATTGGATAACAATCTTTTCACTGGGGAAGTGGTGAGCGGTGCTGAGGCTTTGATGTTGGTCTTTTCAAGAAACTCGGTGGGGTCATTGTAATCTTTTAGGAACTGGTATTGCAATTTTCGGTATAAGCTTAGGCCTACTCTGAAGACGTGTGCGCTTATGCTTATCTTGGCATTTTTTTCACTAGACCGCCGGACTACTTAGGAAAGGGTTTTGACTAGACCGCGCTGTTTTGTGATAGGAATGTTGTTATTCATTGATCGTTTACAACTAACCTTTGTAAGTTAATTAGGTCAAACACTTACCCAGGATGGTTTGGTAACGGTCTCAAATCCTTACAAATATGTGGGCCACCGCAGAATCATTGTCCGAGAGCGCCCTATTGCAACAAAAGACACTCCGCTAATCCGCCAACAATGGGCACGCGCTCGGCAAAGTTTTCACGTATTTTGTACGTGAAAGATCAACCCTAGCAACGAGGCTAGCTCCACAAATACGTGATACTTTGACATACGTGAAAAGTGGACTTATCACGTTTTTTAATACGTGAAAGATAAGTCTATTGTTTACTTTTCACGTTTTTTGTTCCAACAAAAGGTTTTCACGTAGTCGGGCTTCATAGTGTGCCAAGTCTTGCTAAAATTTGGGGCAAGCTGGCACCCAAAGCATGCCCTGACCACATGACCAACCCAGGCTCTCATTGGTCAAACTTTAAATTGTCACACATGACTCTACACTGATTGGTCATTTAGTAACCAGGGAAATCTGAAATCAACCGAAGCTTGTTGTTTTAACAGCTCCTGCAAGATGTAATAAACAAGCAGGGATTAAGAGTCCCTTCATCCTGCTTAGCTTCTGGAAGTTTATTGTGTGTGTACACACTGGTGTACCAGCCACTAATAAAAGGCAGAGGACACAAAGAACATCCTCTGAACTTCCAGGAAAGATAAAAGATAAAAGATAAAAGTTCAAAGACTAGCCCTACAAAGGGTAGGCAGAGATCAAAGGGTCTATACTGGAACAAACTCACCAGTAAAAAAAAGATAAAAAACAATAAAGATCAACGAAAAAGGAAATCATACAAATGGAAAACATAGTGATACAAAATAAAAAAATTTTTTTAAATAATACTATAACCCAAGACTTGTTTTGGGTCGGGGTTACATCCTCCCCTTACTTAACTTGCTACCGCCGGGAGCAAACAAAAAAAGAAAAACAAGGAAATATACACATATATATCTATTTAGGACCAAAAACCTTCCTCTTTAACTCGGCAAACATCCGAGATGATCAGAATTGCCGGCTAAATACAGGTTTTCCCTTCTCTGCAAACTTCATTCGCAAAGGAGGTCGTGACACTCGAGCTGAGCGCCTAACAAAGTTTGACTTGGGGTCAGACATTTCTTGCAAGGACTCTTCGGTTGGGGAGTCGCTAGTTACTTGGGAGCCCCCAGCCGCAACATGACATACCTCATCATTACCATTGCATTGAGGAGATTGCTCATTTGCAGTGATGCGGCAAACATCTTCGCTGGTCTCCTCCTTTGCATCGTCTCCTTCATTCTGAGGAACTATTGGAGACAATACGGGTGCTGGTGATTTAAAAGGACTGGCCACCATAGTGTCCCTGACCTTTGTCAGGGGAAGAAAAATCTAATGGCGCAGGGGGTACCACAGAAACATGGGATGGGCCAGCATCATCACTGGTGTGCTCACGGGAAAGTGGAGGTTGCTCTGTGAACAAATTCTCTGAGACACTGGGTGTCTTTTCAGAATGAGATGGAGATTGTTCAGGAAAAGAGTTCTCATTATCATCACATACTTCTTTGTGAGAATGCGAAGGTTGTTCCGTGATTGAAATGGGTTCCTCTACTTGACAGGTATCTACCGACAGATCAGTATTTGGTTGTTGCCGAGGAACAAACTCAGGTGCCTCCACATTAAGTGGGAGGTTGAGTAATTTCTTAGGGAAAACCACAACAACCTCATCGTCACTGGATGGTTGACTTTCAGAGTCAGACTTATCTCGGGGAGGGCTGCTCTCGTGACGGGACGATTGGGCCTGGTGACACGATGCTGGGACTCCTCATCATTGAAGTAGTCGATAGGCAACAAAATGTTCCTATGCAGCGTTCGGACATGCCCTTCTCCTGTCTCTGGCTTGAAACGGTACACTGGCATATCTGGACTGATGCGTTCTGTGACCAAATGAATTGTAGGGTCCCATTGATCAGCTATCTTGTGTTTTCCTTGCAAGCCAAGGTTTCTGATCAACACTCGATCGCCAGACCGAAGCTCGTGTCCTCTGACACGTCGGTCATGTCGAACTTACTTTCCCCTGATTTAGCTGAGTTGTTGGTTGCAAGCTAGGCGCGCGTAAGCTGCTCTCTCAGCCCCTTGACATATTGTGCGTGGTCTGCAGTTGTGAAGTCGTCTGCACTTATCCCATACCTCGAGTCAATGGGGAGTCTTGCCTCTCTGCCAAACATGAGAAAATAGGGCGAGAAACCGGTGCTGTCATGCTTAGTGCAATTGTATGCATGAACTAATGCACTGACATACTTGCTCCAATGGGCTTTCTTCTCGTCTTCCAAGGTACCAAGCATATTTAACAAAGTGTGATTGATTGGATGCTGGAATATGCTGGAGCACCCCCTATTTTTAGCAGAAACAAATGCACATTCTATCACAAAACCATTCCAAAAACTCACCTAGGGTTTCCTATAGGGGGGGGGGGGGGGGGAAGGGGGGATCAATTGCAAATTGATTTTCCGTCATGTTGGTGCTATATTGAGAAAATCAGCACAAGCTGTAGGCACCATGCTAATGTGCAGGAGGCCAGCCGGCCCTGCATAAAATAAACTAGCCACAGCGTCGGTTTTATACAAACAGGGCGCACGCTGCGGCCACGTTCTGGGTGGGCAGTCTGATTGATGAACGAGGTTGCTGATGCGCCACTGTGAAGGAAGTACAGAAAGCATTATGGGTAATTTATCTTGAACTTCGCGTGCTGCTAGATAGCATGCCACAGATGCATATAAACATATCTACCGGTAGCGTGTTGTGCGCTGCATCTGTCACACAAATTTATTCAAATTCGGCGCCCAAACTGGGTGCTGCATGGGAAATGATAAGGAGCTCAGATTTCTGAGTAAGAACTCACAGCCTGACCTTTGACCTTTCAATTGCAAGCAGCCCAGCTAAGCCGCGGAACTGGTGACCACCAGGGTTCTAGCTAGGACCTTTTTAGTGCCGGAAAAAATTATCAGATTGCGAAGCGTTGCGAGTGCGCTGCCCACCGTGGCTAGAACCCTGGTGACCACCAGTTCACAGGTCACACAAAATCCATCCAATCAGAGATCAAAGTGCGTCAGCGCTTCACAGTGCCTAATTTTTGCGTGGGCACGAGCGAAGAACTACACAGTATCAACCTTGTGCCATATTATTAGTACGGTCACTCACAACATAGCGGTAAATACAATGTACGTGCATTCACGGGAAAGTAACGTCCGTCGATTTTTATAATTATCGATATATTGGCAATTCAATATCGAGTATACTTGATATATTGATTATTTCCCGTGTGCAAGATGAAGCCTAAAAACAGCGCTCAATATACTGAAGACCAACAGTTTAATAGGGTTGCATACATGTATATACCGGTTTTCGAGTTGATCTTCCGCGCATGTTGTCGGTCCGAACAATATTAAATTGCGCCAGCCCGCGTGTTTATGGTTTTACAACGAAGATAAGAAATGATTACGGTTGCCGCTTCCGCTTGCTAGGCGAATAGCAGGGTGCAGAGAACGCACCTCCGCAATTCCTGACTCGTGATTACATCAGAAAATTACATCAGATCACTGGAGGGTTAAGTACGTCCCAAACAACCGATAGGCTGGGGCGGCATGGCCGGTTTCTTTTGAGATTTTGCTGTGCAAGTGGTCGGGAACTATAGCGGTGGACCGCGGGTAAAACACAAAGAACAACTTCACAACCACAGTTGGTCGTCAAACGAATAATAGGCCTACTCAAATGTTTTAATTAAAACATTTGAGTTAAGCTACAAATAAAGACGGCAACTTTTCTAATATATATACTAAAGCCCTGAGATTTTCTGGATAATCTGAGACTCTTTCGGTGTTTTCGATATCATTAAGAAACATCCAAATTTAGATACATCAACATTTTCGATATGATTAAAAAAGTGACATCGGCGATATCGATGTCAAAATAGTATCGAGTATTTGAGTATTATCGATATATCGATGAACGTTATGGAAAAGAAGATGCTACAGCGACGACGACGATCGAAACTGCTCAGAATTAATGCACCACAGAGCATCTAGAAATCTGGTCTAATCATTAAACACTCTACTCATAAAACAATTAAGAAACCCATAAAAGAAAATCCCAGCACCCCCTCAAAAAAATGTGTTCCAGCGTGCCTGCTGGAGTGCATTGGTACATTCGGCAATGCAATAAACAACTCTCGAAGTTCAAATGTTACCACTGGTACATGTAGTATTATTAATTACAAGAGAAAAATAATATATACAAAGAAACTACATCTTTCAGTATCTAGCCAGCAGCAGCCACAATGGACCGATCTGGTCTGTCAATTAATTACAATATTGAGCAATAAGATTAAGATTTTTGGTCAGGACAACCTTATGAACCGCAGAAAGTTAAAAAAACAGAGTTGCGTTGTTGGTTTTTAATAAGGGAATAAATGTGTTCGAGATGTTTTAATCACTCTGTTTAATACCGCTTGGAGTCTGGGTGCTGATAATTACTTGTGCTGAAGGCGAGGGTAATTATCAGCACCCAGACTCCAAGCAGTATTAAACAGAGTGATTAAAACCTCTCGAACACACATTTATTCCCATTCATAAATACCTTTTTTGTAAAATTTAGCCAAAAAAGCTCCGAAAATCCCGGAAAATTGTCGCAAGTAAATTTCGGCGTTTCGCCATTCTGTGTGTGTCAAATGACATGTTTCCGCCTCTGTCGCTCTACACAAGACATTCAATAAAGCGTATTTACTATGAACCAGACTATTACTGCCATTGGCAACCTCGTTCCCAGAGTGTCGAGCTGTACGCGCTCAACACTACCCGTTATTTATTTGACATTGACCGGACCAAACACGGGATATTTTTTTTTACAAACATCGATCCGAGACGGGTTGAGGCCGGCATCTGTACATGTATGTGGCACATCCTGATTCCCGCTTGTGACATGTTTATCTGTCATCCATTTTGAATTCTGGAAAACTTTGCATGCATACACTGGTTAAATATGTGGTTAGCCAGTTTTAAACAAGTTGGTTTCAAAATGGACAGTGATGTTACACCCGCAGGTGACTCGGACAAGTCACCGGTAGGCGTGACTTAATTCGATGACTGTGAAGGAAAGAGACAGGGGAAAACTGGTAAATGGTTGTTCTCAATGGATCTTGTTGTACTCTTCAAGTCATCTAATGTAAGAATGGCTTGAAGGATACAAGGACTGCCAACTCACCAGTTCTCTGTGGTCTCCTTGGTGTTGCCCATTCCATTACTCTTCTGCTGTTTCATATGCTGGTTCTGCTCATGTAATGTCTTGTTAGAAGGGAACATGGCATGAAACAGTCAATATACTAATACAAATTAAAAATAGGGGTGCTACCGTTTTGGAAGGGGAGGACCAGATCGGATCCCTACATGCGCCCCCAAAAAATTAAATGTTGTCCCCAACATTTCTGAAGGAAACAAAACTACAAATAATTGTATATATTTTTTAAATAATTAATAGAAAGTACACAACCAACTACGTGGTGAAAATGGTACGAAAAAGCATAACCCAGACTATTTAGTACAAACATCAAACTGCGTATGCTTCAGTGAACAAGTGGGACATAGGAAATATTTTGCTCAGAAATGCAAACAAACTGTATGCTATTCAGTAGTGTTTCCCAAGCACCACATGAATATCGAATTCAAGGGTCCTAGAGTAGCTAATTCTAGGAGGCCAAGGACTTCTTGATCAAAAGGATCATTCTGTAATTTCTGAGCCTTCCAACATCGTCAATGTAATTGTAACACTATGAAGCCTAACAAGTGTCTCTGTTACTGGATGGCATTACTTCTAATGGAGACTCCTCATTGTATGGGACTCGTAGGCGGTTGAACCACCATAGGTCCTCAAGTGTTCACAACTGTCTCCAACTACCCTTTTGCTGGCCAGCCTAATCCAGTCCATCTGTAACTCTTTTCCACTTGTCGTGATCAACAACCGAATTACTGCGAGATCGCCTTCGGAAGTCTTTTTATGTATGGCTCCCCTCTACATGGAATTACATCGCTGGGACTGTCCCATTAGGAGGATGCATGTACGGGAGCTGATTCGTAGGTGGTATCCATGCAAAGTTCTGAATCTGCGGTATCCATGTCCAGCCAGCTGCACGGGTCATCGGGACATTTGTCCATGGCCCTTAATTGGTGTGACATCTGTGGCTGAGGCACAACCACTGGAGTAGCTGAATGCTGAACCTGACTCACTCTTGGCTGACCCAGGACATCATAAGTAAATCTGGCTGGGGGTTGTATATCCCGCACGGGATGTTCGATTGGATCAACCTCACCTGGGTCTGAGACTGTATCCTCCATCGGCTGTGGCTCGTCCCTCCTGTCTGGCGCGTCTGGTGGGACATTCTCTATTGGGGTCTCGGAGCAAAAGGATTCTGCGTCAGGCCGGAGATGTGAGGATAGATCGGCTGATGGCAGTCTCTCAGTTGTTCGGCAATCCCTCCAAGAGATCTCCCCCTTATCTGCTGAGCTGTCATCACTGAGGTGATCTCTTGCTCTGCTACGTGACTTGGTTGCTTTGTTGGTTGCCTTATGTTTAATGGGAACCACTGGGTCATCTGGAGCCAGCCATTCACATGGAAGAAGGTGATTTCTATGAAGTGTACGAAGTCGGCCTGAGTTGTCGTCAGGTCTGACATCGTATACTGGGATGTCATCACTTTTTCTTTGTACCACCACATGTATCTTCTCTTCCCAATATGACGTGAGTTTTCCTGGTCCTCCTGGGAGAGCCAATCGTCTGACAAGGATCCGGTCGCCAGGATGAAGACTACTAGAGTGAACTTTGTGGGCGTAGTGTTTGGCTGCACGGATACTGGCTTTTTCCATCTTTCCTTGAACGGTGGTATATGCTTCTTGGAGTTGTTTCTGCCACTGATCCGCATACCGACGAGGGTTAGTATTGGAACACCGACTGTCAGCTGCGGGGGTCAACTCAAAGAGTAGGTCCACCCGGAGGCGAGGCTCTCTGCCAAACAGTAAGTAGAATGGTGAAAAGCCAGTGGTTTCCTGCCGCGTGCTGTTGTAGGCAAACACCACTTTGTTGAGGGAGTCTTTCCATCTGGTCTTTTCTTCATCAGTTAGCGTTCTCAGCATCTGAAGTAGAGTCCGATTGAATCGCTCCACTTGGCCATTCCCTTGCGGGTGGTAGGGCGTTGTTCTGGAGTGGCCAATGCCGCTGTATTGCTCCAACTGACGAAACAGATGATTTTCAAATTCCCCACCTTGATCATGGTGAATCCTCTTCGGGAAACCAAACCTCAAGACAAAGTCATTGAAAATCTTCTGTGCCGCTGTCTTACCAGACTTGTTTGTAGTCGGATAGCATTAGGCGAATCGAGTAAAGTGATCCATGATCACTAGGATGTACTCGTACCCGCCCTTGCACTTTTCAAGATGAAGAAAATCGATGGAGATCAATTCAAAGGGTTCGGTAGTGGTGATGCTAGTCAGCGGGGCCCTAGTTGGAATATTTGGACGTTTGTGTTTAAGACATCTGCACTCTTTTGTTACGTATTGCTCAATATCTCGAGCCATGTGGGGCCAAAAGAAGCGATCCCGTGCTAGGTTAAGGACCCGTTCTGTGCCAAAGTGGCCCATCTCGTCGTGCAGTTCCTTGAGAACTCTGTCCCTGTACTTCCGTGGAAGGACTACCTGTTTACGGGACTGAGTCTTCCTGATGAGGATGCCGTCAGTATCCAGCTGTATGATCCCACTCCCTCATCAGTGCTCGTGTCTCTGGTAGGTCATCTTGGCGCTGTTGTTTGGATGGTCTTTTCTTCGAGGTCTTGTAAAGGATGACCCGACTGACTGCACCATCTTCCAGCTGATTCTTTGCAAGTGAAGCTCGGTTCAGAACTGGTTGTATTGGGACTGGTGGTATTTCCTCTGGCTGCAAAGACTCATCATCTACACCAATCGCTGCAGCCCAGGAAACTTGATGCTCGCTGAAGGCATTTGGTGTTATTTCTTGCGTACACATAGTGGTATACTCATCAAAGTCCATGGGAATGCGGGACCAAGCATCGGCATCTTTATTGCTTTTTCCTGGTCTGTACTTGATGGAGAAACGAAAGTCAGCAAGTTCGGCCACCCAGCAATGTCCCATTGCATTTAGTCTGGTGGTGGATAGAATGTACGTCAGTGGATTGTTGTCGGTGTAGACAACAAATGATGGGGCGTAGAATAGATAGTCGCGAAACTTATCTGTTATCGCCCATTTCAGGGCTAGAAATTCCAATTTTCCCGAGTGAAGATGGTAATTCTTCTCAGCGGGGCTTAGTGTTCTAGACTCGAAACCGATCACTCTGGTTTTTCCCTCTTGTTTCTGGTACAGTACGGCACCCAGGCCCTCTTGGGATGCATCTGTCGTCAAGAAGAAAGGCTTGGTGAAGTTTGGGTAAGCCATCACTGGTGGTTGCATGAGACTGTCTATGAGGGAGTTGAGAATTTCCTGATGTTGTTGAGTCCATGTCACGGCCTGGTGCGAAGGAAGCTGTCCTGACTTCTTAGTGGAAGATGCTTGTCCTTTTCTTCGTCTGTTTCTTGATCGGTACTTGATCTGGTTCAGCCTTAGAACTTAGAGCCCCCATGGTGTGACAAAGGCCGTAAGTGGTCGGCTGTCCTCGTCAATGAACCCCTGATGGTAGGCCTTTCCTTGGTCTAATGTGGAAAACCAAGTGTTCCCAGCCAGGCGATTCAAAACATCACAGACTCTTGGAATTGGCTGGCTGTCTGTCTGGAATGGTTTTCTTGTTAAGTTCTCTGTAGTCCACGCACAACCGTAGCGTTCCATCCTTTTTGCGTACGCAAACTACAGGTGATGAATATGGGGACTGAGATTTGGTAATCCAGCCTTTGCTGATGAGGTCAAGAATGTAGTTTTTCACCACGCTGTACAAAGGACTTGGTATGGAGGAATAAGTGCGCCGCACTGGTTGTTCATCATGTAAGCGGATCCGCATCTTTAAGTCAGGCGCACATCCAGTGTCGCTCTTATCTCTCCCAAAGGCTTGACACTCATCTTCCAACATCTTTTCTGCAGCTTTTCGCTGTTTCTCAGGAAGATGAAGGAGATCTACTTCTGGACTCCACTGGTCCCCCTTGGTTTGGACAGAGGACACTTCTACTTTCGTTTGGTCAGTCGTGGCGGCAACATCCGGCTGTATCTCACCGGGGATGATGGAATGGATTAGTTGCAGTCTGCCAAGTACAGTTTTCTGTTTGAGCGTGACGGAACTCTTACTTTGGTTGCAAACTAGGATGCATACCCTGCAGAAGGATCCTTTTGGAACACGTACCACTGACTCATCCATCTGCAGACCATCAGGCCAGCAACGATGGACATCCGGCTCAAATAGTACTGTCATGTCTTCAGTTACTGGTCCGGGATGTGCATTCCCAGTGACTACTATGTTCTCTCCAGCTGAAATCACCACATCCTTTTTTCCTAGTTTCACCTCACAGAAATCATCTGGGTCGTTACTATTGAGGAAACCCACCAAAGCAGCAACTTGAGTGGGTCGAAGCTCAGGAAACGCTGACTTGATGGATGAAGAGGAATCTTCTGTCTTCACTAACATCTCAATTACGTTGTATCCAATGATGGGTCGTTCAATCTCATCTGTGCTGACGAGGACCGGGACTGTCATTCCCTGCGACGCTGTCGTCTCCCCAATCAAGCTGAACTTTAACTCTACCCATCCTTTGAATGGGATGGGCGTTCCATTTGCTGCTGCTAGATTGAACTGCTCGCCTGTTCCCATCAGCTCCTCTATAGCTCGTAACTGAAGGTCCGGAAGATTCCGTTCCATCCATCCGCGGGTTACTATTGAAACCTGGGCCCCAGTGTCCCACAACGCTTTGGTGTGAACTCCTTGAAGGGAGCAACTTACTATACATCTCCTACCAACAAGCCCGACAACTCTGTGACGTTGCTTTGGTGTTAGATGACAGACACGCACCTGGTTTCCTTGACAAGGGGACGACTTTGGCTTTTCTGTACCCTGGGACTCCTGAACCTCTTTGACTACTGCTCGTCCCGCGGCCGTAGTCCACTGGCGTTTCCCGGAGGCCCTCTTCGTTGGCGGCACCCCCTCGCGAAATGCTCTGATGAGCCACACTTAAAACAGTGCGAGCAGGATGGCCCATTACCACTCTGCCTGCACGACAGACATCCGTAAGGTCGGGGAGAACGGCTTGGGGCTGAACTGGGTTTTAGACTCATCACAGCCTCTCGGATCTCTGCTATCTGTACCTTAAGCTGATTGATGTCAGCTGTACTGTTGCGGACCTCCTGGGCAAGGGGATTGGACTTCTTTGGGGAACTCTTCTCACTCTCCATTTCAATGGTATCGACCTGGGCAACCTGGGAAGCACTTCCTTTGCGGAGTTTTGCCCGGTTTTCTTCCTCATTGATAGCTGCCATGTTAAGATGCTCGAACAGGTCCTCATCAGAGATGCTCTTATCAGCAAGATGAGGACGCATCTCTGTCTTGACACTGTTGTCCCGCAGTCCAGTAAGCACCGAATGGAGAAAAACACCCTGAACCAGTGCTGGATCGTAGGTGAAGGACGAACCCGCTTCTTGGGAGGCAAAGATCACCCTGTGACGTAGCTCCAGAGCGCGAATCAGAAAGGCTTGAGCTGACTCTTTCTGCTCCTGCACCAAGCGAGATAGCTGAGTGAAAAGCTCTGTAGCATCCCGCTCTTTGAAGTGCGCTCGCAGCAGCCGACGGAGTGTGGGGAGAGTCAAATTCTCCTTTCCTTCTAGGTAGCTCCGGAGTTTCAAACCAGGGACAATACTCCGAATGACTGCATCGACGAGCTCTTTCTCTGGGTACTTTTTTTCCAGGCCAATCTGTAGTTGGTGGATGAGACTAGGGAAGGACAGTTTGTCCTTCTGGCCGGGATTGGCCAAATTGTATA
Source organism: Crossaster papposus (assembly GCA_037893245.1). Taxonomy (NCBI): domain Eukaryota; kingdom Metazoa; phylum Echinodermata; class Asteroidea; order Velatida; family Solasteridae; genus Crossaster; species Crossaster papposus. Next base: position 91,562 of record JBAIAA010000547.1, on the reverse strand, counting down.
TCAAATGTAATAGTCTGGGAGCTAAGCTCGAAAAGAAGCCAATATTTTAGTTTGTTTCACCCCTATAGGGGAAAAGGTTTGGCACTTGTACATGGGTCATTCCATCAGGTTGGGACACAGAGTGTGACATTACTGACATAAGAGTGAAAATTTCAAATTGCTTGCAAGATTACTATTTTATCATTATGGTATCATATACTTATGTACATTCAACATATAATATTTTTATTACCATATAATTAATCATTTTTTTCATAATGGCACCGTAAGGTAGTAATGTCAATAATTTTGTGCAGACGTAACATGGACACCAATTTGAGATTAGATGTTTAATAATCAGCTTGGATCACATTGTATATTGCCATATCTTAGTCAAAATGATAGAAACCATTAAGTTTTTTGCAAATAAGTAAACTTTCTTATACATGAATTCTACAAAGGGTTGAAAATCACAACAACAAAATTGTAGCAAATTACTTTTCTCATCGTGTAATTAAAACAAGAAAATTTATGTAAAACTTGAATTACAGTCAAACCTTGATATAGTGGCCACCCACGGTACCGGTTGTACATGGCCACTATGAGCAAGTGGCCATTATAGCAAGGCAGTATGTTTATGCAAGAATCAAACTGGGACCGAGCAAAGGTGGCCAGTTTAGCCAGGTGGCCGCTGCAGAAAGGTGGCCACAATGGCAGGTTTCACTGTAACAACAAATACTGTGCTATAAGTAGCATTATATTAGTTTAGTTTATAGACTCGGATAGTATAAATTTAATTTTAGTAGCTATGTTGTACAATTTGTCTTAAATCTTGGGAATTGCATCTTAAAATGGTGTGTTGCAGACGTACCGGTAACATGGACACCGTGCCCATGTTACATCATGTGTCAAATATTGAGAACAATCACCTATGATATCATGAAAGCAATGAATTACATGGCTCTAAACTTAGGTGGTCAGTTGTTTGATATGATTATGCATAAAACAGGTAACTAAAACCTAATACAAGAAAATGCCAAACAAAAGTAGCATATTTTACAGTGCAGACGTAACATGGACACGGTGTATAATTATTAAATCACTCATAAATGTTATGCATATTGTTAAAACAAAAATCTTTTCATATTTAAATATCTGAGCATGTCACCATATTCTATTTTTATTGTTTATAAGTTGGTAAATGTTTCATATTGTGTTCAATTGCAACATTTGTTACCAAACCACAGTGCAGACGTAACATGGACACCACAAATCTAAAATGGAATAATTCACACATGAATGAAATGCAAGTCTAGTTTGTGTATTTTGTGTATCTGTTGTGTCCAGTTATTTGGTACAACGTTAGTTCCACACATCCTATTGAGCTTATTTACCAGTTATAGAAACAAATAGTTTTAAATTGTTCAGACGTAACATGGACACCGTATCCCAAAATGACCTGATTTCTCGTCATATTTGAAAAAGTGAAACTATTTTCCAACTTTATAAATAATTTTCTCATAAATCAAGTCAGATGTGATGAATTTAAGTCATTTTAGACTTGCTTTGAAGCAAAGTGAAAATACTACACCCCCAAACAAAATGTTACAAAAGTGGACACCTTGTGTTACGTCTACACTAATTATTTTTGGTGAGCTCTAACAAAATAAATGACGTAAACAAGAAAGATATGACTAACAATTACTATTTCTCATGTTCTTTTATGCTACTTTATTAGCAAAGGGGTGTTAAATTATGTATTTATTAATGTGCAAGTTGCATACTTAAAACTACTCAATTTTTGTCACACATGTTACGTCCTAACTAGCCTTGCACGCCACCATGTTTTATGAAATATCTAAAAAATAAAATAACTAATGTCACCAAATTTGGTATCATTCAAAAGGTCTTTTTGTAACTCTCTAGTTTCAACCATCATTGACAAGAAAAATAGTTCATTCTTCCCAAGAAAACTAAATCTTATAGGTGAAATGGCAAAATATGCACGTGTCCCAACCTGCTGGAATGACCCACATGAAAGGGGGTGTCTCTGGAGTATTATAAGACCTGGTGTAAGCATCCAATGTGGCAGCAAGGTACTGTAATTCACCAATCTCTCTAGGTAGCCTCTTGCTACTCACACCCCCACCCCAAATGTATTTCTGTAGAAACAAAGTATAGGCTGAGTAAAAAGAAATAACGCACCATTTATGTTTTTATTGAAAAACAATGGTCCAAGGATGGTGAATTTCTCTCAGCTACCAGAGTGGGATTTGGAATGGCAATGATTGGAGAAAACAATAAACAGGTGCTCATACAATCACAATGTTTAGCTCCACATTAATGAAATTTGAATGATCTATTCAGAATAGCTGGACATTTTGGGCACACTTATTCTATTTCTGAGATACCGGTAATTGACTTTGATGTAATTGTTTTTCTTATTTAACTCGGCCTATACTTTGTTCCTACAAAATATAAATTTGGGAGATGTGAGTAGCAAGGCGGGGGTACCTAGAGAGATTGGTGAATTAAAGTACCTTGCTGCCACCTTGGATGCTTATACCCGGTCTTATAATACTCCAGAGACACCCTCCTTCCTTACAAGCGCCAATCCCTTTTCCCTTTACGGGTGAAACGAAACGCCACATTCCAGCAGCTGTTTTAGTTGTTTAACAGTGGAGGCATCGTAGTCATGGAGTTTCACTCTGTTACGAGAATAAACATTTTTGCATTCAAGAAAGAAAATAAACAAAAGTGATTATATGTTTGTGTCTTAATTATTTGGGATAATGATCAGGTTACATTCGGAAAGCATTTGGTTCAACTTTTTAATAACAAATGCCATAAATTGAGGTTGTGCCACTCTGCTTTCAATTAAAGTGGTCCAAAACAGCTTAGAATGCACCACAGAGCATATAGAATTAAAAAACAATTCCTACTATCTATTAAAATAGAATTTTCTGATTGTGCATTAGTTGTTTCTTGGTTGGATTCCATTTGCTATTTCTAGTTGTAGTTGCTATTCTTCTTCCTTCTGTTTTCTAGTTTGTACCGGTACTTGTATTCTAGTTTGTACCGGTACTTGTATTCTAGTTTTGCGTGTAGATGAGTATTGTTTGTGTAGTTGCGATTCTTTTTTCTTCTGATTTCTAGTTTGTACTTGTATTCAAGTTTTGCGTGTAGATGAGTATTTTTTCTGTAGTCGTGGTTCATTTCCCTTCTGTTTTCTAGACAGGTGAAAATGACAATGAAAATGACATTTCCCTGACTCACTTAATGGGTTATTTTTTAACCCGAAATCTGGGAAAACGTGTAATTTTGACCGACAAGTGTCAGGGAAAATAAAAGCTTAGCTATTGGTTAGAATCAGAATAACTAAAATACAATGTTGTCTTATACGTTGTATAAAAGACTAATTATTGTTTCATTTGCTTTTTCCCTAGAACCTTTGTCTGAAGAGGTTTCCATATCTACAGGAATAGCCGTGAGTGTTATGCTTGACAGTTTCAACTGTTCGATATAAAGGAAACGTACATGTACACCCTTTCATTTCGGTCAATCATTACGGACGGATAATGATCAGTTGCGATGATTGTTTTCGCTCTTTTATATCATGTCTCTTTTCTTGTTTCTGTGTCTCTTTAGCTTTATGATTTGTTTTCTTTTCAGTCGGAAATTGCTGACGAGAAAAGTTTCCTTCACCTCGCAATGCATTTGGGAAGAGAGTGGGAGTCACTGGCCACTGAGTTAGGCTTCACTGCGGCGGACATGGACAGTATTAAAGGGGACTACCGTGAAATCCGTAATCAGATTTTTCTAATGTTGGTGCAGTGGAGGCGGCGATGTGGAATGTTGGATCCAAGCATCTTAGTTGGGGCTTTGAAGAAGGTTGGGCGACCTGATCTGGCACAGCAGTTCCAAGGTAAGATTTTAAATATTCAATGTTTAGCATTTTTTTTGTATTTAAAGGGATCGTATACGTTTGGTAATTACTCCAAAAATGTATGGCAAAAAAAACTTACTTGGTAAGAAGTACAGCAGCTTTGGATAGTATAATGCATTTTTAGAAACTTTTCACTTTGAAGTACTGCGGTTATGGAAAAAGATATCACTTTTTATTCCCCTAAATTTGAATCTGAGAAGCGTTACTGCAGTGACGTTTCTCAGAGTGTGTATTCAAATGCAGATTATTCTTCCTGCGTGGACAAAACCGCTCCAGAATTTCGGCAATATCTCCAAATCGCTACCACCTTTTGAAATGAAATTTTTACAGGTTAGTTTTATGGTATATATCTAACTATATAGGATTGAAACAAACGTATACGATCCCTTTAACTAATTCTTTCTGGTAATGAAACAGCAAGGATCCCTCAAAGGCACCACTATGCACTTTAAAAGTTTCTTAAGGTTTTTCGAGCTGCTTACTGTGCACACCGTAGACGAATTAATTTTTTTAGAGGTGGGAGGAATACCAAGAGGAATATTCTGGGAGAAACCCAAACGGGATTCGAACCCAGGTCATAGTGGTGGAAGGGGAGGAAAGAACCGCTACACCAGCCTGACTCCCCAATACAAAAATAGCTTTTTAAAATCGTTAAAATCACTTGCAAGCTAAATCATAAGTCCTCCTGTCCCAAAATACATTTACATAATGTTCCTTGCGTCACTTATGACGACAAGGTCTATAATCAGGAGGCATTGTGCACGTAATGCGCTGCGTTCGATTCAGCAGCTCACCGTATCTTCTGGTCATCACGCCTTAAATGAATCCCGCAGCCACCAGATCAAGACATTCCTGAACATCACCAAGCGCAAAACCCAGGTACCTGTAATTGGATCACCTACATCCCCACGCCTACAGCCCTGACCTTGAATGCGGGATATTATATATCCCTGCGTCCCAGCACACCGTAGGCGACCTAAGCCTACGTGTAGTATTGAGCATGTTTTGCGTGTAGATGAGTATTTTTTTGTATAGTCGCAATTCTTTTTTCCTTCTGTTTTCTAGTTTGTACTCGTATTCCAGTTTTGCGTTTAAACAAATATTTTATGTGTAGTCGCAATTCTTTTTTCTTCTGTTTTCTAGTTTGTACTTGTATTCTAGTTTTTGGTGTACATACTAGGGGTATTTTTTGTGTAGTCGCGATTCTTTTTCCTTCTGGTTTTTACTTGTAGACAAGTATTTCCCGGTATATATAGTCGAGCAAATCTTCTCAGGTACATACAGTGTACATGTAATGGTTTCGTCATTTCTTCTTTTGCAAGGTTCTTGTTTCTTTGTCTTTTTGCCACCTTCTGTTTCTCTATCGATTGTATTTTTGTGAAAATACATTACATAAAAATGAACAAACAAAAATGATTGTCAGTTCTCGAGCTAAAAAGTGCTCAATTTGTTTTGGTTACCAGTTAGAAATATGCTGGGCACAGTACGAGGGCGCTATTGATAGTGGTTGTCTTGGAATTTGTTCCTCTGTACCCACGCCAAATAGTACTTCTACTGCATGGCTGCATATCACATAATGTGAGGGGGCATGTACAGTACTGTTCACGATACAAAAATGTACATGTCATGTACGGTTCAATCCCATACGACATACAATATTAGGAAACATGCAGCCTCAAAAAACTTACGGAATCGACACTTTCTCGCTATAGTACATGTCAAGATTTTACCCACGTAATTTTAAGAAAAATTAATTTTAAAACCATGTCTAAAAATTCTTACCCAGAAGTTTGTTTCAGGTTGACATGAAATTATGTTCTTCTTGTCATTAAACAAACTGTAAATATTTTTGTTCATAAACTACTTTTTATACATTCTCTGAAAAATTGGTAAATATTTGTAAGCAGTAATTCAACAAAATTATGAGGGCAGCTTAACATTATGAGGGCAGCTGTTTCACCAAAGGAGATAAGATGGAGTCCAAAAAATTATGTTTGGCAAGTATACCTAGTCGTTTTGCAGCTGAGATGTTAAAGTGATTGCACAGGTGTTGAAGTTGAAGCGGTCTGAGCGGCAATTGTCGATGACTCTATGGAGAACCTTGTTGAGGCCGGTAGCGGGGCACCAAGCAGACTTTTTAGGTAGAAGCCCGTCAATGATATCAGCTGGGGAGTTAACAAGGGAACATTGTAATCATCGCTAACATTTTGTGTCGTGGGAAAAAAGCCTTCAGGCAAAGGCGCTAATAGAAATGCTCAACATCACGCTTTGTAGAGAATTAATTGTTTTAGCCTTGAGAGGTACGAAGTTAAAAACCACGTTGAAGTACTGAACATTGGGCAGGCGGCAAATCAGGCAGGATAGTGACGGCCAGGTGGTCTTGTTTGGCTAATCATTGAAACCACTTTCCCCAAAGAAAATACGTAATAGTGTCCCAAAATGGCTCAGATTGCACCACAGAGCATCATAGGACCCTAGAGCTTCCTGGGCCCTTTAGCAGGTCCCAGACCCCACGCCGAAATGGTAACAATTAACCATGGTTGAGCACAAACAAATACAAGTGACAGTAAAAATCTTGTTAATTATAAGAAGGCCCCTGGGGTAATCAAGCATGCTGGAGTGTTTACAATGCTTTCTAAATCACGCACACTTTTTACATTCCTTACTCTGCCCACCTTTGTGAAATAGCTTGGTATTAAAACGATAATAAGATAGTTTAGAATTATGTCTAATCATTACCGTTAAACAAATATTCTTTCTATATTACTAGGCATTCCTGCTGAAATAAAGAATCTGAAAGCTTACGAAAAAGCACTTGTTAACGGCTCTACATTGGTACATCGTACACGACTGATGATCGTTGGTCAAGAACGAGTTGGAAAAACTAGCCTGAAGAGGAGACTTATTGGTCAAAGGTCTGTAACTACTGGTAAAGGTTATTGACATTCATTTTGTGTACTATAATATACTATTTTTGCATGTTTGCAAAGCATGCATGCAAGTATTTATGCATGGGATAAATTCGCATGCATAGTAGACTATGACACGGTTTTACCCGTACGAAAGTCTCTGCATGCAATTGTGCAACAAGTGCACCCAGTCGTACCTTCCACACATACTGAGGACACTCATTTGTCCTTGTGTATTTAAGAAAACTAGTGCAGTGCCCATTGAATATGTGCCTGTTCGGGATTGGGCAAATTGCTGCTTTAGCTTAACACTCTCAAAAGTCGTTTTTCTCTGCTAAAGTTTAATGATTTAAGATTTTAAGTTGACTTGTGCATGTAAAAAAAAAAGAGAGCAAACAATGTGCCATTGTCTACACCTCATGCAATGTTGCGTGATTTCCCCCCCCTTTTAGAAAATGGTCGAGACCCCCTCACCATTGCACAAAAATGGTAGAGCCCACACAGCCTTTATAAATACTCACAATGAAAACGTGCTACTATGCGTTTAGCCAATGAGCGCTAGTAATCAGTGGTGCATGCGCAATTATGAGGTAGCAAAATATCTGGCCGGCCTTGTGTAATGTGTTACCTGCCCGTGTGCTCTTGTATCATATTACCGGTACGATCGAGGGTCGAAACACAAAAGAGAACAAAGGGAACAAAGGATCCTCAATCGACGGTCTGATTGTCCGAATTCGGTCCTCGATCGTTGGGGCAAGCGCTAAGGTAATGGGGTTTGGGTATAAGATAGGAATAAAGGAAAACACAATAGGGGATCCTCGATCGTTATGTGGTTCACGACTGTGTGGGCGTGTGAATAAATGCAAATACATTGTACATGTAGTGGTCAATAAACACAACACTTTTTTGCAGCTTTTTAGAAAGCACCGCTCGTCCGAATAACGTCAAACTTGCACTGCACATTCTTGGGTCCTGAACAAATACACCTGCCGATTTCATACAGTGCCCGGTTCTGGAGATAATAGAATTATGGACAAAAACAAGCACACACACACACACACAGTCGTGAACCACATAACGACCGAGGATCGATATTGTGTTTTCCTTTCTTCCTTTACTTAACCCAATCCCCATTGCTTTGCCATTGCACCGTCGATCGAGGACAGAATTCGGACAAGCAAACCGTCGATCGAGGATCCTTTGTTCCCTTTGTTCTCTTTTGTGTTTCGATCCTCGATCGTAATGCAAGACAAGAACACAACTGTACGTTCGTGTATGGTGTAAATCGAGGAGTTTCTTTTGTTCCTCTCGAAAATTTCCTTTGTTTGTACTCTTTTGTAACTTTTTCCGACGGCTCTCATTAGTTTTGTACACGAATCTCAATCGAGGTCGTCCTTGATTTTTAACCCTAACCCCAATTCACCTTCGTGTCGCCAGGTATGTGTCCTCCATTTACACCATAAACAAAAGCATGTAGTCGTGAACCACATAACGACCGAGGATCCCCTATTGTGTTTTCTTTTATTCCTGTACTATAACCTAACCCCATTACCTAGCGCTTACCCAATAAACGAGGAACGAATTCGGACGAGAAAACCGTCCTTCAAGGATTCTTAATTGTTCCCTTTGTTCTCTTTTGTGTTTCGGTCCTCAATCGTAATACGATACAAGAGCACACCTGTGAGTACGAGCCTCCACCTAGTTATGGGGACAGGCTCTTTTGTGGAAAAGACAGACCGAGTAGTGGGGACATTTTAGAGTCCCCATAGCTCGTTGGGTCTTCAGTAAAGGTAGAACAAGGTGAAGTTGGGTTAGGGTATAATGAAAGAAAATGTAGAAGACAAATTAGAGTGATGTTGAAAATTTTAGAATTTTAGGGTGTTCTGAGTTTGAGATTAGAGAGATTTCCCTTAGCACACAAACCCTATGGATTGTCCCCATAACAAAAAGAATTGATGCACACACCCAAGTGTGTAAACACTTTTTTTGTTTGTACTCTTAATGTTTTCGGAAGACCTCCATAGGATTTGTACACGGTTTGGAATCGTGAACCTTCTGTCAATCATGGACCCATGGTTTGCCCCCAAATTCTTTTGTCCGACGTCCACGATGGAAGGTGTTTACACACGCACCCCCGGGAGTCATGTATAGACCGGCAATCGTGGACGGGGCATTGTCCGACCGTCTTCCCTCTTTTGTTTGTAACGTTTTCGGATAATCGCCATAGGATTTGTACACGAGTTGAGATCGTGAATGTTGTGTCAATCGTGAACCCATTGTTTGCCTCCCAATTCTTTTGTCCGACGACCACGATTGCCGGTCAATACAAACGCACACATTCGTGAACCACATAACGACAGAGGATCCCCTATTGTGTTTTTTTTTATTCCTGTATTATGACCAAACCCCTAGCCCTTACCCAAACGATCGGGGATCCAATTCGGACAAAGAAACCGTTCTTCGAGAATTCTTAGTTTTCTTTGTTCTTGTTTCTTTTGAGCCTTGGTCGTAATATGATACAAGAGCACCCTACCAATTGTGTATACGCCTCCAATCAGGGACACCCAATTGTCCATCTTTTGTTAGTACTTTTTCAGAAGACCTCCCATACGTTTTGTACATAAATCGGAATCGGGGACCTTTTCCAAATAAATTGCATCCTTTGTATGCTTCCAGGCTCTATATTACCCTGCTTCACCGCTGGAATCTCTGTCTCAGCTCCTGACGTAAACGACTGGCAGAGCATAATGTCCGAAACGTTTAGTTCCCTCCGGTTCCTTTCAGAACCACACATATCACTCAAGAGAATCACTGTGGTGTTTAAACCGCAAACTACTTATTTTCTAAAGCAGATAAGTGACTGAATAATAATAAGATCATAGTAATGATCCAAAATGACTACTACAGTATTATACCCTATCAAGTTGCGTGCATTAACCTTGTTTTCAAATATCTTCAAGTAGTCTTGCCAAATCTCAGTATTGATGAAATTTAAATTCACCAAGTTGCTTACTGGATTACCTTAATTAAAACCTTATGAAAAATCATATGAACAATGATTGTGATATTTATTTATACCTCCAAATAGGCACTTGGGGAGACAATCCCATAGAGATGTAAACAAACTTAAAACAGTCCTAACTTGTTTACCCTAACCCTTTTCTCTAAGATCTTCGAGATTTATGCTATTTAGACCAAAATCTGTCGTTCTAGGACAAAAATAACTCCCAAATATCGTTTTTTAGGGTAGCTAGACACTAAGGGAGACACTAAAATGTCTCCCTAAGTGCCACTGTCTTCTTATTACCTAAAAACTAACGCTAATTTGTCTCCCCAAGTGCCTATTTGGAAGAATTAGCCTGGAACTATAGGTTTAATACCGGACAGCAACATTTCTATTCCTACTTATATTCGTAAATAACCATTCGATCAAAAAGTCAAAACAAGTACAAAATTTACACTTTTCCAACAATTTTGTTTGACAATTTTACCTTGTGTTTTGAGGAGAACATATATTTGTATTACTATACCTCATACATGTAGTTTACCATTACAACATTTTCAGAAACTGCCAATATTAACATAAACCGTGGGCCACCATCTTTTTGTGTAGCTTGGGCAATATTCATAAATGCGTACTACACCTGTGTATGAACTCTTCATACGTACTGTGGACCTGCAAATAAGTCCACAGAATGCAGGAATACACATGGAGCAAATATGAGACATACATGTAGGAACCCTATGTTTGAAGCCGACTCATAGGCCAGAACATGAGCCGGTTTAAAAAAAAAAAAAATAGAATTGCATGATGAGTGCAGAGCGGCTGCTGGGTGGTGATACAAAAATATTCAAACTGAATATTAGATATTAAAAAAGAGTAGAAAATGTCGTAAATAAAGTCAAATCACTCTTGGGCATACGTTAACCCCCCAAAAAAAACGCACCTAAACAAAATATTTTTTATTAAAGTTGGGATACACCATTTGCAGATATTGAAAGTTTTGACTACCAAATTATTATAAATATCTTACTTATTTAAAAGTAAAGCATCCAGCAAAATGACCGCGCTAGATATGCTGTAATTGTTCTGAAAAATTGAACGGCGATCGCAAAAAAACTAAGAACAACATACCGGTATTAACCACTACCTGACGCCGTTGTTTTGCTTTTCTCAGCATCCATGATTTAAAAAAATCGGACAGCTCGATTAAACGATAAAATACAACCTCCCAAATCCACCCATTCATGATAATTCAAGCAATTACCAATTGTGTATCCTACCTTAATAAGTGCACGCCTTAATTATTGAAGCAAGATTGGAATCTGACATTTGTTACTCAAATATGAGCCTCTGGATTGTACATTTATTTCAAGCTATTTTAACTTTTTATTTACAGTTTTAACCAAAATGAAGAGTCCACAAAAGGCATCACTACAGACTGCAGCGTAGACATCTGTTCGGCACAATCTTCGGCACAATCTTTGGCACAATCTTGGGAATGTAAAAAAGGTACATGTTTTGTGATGTTTCTGTGGCACAATTATGAGGTCCTGTCAAAAACTTCCTAAGCCAGGACTAAAAAAGAAAGACTGACCATACTTCATGTTGTCTCCTTCCAAGTACTCTCCACCCGGAGCTATGCGGTACCGATCCCAGCACTGCTGCAACTTCTTGGAAGTAATTCTGTGACGATGTCCAGTGCTCTTTACGATTCGGCTTGGATGTATTATACGATCTCGAAAGCTATCATTTTGCGATAATTTTTAGGAAACAAAAAAAGTCTGTAGGTGAAACTGTGCTTTATGGTCTGGAGTTAAAACAGCTATTCCAAATCGAGATATCTTAGTATTATTTTTTTTATGGAAAGATTCTTCATCCATTGGTACGGTAGATTTGGCCTCAGGGTAGTGGAAGTATACTTGTCCATTTTGTATGAGCCACAATAGGTCTGTAATATTTTTCTAGTGTGTCCATGCATCCTTTATAGGTTCTTTTTGTTTTAATTATACAGGTGACTCAACCAGCCTCGCTAATAACGAGTTGATGAGTGGTCTTAACAGAGAAAAGGATAAAGTAAGTTGCACCCTAACAAATTTGACTCAATTTCTGAAACTGGTTTTGCTTGAATCAGTTGAGCTACAATGACCCAAACTGCACAGTCAGAATATTATACCAACAAACGAGTTGCTTGCTAACCCAGAAAATTCAGTCAAAATTCGACCCACAAACCTTGGTCAAAATTTGAACCAGAAAACGGGGTCAAGTTTGACCTAAAACCACAGACCTGTTCGAAATTCACCCCTATGAACAAAATGACATAACTCAGTCCAGCATTTAGATCAAAGGTTAACCAAATTAGAGGTTCAAAGTTCAATCCAAACCTGTTGTCCAAACCCTTTAATGCTGGGTAGTCCACCATTGTCAATTGTGCATTCTTATCGTTTAAAGCAGCAAAAGTGTTCAAAATCTAAAGAAAGTTCTTTAACAACAACTAAACATAATGAACTTTGTTTAAGCTCTGTGAATGCTATATGTTTCAAGAAAACAATATTCTAAGATTTCAATTTCAATTCAATTTTTACTAAGTCGCAAGTCACAAGTTGGATAGTGACCACAATCAGCATTCGGGGCGCATTTTCATTCAGCCGATTGCAACTATATACTCGCATGTCATGCACTGAACTGAGTATAGTATCCACTTGTGCTTTTCAACAGTGCAGTCATTCCATGTTAAATCACCCAATGGGTTAAACCCTACCTCCTCAAATTAGTTCGCATTTGTTTTATATAATTATTTTGTGTGAAAAAGCCAAATTTTCAAGTTTTTGATGCATCCGGCCAGCGGTTTTTGGGCTATCGTCTGCCATTTTTTTAAAGATTTTGGCCAAAATTTGGAACATACCATAATTTGATTTAATTGGAAATGTAACATCGTAAAAAATTGAATGTTAGCAGGGTTTTAGCCACGGTGGGCGGTGCCGGGCGGTACCGGGCGGAAATTCGCAGTGCCGGGCGGTACCGCCCGGCACTGCGAATTTCCGCCCGGCACTTGGGTTCAAATTGGCTGTGCCGCCCAAGACAAAAAAAAAAAAAATTATGGGCACAAAAAAAAGAGAGGAGATACAAAGTCATGTTAATCATGTTCATGTAGTAATTTATTTTATTAACTTAGCTAGACTTTCACAAAAAACCTGCAAAAATGAACTGGACCCCCGGCCGTAAGGCGCGAGAGCTCCGCTCGCAACGCTTCGCAATCTGATAATTTACCCGGCACTAAAAAGGTCCTAGCTAGAACCCTGGAGCCAATTCCATAAAAGCATTCTAAGCCTAGTTGGTTTCTAACTTCCTTTCTATCTCTAGTTCCTTGCTAAATCAATTCCATAAAACCATTATACGCTTAGCAAGGTTCCTAGTTGCTTGCTGAAATTAGAATAGGTTTTGGGGTATGTCTAAATCCTTAGCACCATTGTAAGTCACTTTCAATCTTTTATCTTTTGGGAATTTGTATTGACATCCTTATGCGCAGAGTCAAAGATAACCTTAAACTCCTCATAGCGTTCTGCAAGGAACAGATTTTCCTGAGTCGAGTAATTAGGCTTCTTTCTCCTTTTTGGAGTTGAAACGCCCTCTGAATTAGCCATTTCTGAAACGTGCTTAGGCCGATACAAATGTACATACCCTAAATAGGGTACAGAGGAATGCATTGACAATACAACCCACAGCATGACCTGATTTGAACTCTTTCCCTATTGTTAACTCAAACTGACCATGTACTTTGACGATTACGCAAACCCCACACCATTCTAGCAAGCTGCAAGCAAGCAACTAGTAAGAATGTTTCATAGAATGGTGTTATTAATGGAATGCGATTTAGTTGATTGCTAGCAAGCAACCAACTAAGCATTTGGAATCTTGCTAAAACCTAGTAATATACTAAGTTAGAATGCTTTTATGAAATTGGGCCCTGAATGTTAGCATTATTTTATATGTACAAGCCATTTCACCCACAATGACCTTGAGACCTTAACTTGGACCTTATAAATTTGACCTTGCGATTTTAGAGCTGAATCTGGGTTAAAATTATACCCGACATGTTTTTTTCCAATATATAAAACAATTAGAGGTATAATATTGTTTGTTTGCTTCTTAGCTTATATCAAAGTTGGCAAAATGTGATTTTCTTATATATATATATTGATGCAAATAGATGTAAATGTAAATGTACCATTTCTTTTTTAGTATGGTGACACAGAACCACTCCAGCCTACTCCAACACACGAACTACAAGCAGCATCAGCAGGTTGGCAGTATTATTATATTCAAAATTGTTGGAATTCACATTTAATTCAAATTAGACCCCCAGATGGGACCATGGCGCGTTACCACAAATGCAATAGTACAGTGCCCACACCCACATTAACCACAACACCTGCAACAACATTATGTGCATATTTAACACACAGTTGCGCATTGGTCCCATTTCAACTAGGATTCCTGGGCTGTAACCCTAACTCGATTATCCCTTCAACCTCAAAGATTAATTTGCAACTGATAAAAATCATGGCCTGGAAATTCCTAGGTTTTGGGTAAAACTACATGTACATACAAAAATTCCTTTGAGAGTTGATAGGTTCTGATTGGTCGAGACTCGATCACGTGGAAGGCGTTATGTTGTAGTAATGGCCCCGGCTTTCAAGAAGAAGTAAATAAATGGCCCCTGAACGAGCATTAATCAAGCATCATGGCCTATACAACAGTACTCGGTAACTTGTAAAAGGCAAGTGTCAAATTTTGATACTGCACCTCTATAAATGTACTCAAATGTACGTTTGTATCTAATCTGTGGCATTTTTCCAAAATACGCAGGTCGTCTGTTAGTGCGTTGTTAGGCACGATGTTCATCAGTGGTCTGCTAGTCTGGTCTCAAAATATTGGTAATAACAACATATATTGAAGAGATATACAGGTAGTCGCATGCATAAGCTAAAATATAGCCCCTGCACACAAACAAAGGTTTGGAAATATCGCCCCAACAAGTCACAAAATTTTGAGCAAATTCACAGTTTATTTCATTGAAAAGGTATCTATCAATTTGGCTCGGTCGATTACTATTGGTCATCTCCCAACCCGGTCATTTATCACACAGTGAAGGACAGAGTCCTCATATGCACTGTTATTCACTAAAGAATCTTTTTCGTGAAACCTTGTGGAGACCTATTCATCTATAGAAATTACCCTTTAAAGACATTCATCTATAGAAATTACTCTGTAAAGACATTCATCTATAGAAATTACCCTGTCAATGTCAAATGTGGACCCATTGTTTTCCCAAAAATTCTTTTGTCCGACGTCCTCGATAGGTGTTTACACATGCACATGCACACGCATTCTTTTCGTACATTGCGTTATGGGGACAATCCATAGGGTTTGTGTGCTAAAGAAAATCTCTCTAAACTTAAACTCAGAACATTCTAAAATTCTAAACTTCACCCTAATTTGTCTTCTTCTCCATTTTCTGTCACTATACACATACATAGGGGGGGGGGGGGGGGGGGGGGTGCGGTTAGGGGGGCGTAGGGGGGGGCCCAACAGAGGCCCAACAAAGTGAGCCAACAACGTTGAAATGTATCTCATTTATTCTTCCACGCTCACGAGCCGCACATCTCATACACTTCGCTACCTCGAAGCACACCAGTGAAACGCGTACAAATTTGCACTTGATGAGCTCCGTTCATCGCTCCCTGAATTCAGTGATTTCTCAAACGTTCGCAAAGCCAGGTACACCGGCACGATCAGGGGAAGTCCGGCGTAAACTTTTGCGTTTGAGCTGGCACTGAGAATTGCCAGAAACCATTTTAAAACAAAAAGGTCAAATATCTAGAGGATTTTTATTTAACTTTCAGGATTGAAAGATCTATTACTAAATATTACGTTAATAGTAAAAAATCAGAGGATGAACGACAATTTTGTTCACATTATGTTGATATTTGTAGCCATTTTAGGGGAGACGTTTTGTAGGAAAATTCCCACCTGGACCCATTCATACATGTTAATTAGCTGCTGCAATAAACCAACGGAAAATTGTCGGTAATATTTTTACTAAGCACCTCAACAATTGAAAATACTCTTACAATATAACTTATGTTTTCAGTGCTGTTAACGGTATACTGTACATGGATTAATTGATTTGTTATTGTTATTGTTATTGTTTACTCAGCCATCACAAACATGAACAACACACTTAAGCAACAATACAAAACGCTACTTCCAGATGAGCTTGGAGCAGCAAAAGCAAATAATTACTGTGATCCGTAGACCTGCTACCCCACATCTGGTTGTAAAAACAAAAACATGTATATACTTAAAACATCATATATTATTAAAGGAATTGTTAAATTTAAAATTATGGATAATATATTTATATACATAAAAAGCATGAGATATGCAATAATAAAATTTATTTTATATTAAAAATGCGAAGACCGGGAATAAAAAGTAAACATTTATATATAAACAAAATATATATATATATATACAGAACTGTACATGTATGTTTACATTTTTAAAAATGCATGCAAGTAAGCCTACACGAAGAATGATTAAAAGAGAAGCAACTTAAGGAATATCAAACCCAGCTACACTTTCTTGGCATTTCAATGCTTTTAAAAATGAAGGCAGAGAAGTTGTGACAGCAGAATTCCAAAATTCTACTGGCAATGTTGACCAGATCCTAGGAAATACGTTAATAGCATTCAGATGTAAGGACTGGGTTCTGGCAAATAAGTGTTTGAATGTTAAAGCGCTGTCATATCTGTGGTTAACAATAATATTTATATTAATCGATTCACATTGAATTGTATTAAAAAGACACTTAACAACAAATGAGATCATTAAACAATTACGGCGACATGACAAAGACCATTTCAAGGTACAAAGTCGGTCAGTGTACGACATTTCTCCCATTCGTTGACCTAGGATAAATCGAGTCGCACGCCTCTGGATACGTTCAAGAGCCTCCACCTGCATCTGAGTATGAGGAAGCCAAGCAGGTATCCCGTACTCCAACACAGGAAGAACAAGACTCTGATACAAACAAAATTTAGCACAAAGAGATACATTAAAAGCGACGGTCCTAACTAATCCAAGCATTCGGTTGGCACGAGAAACAACATCCTGTACTTGATCATTCCAAGTTAACTGAGAATTTAAAGTAACACCAAGGTACTTAAATGCACTAGTAATGGATAGCTGGGACTGACCAAGTAAGTATGCGGGCAGGTTTAAATTACGCTTTCTAGTAACATGCATAACCTTAGATTTAGTAGCATTAAAAGTCATTCCATTGCCAGTACACCAGTTAAACAACTTATCAAGGTCCCGTTGTAAAACAGTAACATCAGAATCAGATTTAATTGCGTTGTATATTAAGACATCATCAGCAAATAAAACACAGTCAAGCCATGGGTGATATTATTAATAAACAGGTTGAACAATAAGGGTCTCAGTAACATCAGAATCAGATTTAATTGCGTTGTATATTAAGACATCATCAGCAAATAAAACACAGTCAAGCCATGGGTGATATTATTAATAAACAGGTTGAACAATAAGGGTCTAAGCACACTGCCCTGTGGAACTCCTGACCAGACATCTGCCCATTCGGAAGATTCCCCAAGGAAGTGTACCCTTTGTTGACGGTTGATGAGAAAATCTTTGACCCACCTCCAAAGATACCCCCTGATGTTAAACACAATAGCAAGTTTTGAAAGCAATTCATGGTGAGGCATACGGTCAAATGCTTTAGAGATGTCCAAGAACATGGCATCAATCCTAGGTGGACTACGCTGGTCAAGAATGGTAGCCCATGCATGATGAACATTTAAAAGCTGGGTCACGCATGACCTACGAACAACAAACTCATGTTGGATTTTGTTTAGAAGACAATTGTCATAAAGATGCGTCTTTATACCGTTTTGTTTTTGCGTTTTGTTTTTTAATGGTCATCACCTCTTTTTAAAATGGAGTGTAACCAAACTGCGATCGCAAATGATTGCGCAACACCCCTTCCTCCGCCCCTTCCTCCGCCCCCCCCCCCCCCCCCCCCCCCCCCCCCTCCCCCTGTTATACCCTAACCCATTTCTACCTCCTAATCCCTTTACTGGCGACCCAACACGCTATGGGGACACAAAAAAGGTTACCACTACTCGGTCTGGTTTTTTTCACACAAAAGAACATGTACCCACAACAAGGTGGAGGCTAAAACACATGCAATACCTTCCATACGTACTGTGGACATTCTTTTGTCTTGAGTTAAGTAAACATTGGTAAATACAATTTATTCTCGCTTGTAGGAAATTTTTTGAAACACAATTGTTTTCTTCTATATATAATCATAACCCATTTTAACCTTAAGCTCTTTTTCAGAAAGGTTAAAACTGACTGTGGACATGTGCAAGTCCACAATCAGTAACCTCTTCCCGGATCCTGTGAACGTCAATTGTTCGTAGGTCCACAGTACATGTACGTATGAAATGTTCGTACATCAATTTGTTTATGGTGTAAATAGAGGATTTATTTTGTTCCTCTCAACGATTTCCTTTATTTGAACTATTTCCGACGGTTTTCATTGGTACACTAATCTCAATTGAGGACGCCTCGATTACACACCTAACCCCGATTCGCCGACGTGGCGTCGCGGATGTGTCCTCCATTTACACCATAAACAAACCCATGTGCACTTGGGAAGTTAAAGTAATGTGATTCCTCAATGTTTCAACAATGCCGTCTTTGTATAATGATAGCTTCACAAACCCAAACGACCGTAAAGTCAACATCTGATGTGAAGCAGCTATCGAAGTCATCAAAATACCTTTACATTACAAAGGCAATGTATGAGGAAGGGACTACAAAACAGAGTACAGAGCAACTTACTGTAAAAATATGGGACTTTGCTGGCCAAGATATGTACTACACAACACACCAGGTAAGTTAAATAATTGCATATAATTCTATGCTACTTATTGCAATGCATCTGTCATGGCAGCTATACAAATCTTGTGTTTTCTTTTAGGGTATCTGCGCGTCTATTAAAAGTCTTAAACATTATTAAATTGGCTTTTCTCAATTTAAGGTTTTAAATGGACGAAGCAAGTAATGATTTTTTGTATCAGCTCGTTATAACGATCACACAGCTTGTCAAAAAAAAATAATCGGCATTATCGATGCGCATAGCAAGTTTTTATGTAAATCTGATGCATGTAGCAGACAGCCCACATTTACTGAGTGTTCCAATCCCGGATTCAAAAATACACCGTACAACTAGTGTCATCAGTCCGCTTACATTTGGTCTTACATTTTGTTTAGAGTAGCATTAAAAGTGTCTTTAAAAGTCTTCAATTTGACTTTCTGAAACGTGCAAGTACCCTATTTTTTGTAGGATGTTGTTGTGAGTTAAATGACTCAACACCAATGCCTTGTACAAGAAAGCAGACCAACCCCCAAAACCTCCCTACTATCAAATTAAAGCCACTCTTTTCAATTGAAACTATGCTATGATCTGATTGTTAATGCTATTTCTTTGTTGGAGGGGGGCCTGATCGTATAACTTTCAAATTTGCATTTCTAACTAAGATCCTTTTAACTTTGCTTTTTGTTTCAATATATTTGTTATAAAGATAGTATACACCACTTGCAAGCATCAACAAATTAAAATACTAAATGTTTATAAAATATATTATTTGACTGTACATGTAAGTGAATAACAGTCACAAACATCCTGTGAAATCACGGCAACTTGTGTGGTGTGGTTTTCAAGAAAAGTGGAATTTTGTATCTATTTCCAACGATTGCCCACCAGCAATTTTTGAAGAATTTTTTTTTTCTTCAAATGCTACCCTTAATTTTAGTTAAACTACCTTTTTTTTAAACTATTGTTACACGTCCATGAATAAGTACAAGCAAATAGTCTGACATCTATAAATTACTTCGTTTCGTCTGAAGGAAGTCAAGTAACCAGACTTCAAAAACAGCATTATTTTTCTGTTTTTTTTAAGCATGAACATTTTAAAAACAGGTCAGCGTCACAATATTTACTATAAAATATGAATCCCCTAACCCATCAATTTGTTAAAATTACAGCAAAAGTAAATGGTGTATACTACATGTACCTTTTGATCTTTTTGTAGATATTTCTGTCTTCTCGGTCGATCTACCTGGTTGTTTTCGACCTCCGCCACGATCTTGACAAACCAGTGCCAGTACCAGAAAATGCAAGATGTAAAGATGTAAGCACATTTGTTATATCTTGCTTCCTAACAAGAAAAATACATTGTACATACATGTACATATTGCATGCGCAGAATCAAGATTTGACGCGTGCTCACAGAATACACATGTATGATGATGTGTAATTGTTACAAGTTACTGCAGGACTGTTGTGTTATTTGGCCAGTCATTGGCTTACATGATGCTTGATCAATGCTGATTCAGGGGCCATTTACTCATGTTCCCGAAATGCGCATGTGTACTGCTTTATTGTAACCATTATCGTAGTCCAGTTTTATATTATTTGGCCAATCATTGGCTTACATGATGCTTGATCAATGGCTTACATGATGCTTGATCAATGCTGATTCAGGGGCCATTTACTCATGTTCCAGAAATGCGCATGTGTACTGCTTTATTGTAACACGTTATCGTAGGACTGTTTTATATTATTTGGCCAATCATTGGCTTACATGATGCTTGATCAATACTGGTTCAGGGGATATTTATTCTTTTGCTTTTGAAGGTGGTGTGATATGAAAATCAGACTCCTGTAAAAGTCAGACTTCTGTTCCCTATTATTGGTTATTTATCCCTCTCACATGACCAGTTACTCTTCTCACTACATGTATCTCCACTTAAAGCATGCGCAAGACTACCAATAAGTCCAGATTTCACAGTCTGAAAATCACACTACACCGGCCTCGACCAATCAGAAGCTATCAACTCTCCAAAATATTTATTAACCATCCTATGCGGAAGTCACCACTGTATTTGGGTCAGTATTTGGGTCAAAAATTCACAGACTGTCTTTTTGGTGTAGAGTTTGTACATTGAAACTGTGGGCAGAATTGTGTTCCCCATAGGAACACATTCAAAAGGCTGGACACAGGGCATTTGTGCATATTTGTTTTTTCAGGCACAAATTTCCATTCCAGATTCTTCAGACTTGCAAGTCCCCAAATTGCTTGTGTGAAATAAGATGATTGCTAGCAAGCCACACAGCTAACAGGCTTGCAATGATGAGGCACACAGGCATTGATGAGGTTCAAGCATTGAGTATTATCTAAAACTTGCCTGGTTCATAACTGTCTCTCAAATAACATCTTTGTAATTGATTCCACCAGGGGAGCGGCAGTTCTTCTACTTATAGGACAACCCCTATTCAATATTTGGATTTCTGGATGCAGTCCATTTTCACCTACACCAAGGAAAATGCCTCACTAAAGCGATTGGATCAGAAGTCCCCTCCAATATTCATAGTTGGCACACACAGAAACGGTGTTGGCGGGGCTGATTTGCCAGAAGATGAACGGAAAGTTTTGGTGAGTTCCACTTTCTGTATATTTTATATTGGATATAGTTGTGGAAGGAGCAGTTGTGGCTGTGCACAATGTGAGTTGGTACCTAGGTGCTGGCTGTAAAATATTTTTATTTTTATTTCTCTTTCTGATTTAACAAGCAGTGCCAGTAGATGTTTTGGAGAAATTTCACTGCTAAATATAAGATCCAAAGCTTTGGATCTCAATGATGGAGCATAACGTGGTTGTTGTACATACTTTTTACTTGACCAGTGTGCAATTTGAACAATTGTTTCAGACGATATAACCGTCACTCATCTGACCTTTAGTTCCCGTCTTTTGTCTGAGTGTAGATAGATGAGATATTTGATCGGATACGAGGTGAGATCAAAAAGAAGCCATACTACAAGTATGTGGTTTCTGAATTCTTCCCAATAGAGAACTCTCTAGAAGACGACACAAAGGTATTTTATTTACCTTTTAAATTATATTTTAAAAATAGAAATATAAGAAAAATCATTTCTTTAAAGGTAGTATAGAGCATTTGCAAATGCAGTGGAATGCCACTATACCAAACATTCGGCTATACCGAACACAATTCTTGGCTCCCGATCTTTGTGGCCATACATAACAAATATTGTTGAAAATAATGTCAACAGATTTTTGAAAACCACTGGGTACATTGTACAGGGTGTCTCTAAAAATAATTACAATGCACCTAACAATCGTAACTTCCTAAATAAGTGTCAGAATAGAAAAATTCAAACGACAAAATAAAATAAAATTAGTTGGCTATACTTTAAAGAAAACCGCGCTTGATTCGGTTCAGTAATTACGGAGAAATGAGCGATTACGTAACAGTAGTCAAAGAACACTTCCATCCAAGTTTGTGTATTACACAGATTTTCCATTGTGCAGGTGGTTACTTACTCTTTCTCTTTTCAATTAGCCAGCACTGTTTAATTCATTGATAAATGCATTTCTTCATATCATTAGAGTACTGAGTAATAATCGATCGTGACATTTATAACAACCACAAAACAAAACATTACAACTCATTGTAAGGAGAGAAATTACGAATTATAAAGTCTCTTGAGAAAGTGAATAAGATGGTTGAATTTTGTTTTCAATTGTGATAACAGCTTTAATTATTGCGCAAATTGGCGATAGCAAACTTCAACCTTTATCAAGTTTTAAATGTGAAAAGTTATCTCGATAACTTTTATGTGCAATATTATGTTGAACTTGGTTAACACCTGGGATATTATTTAGATTAAAAGAAACAAGAAAAAAGGTTATGAATGTTTTCTTTAAAAGAAGTATTGATTAATGTCTGTGCTGTCTAAATCACTCAATATGAGCAAACTTGGATGGAATTGTTCTTTGACAACCTTTACGTAATAGCTCATTTTTCCGTGATTACTGAACCGAATCAATCACGGTTTTCTTTACATTATAATCAACAACTTTTACTTTATTTTGACTTTCGAATTGTTTGATTCCAACACTTATTGAGGAAGTTATATTCACCTAAAAGAGCGTTGTAATTTTGTTTGAGACACTCTGTATATCAAATGCTATTTATAGGCCATGTTTAATTTCCAATTGTCAAATTATGTTAAAGAGTGATGGGTCCGTGTCCCGCCTAAAGGGGTACATTGCTTTGGATCGGGCGTGTTTTATGTATAAAAATAGAATGGATATGGTTGGGAAGCTTTTTTTAAAGTAGAATTTTACGATTCACACAACTATTCCTTCAAATTGCCTGGTTTTTGTTTAACCAACATTTTAAAGCCGCAAAATAACTGACCATGTTCACTAGTGTGGGCCTACTGCATGTACATTGTACCTCACAGACACCATCCATCTAATGTGTCACTCGCCACAGCTTCAATTTTAATCAACGTTCTTCAACCGGAATACAAAAAGGTTACGGACAAACCGGATATCGAGTACTAAAACACAGACCAATAGTCCAAACATTAACATTAGGCGTTACCTATGACCACCACTCTAAACATAGAGGAATAAGAACAACAATCAAGAAAGGGATTGTGATACCCAAGACCACAATGCAACTAGTGATACCCAAATGACCACTATTAAAATCACCAACGGCCGTTGTGTAAATATCGAATGTGCTAAATTGTGAGCATTTGATTAACCTGCTCGTTTGCGGGTTAATAATGCAACCATCAAATAGCAAAATGTACTGGACAGTCCCTGTAGCTGGCGCATGTAGAGGGGGTATAGCCCGAGTGGAACATTCTAGGCTATAGATTCTAAAATTTGATCTCTACACTGGTTATTCAACTGGATCAGACCATCCGTGTGGCACATCGCAGGGCTTAATGATTGTTGTTAACTGTTCAAATTTGTTTATTTGATCTAAAACTTATGGATTGACTAAAAGTAATTTTCATCAAAGTCAGAATTACGGAGCTCGACCTCTTCTGGGGCACCAAAAATCGCCAGAAGCGCGACCCACAGAAGATAAAGAGAACCAAACCCAAAGGGGGACTTAAATCAGGGACAGAATGCAGCGGCGTAAATTCTCCCGAAAGAGCTCATTGCCTTCCGCAGAGAGGTGTACCCATCCCTCCGGAATAGGTTAGCAGCTGACCAACTAAATTGTGGGTGTTCAAGCACACTGATTCCTAACTTACGGCATCGGGACCGCGCCCAGCGGTTCGTTGCCCTCCGATTTTTTCGATTTTGCGCCATAGTAGAATAGGCGGGGCAAAAAACATGACCAAACAAGCCTAGTATTTGGAAACCTCTCCCTCTCCCTAGATTGATAGCTACATGTAGTGTCTGTCTGATTCGTAAAAAAGTCGAGCTGCACTAAAACATTGGTCCCAATATGCATTAATAAAATGTGCACTTCGCCTATAAAGTTGTACAACATATCGTGCAATTGAAGAATGCATGCTCCACTTCGCCCTTTCCATTGCACTGAGATCGGGACACCGTACACCGCCCATCAAACCAGGGAGTCTCCCACAATCTATGCACATCCTTGCTCTGGCGGGGTCACACCTAGAAACCAAATGCAAAAATTTGCTTAAACCCCATTGAAATTGAGTATGGGGAAGGGATAAAGGTAACTGGCTAGTGCTGCTGAGCGCCTTTGACCCATACGCTGTATATCTGTGAAAGGAATGCCCATTGCATAAATAAGCAGTAAAAGCTGCTCCCATACGAAATGAGTGCGATCTATAATGCGCGTTTGAGACCCCACAGCATGATAAGGCTGTCTATCATTGTGACAAAAAACTGACCCCTGTACTAGGTGCGAGGGCGACTGTCAGAGCGCGAGTTCGAGTCCCGGTGTCGACACGTGTGTTCTTAACCAGTTCGCGCCGGATGACGTATATAAACGCAAAGTTTTCCCCAAATTCAAAACGAATGACGCATAAACACGCCCAGTTCAAGTTCGGAAATGTCTGTCAGCAGCGAGTAAGGCCGGAAATGCGTGGGTGTGCTTCCCGGCACTGTCGGCCTGAACACGCTTCGAATTGAGTTTCGTTAAAAATAATCCTGCCCCTAGGCTCGGTGATGTTAAAATAATCCCGGCGCGAACTGGTTAAGCAAGGCAATTAAACCACTATTGCTTTGTCCTTCGAATGGGACGTAAAGCCGTAGGTCCCGTGTGTGTGTATAATGTATATATTGAACCTGGACATGCACGTGAAAGAACCCAGTCACACTTATCGCTAAAAGAGAAGGGGTTCACCCCGGTGTTTCTGGCATATTGTTCATCCTGCTACTGGTTTCTTCAGGCTTACGAGCTACAGTGCCTTGGGCGCTTTTGAGGAATCCTCGGTTTCAATAAGTCTAGACTTGGTGCCAAGTCCGTAATTAGCGTTCCACTCGGTATATACATGGGGGACGTTGCGGTTGCCTCATACCCAATTTGCAGAGTTCGAAGTTAAGTTAGTGTCGCAACTCGGCACGTTACTAGTCTTAAACCAGCCGTGCCGATTAATTTTGACTGAAATTCAAGTCTACAATAAGTCAAGCTTTGCCCCATGGTTGATTCAGCCCTTTCGTCAAAGAAATAAACCGTGGGAAAACACTTGTCAAAGTAATACTGAATCGCGAATGTGTGATTTCTGGCCACTTTCCTCCGTAATTAGGTAATACATGTACATCGATACTACAGATTTTTGGGAGTTTCATTTTTTGCAATGAAACGCATTTGCTCAGCAAAATGGCGGGGGGGGGGGGGGGGGGGGTTCATATAATCAGACATTTGCCTAAACCGGGACAAATACCCCCTCCCTCCCCCTCCCCCCCTTTCCTCCCCCGTCGGATCAAGTTTCGTTACAAAATAACCCCGTGCCTCGGATCGGTGAATGTTACAATAATCCTGGCGCGAACTGGTTAACTACATGTAGAGCGAAATTGTCACATGAAAATGTTAAATGAAAATCAGCTTTTTATATTGCGAAGGGTTTTTAGTATTTTATTATATCCCAAAACAGACAAAAAACCTACGCAACTACATCGAGACCATAGCAATGAAAGAGCCCTACATGGGAGAGAACATTCCTTTGAAGTGGCTGACGTTTGATAATGAGAAGGGACTCATAAGTCGTGGAAAACCTGTCATGACACTGAAGCAGGTACCGATCTTTTTATGTTAGAAATTAGAAAAGTACATGTAAGATGTAATACTCAATTTGTTCTGAAGACCGGAATTCATGAAATAGAAAACAGTGAAACATGGTACCATGGCTATTGGGACGTATATAGCACATTACTGTGTGTGTATGAATGAATTCATTTGAAGATTTGCAGTTGCAGTTGGTAGATAAAATGAAAACAGAGTGACAGACAAAGACTTCATTGTCCTTGTGGTGCTAGGTAATGGATGGCTTTGGGATTGAAGATGAAACTGAACTGCTGACGATGCTGAAGTTCTACCACGATCTTGGCCACATAATATACTTTGGAGGGGACAGTGACAACAAAAGCCAGGCACTGAAAGATGTGGTCATCCTGAAACCACAGTGGCTGATTGATGCCTTCAAGAAGATCCTCACTGTTGAACATCCAAGAAAGCAGGTAAGTTTATTATACAAATGTACATGGTTAGCCCACTGAGGTATTGGAAGTTGACAAACTTGTGGTAAAAAATAGGCCAATAATTTTTAATTTTTTTGATTAAAAAGTAGGACAAAACGATAGTCTCAAAATACTTACATTTCTTAGGTCAAAACGATGGATGTACTAACTCAATTTCAACATGAGATACAATTGTTTTAGAAATAAATGTGTGAAGATCTGATATGGTGCTCCCCAATATCGGTTTCACACTTTATTTATTTAGTTCGTTTTATTTAACCGGGGTAATCTCATCAGTTATCAAAGAACTGTTCTCCCTGAGAGCTCTGGATTTACATACATGTAGACTAAAAAGGCATACATTTACATACCCTTTGATTTAAATATACAGGTGTAACATCTTCTTCTTTCGTATGATGAGCAGCATGTTTGTTTGAGCAACTTGTTTGCTGCATACATCGGTTTGATGACATTCGTGGAAACAGGGTGAACCGCGTGTAGGTTGTCATCTCCCACCCCAGGTGTAACATAAAACAGACAATTATAAAATTAGATATTAAACACACAAGACAAAATTATAAATATTTAACTATAACCGGTTACAGCAATTAGTCCATCAATACGATTACAAACTCTAAGAAAACATTTTGAATAATAATTCAAATCCAGGGCACAAATGTTTAAAACATACCTAGACATTACCAAACAAACACACTTACGTTGGTTTGGCCCGCCTTGTAGAATATAATCACTTACCAGAATGCCGCGCGCGTGATGGTGCGACTGCGATGATGAATGTAATAATGGCCACACCCTGTGCTCCACCGCGGCAATTGACCATTTGCGTGTTAAATTTGAATAACATCTGGTACACTGACTTGTTTACACAGCTTGGCACCGTTAAACTTTAAAGGAAACATGTACTAAGTTTTTGTTTTGTTTAAATCGATAAAGTATAATGTTGACAACAACATTATGTGTGTGGTTGTGTTTATTTTCTGTAATAAATGGAGAAAAAATATTTTTGAAAATTTTGGTCAAACCACTCCGCCCCTCGAAGGGAAGCCTCATTAGCATAAAACTTTGCGAGGGGTATGACGAAAATCGAGGCAGAGACTCGCCGCGCTGCTACCCGGCCTATCGTATACTGACTGCGCGCATTGCAACAAGTGTCCGTCTTTACATGTTTTTTTCATTCTGAATCAAGGTAAAAAATACAACAGTTTTCGGTCATGCCGACTAGGTGTGTAGCTGCTAGGTATAGCAAAACTACAATTTCATTTGCCTTGGGGCCGACGTAGACGTAGACGTAGACGTAGCTGTAGACGTAGCCTGTAGCAAATGGTCAATTGCTGGGCCGCAGTTGCAGCTGGCTCGGCGCAGTTGCAGCTGGCTCGGCGCAGTTGCAGCTGGCTCGGCGCAGTTGCAGCTTGCTCGGCGCAGTTGCAGCTGGCTCGGCGCAGTTGCATGTATAATCCATTGCTCATAACATGAACAGAATTTTGTGATCCTCTTAATTTTTTTTCTCGATATAATAATAAATCATTTTAAAAACACTTTACATTAAATTAAAAGCACTGTACACTGACTGAAAAAAAAATACATAAATTCTTAGAAAATAGTAATAGTTTAATCAATTAGTTTAACAATTAATTAAAAAAATACATTATTTACTATACAAAAAATACTGTTGAGATTATTAAGCCATAAACAATAATACATAATGCAAAGTGGAAAGAAATTAGGAAGAAATTGTTTGCCCTACGCCTCTCTATCAGTGAATCCATACAGTACAGCTGTAATACTGTAAACCGTCAAACAAGTTTTGGGGCACTTTTAGGAATTTCCCTATGAATTGCACGAGTGGTGCTATTAAAATAAACTTCTTTAATATGCTATCTATCTGCAAGATTTTATATCTTTAAAATGATGGTTCTCTAAAAAATGACGTCCATTCCAAATGCAAGGCTAACAAAATTAATGCTCAGAAAGCACGTAAATTTCATGAGTGCACGGTTCCCATTGGTTAAAGCCCTAATCGACCTGGTATATTGACCAATCATGCAAAGTTAGCAATACTTGCTTTACTAAACTCAAGGGCGTGTTAGGTCCCCTGCTCCACACAGACTTATAAGTAGTGTAAACGCGGAGTAAAGGTACTGACTATAACATGTGCCCAACAATCGATTGTAAACAAACATCACATGCACAAAGCGTGTAATGTACAACCATTGATCTCTATTTTAAAGGAGATCAACACGAACACGTACGTGCGTACATATAATCTATGTGAATAATGTCATTGAAACAGACATTTCCTAGTGCAAAAGTTTACAATTCTTGGCAATTTTTGCATCAAAATAAAAAATGCTCGTCGGACCAGCAGAGATGGGAATAGTACGAGTCGAAAGAATAACTATTCAAGATTCCAGGAAATTATTATTATTATTATTATTATTATTATTTTCTGGTAATGAAACCAAGGATCCTTCAAAAGCGCTCAAGGCACTGTAGCTCGTAAGCCAGAAGAAACCCGTAGACAGAGGCTGTGTCAGCCAGGAACACCGGGGCAAACCCCTTCTCTTAGCGATAAGTGTTCTGGGTTCTTTTACGTGCATTATACAATTTTATAATGTTATAATGGGAAAGATATATACACACATTATAAATTATACAACACACGGGACCTACAACTTTACGTCCCATCCGAAGGACGAAGCAATAGTGGTTTAATTGCCTTGCTTAAGGACACACGTGTCCCGGCCGGGATTCGAACTCACGCTCTGTGGAACAGAAAACACACGCTCTTAACCACTCGGCCAAGGAAATGAGAAACTCTGTCTCAAAATTTCCAAAAATTTTCATACCTCATTTCACAAGCCTCGTAAATAGCCTTCACAACAAAATAATAATTAAAAATAGTATTCGACGCAGAAAATAATAAATTTTCATTTACCACCTCATGTTGGCCCAACACTGCTGCGAAAACGAAAGTATAGCCTATTTCCGCGGGGGAAACTCCTCCATGCTTACAAAACATACCGTGTAACATCTCGTTGCTGCGAGACCGTCAAATCACAAATAAAACCTCGCTGTACACCAGCGTTCTCACCAGGATTTTTTCCAAGGGTGGGGGAAATCCATCGCCACAGCAGTTTTGAAATTAAGGAGTGGGGGGGTCCAAAAAGGAATTTATAAACCTTAGAATTGGAATAAATGAGTACAATTGACGCATGTCTTGTTTGTTTTGCACGCGTGGCCATGTGAATGGTGCTGCGGCCTCGATCTACAACTTATTATTATTATTACTATTTATTTTATTTTTTTAAATAATAAAACAGAGAAAATCTGCATAAATATATTTAGGTGCAAATTATATCAAATTTACATCTAATTTTTATTAAAGTATAAAATAATATCAATTGGTAAAAAATTTATTACAAATTTACTGAAAGATCTACCGCAGCGAAGCGAAACACACGTGACAATGCATTCTGACGTAGGCACTAATGTACACACAGAAAATAACTTGTACACAGCGCTAGCGAGTCTAGTCGCGGACGGCTGCATAGCAGCACACACATGATCACGCAAAGCTAGTACTGCATGCTATATGCTACCGGCTGGCACGGCGCGGCGCACGACTCGCACGAGGTGAGTGTACTCGGTCCCAGCGCAGCGCGTCCCGCAGACCCGCACCGCGCCAAACCCAATGATAAGACCGATGGGGCCGAGCTGTGAGTGAGAACAATGTTGGATTGTACGATACGTCGAGTAAATTGGTATTTCGCATGGAAATAATCTGCCATTCAGCAGATTCTGCAAGTGCCAGGTGATAGTTAAAAGCACACAAGTTATTTGTTGAAAAAAACAAGCAACAGAATAATATACACTCTTTATTTACACATTTTTTAAAACGTGGCGGGGAATTGTTAAGCCGTGGCGGGGACATTTTTAGTGTGGCGGGGACTGGCGGAGAAAGTTATAGCGTGGCGGGCTGAGCCCATTTTCGCAGCAATCGTGGCGGGCCCGCCACGCCTTAGTATGCCTGGTGAGAACGCTGCTGTACACCTCACTATAGACTACGCCTGTCTGTCTGTGGGTGATAATATTGTCCTTCCTAGCGTGCATTTCAGTGTAGTGCTATAAATTATCCTGTAAAACTTCCGAACCAACCAGTTTGGTTCGGTTCGAGTTTGGTTCAATCAAGACACATAGGGCCAAATTCATAAACGGTGATGATCACCGGATTATTTCAGTCGCGTACAACTATTGTACTGTGGCTAAAACAGAGAAGTGCGCGTGTGGATACACTTCTGTGATCATCGCAATTCAGTAAGAAAATAATCGGCTGTTTATCCATCCGTGTACAAGTTCCTGCTCAGCCAATGTTTAGTGGTCTAAACGTACATCATTCTTTTCACAGCGGATTACGTAATGTTGAACAAAAGGGCATATCTATCTTCTAAAACACGGTTAGCTTAGTTGGCACTAGTGAGAGGGTAGCTATGTCGAAAAAACGCACTGATAGTTTTACTCATGACCAGAAAATGGGTCTCATTGAGTGTGTAAAAGGTAGGATAACAGTTCTTCCTGTGCTATTTCAATGATACGCAGCCCATCCATGGCCATACGTCCGTCCCACAAGCAAGCCAACAGAAAAATGGTAACTTGTACACGAGATAAACAAGCCCCTTGGGACGATTACAGTTTTTTTTGTTACTTAGACGCCTGTCACTAACCATGTACGTTTGATAAACAGCAGCTGATCTAAGCACTCTCCCGTCAGCTATGATGTGCATCATGCTGTATGTTGCCCTATATATATTTGTTTCGTGTACACAGTCATTATGTCTCTGAAGATCTTGTTAAAGATCAAAAATATTGGGCCCTCTTAACTTATTTGATTTGTATATTTCAGATCATTCCAGCCAGTAAGCAGTTTGCAGCAGTTTTGATCTTATTCACTCTTTATGAATTCGGGCCTAGATTTGTACGTTGGATCATCAACTGTTTATACACAGTTTAGCCTAGTTAATCGTGATCAAGGGAAAATCACCGTTTATGAATTTGGCCCATAATGTGTGGATGAGGTGTTATAATATCGACTATCCACCCGATTAAACCATGTTATATTTGTTTGATTATATATTTAGTTGCCATTACAATTCAATGAACTTCTAAAGCTCTTAAAAATGCTGATTTACGTGTGCAAAACATCTGAATAAACCAAAATAAATTTTTTTTTCCCCCAATTAAGAACAAACATTATGCCGATTCTTGGGATCAACTGAAAACAATTGGCATACTGAAGGATTCACTCATCGATCACATGTGGCAGGACATCCTCGAGCACAAAGAGGCCTTGTTGGATCTGATGGACATGTTTGACCTACTCTGTAAGCGCGTTGATGAGGTACAATGTACAAGTATGCATTCATAGCACTCGTACGTGTCGATGCATGTACATGTATCTGTGCATGGGGCTTGATTCAGCCAGGCTCTGCCCTTACAAAAATATCCCATGGCGATTTCTCATGGCGATTTCCCATGGGATCCTATTGGGTTCATCATAGGGTTTTGGACATGGTGCCCCATGGTGTTTTCCCCATGTGCCCCATGGCGTATTCCCCACGTGCACCATGGTTACATGTTTAATCCACCGTGCATGAGATTATTCCCATGGCACATTTCTCCATGGGGTTTTTGTATGGATGTTTTATTACTCTCGCATATTTTCCCCCCTGAGCAATTTTCCCCTGATGCGTTTTTGTTGTACCACGTGTTATGATACGTCCACGTGGGAGTTGCCCCACGTACCATATATGGAGTGTATAATACCCCCGTCACACCGGACTGGCGTCCTTACTGCGTCCTAAAATGGAGGACGCCGATGGTCGCCGTGAGAACCCCAATCCTTTTTCTTTAAAATATCAAGATTTCGGTCACCCGTCACACCGGGGTCCTGTGCTCCGCGATCTGTACGTCTACTCGGCGTCTACTCGGCGTCCCCACGGCGTTCTCACCACGACCTTACCGCATCCTTGGCGTTTCTATTGAGTTTGCACGGCGTCCCCACGGCGATCATCGGCGACCTCACGGCGTTTTTGGCGTTTCTACCACGACCTTACCGCCCCGACATCGCAGTAAGGACGCCATAGACGTGGTGGGGTCGTGGTAAGAACCCCATAGACGTGGTAAGGACGCAGTAAGGTCGCCGCGGGGTCCACGATCCATTTATTCGCGTCTCCACGGCGACCCTACCACGTCCATACTGCGTCCCTAGGGCGTCCTTCGAGTTCCTACTGCGTTGCTACGGCGACCATGGCGACCCCAGGGCGATCCCACCGCGTCCTGAGCCAGGACGCCAAACCTCGGCGTTTACTTTGAACATGTCCGAAGTAAACGCCGTCGCTCTGCGACCTTCGGCGTCCTTGGGGTCCCCACGGCGTCCTTCTGCGTTCTCACCACGACCCCGCGGCGTCCATGGCGTCCCTACCGCGTCCTGGGTCGCCGTAGGAACGCAGTAAGGACGCCAGTCCGGTGTGACGGGGGTATAAGCACTCGATGACCAATACATGCATCATTGCTCCTGCACCACTGTTTATGTTGTATCATATTATCACTGCATTCCCAATTTATTTTCTCATAAATGTTTCCAATCTTAAAAATAACTGAATCAAAATTATCCGTAGTTACTTAATCTGCAAATTCTTCACATAAAAACCCCAATGTGTGCTTTATTAGACTTACTTAAAGGTAGGATACACCATTGGTAATTGCTTGAATTATCATTAAAGGGTAGATTTGGGGGGTTGTATTTCATAGTAAATATCATTTAACTGACTTGTCCGAAGTTTTACAATCATGGATGCCAAGAAAAGCACGAAAAACAGCGTTTGTTTTCAACCGGCATTGGGCAGTTATTCTGATGTTATCCTTGTTTTTTTGCGATCGCCGTCCGGCGATCGTGAATTCTTTTTTGTAAAATTATATTTTTCGGAATAATTACAAGATATCTAGCCCAATCATTTTGCTCGATGCCTATAGAAATATAGAATCATTATTTACTTTCAAATGAGTAAGATATTTCTTAATAATTTGGTAGTAAATATTTCGATATCTGCAAATGGTGTATACTACCTTTAATCAACATAAAAATAAAAAAACTGGAATTAGAACAGTCATAAATGTCCCATGGTGTTCATATCCCATGGTGTTCATATCCCATGGTGTTCATATCCCATGGTGTTCATATCCCATGGTGTTCATTTCCCATGGCGTTCATATCCCATGGCGTTCATATCCCATGGTGTTCATATCCCATGGTGTTCATATCCCATGGTGTTCATATCCCATGGTGTTCATATCCCATGGTGTTCATTTCCCATGGTGTTCATTTCCCATGGTGTTCATTTCCCATGGTGTTCATTTCCCATGGTGTTCATATCCCATGGTGTTCATATCCCATGGTGTTCATATCCCATGGTGTTCATATCCCATGGTGTTCATTTCCCATGGTGTCATTTTTGTGTAACTTTCCATGGTGTTCGCATGGTCCACCATGGTGTTTCAGGAGATCACCATGGTGCTTTGTAATACTTCATGGTGTCCCCACTCTGTATAGTGTTCCCATGGGGCACCATGGCGTTCCTGTTATTGTGCATGGTGTTAACACGGGCTACCATAGTGTTTTTAGTGACCACCATGAGTACATCCAAAATCCCCATGGGATATTCCCATGGTGTCCCATAGGGAACCCATGGCGTTGCCATAGGACATTTTTGTAAGGGCGTGTACGTACACCCCTTAACTGCAAGAAAAAGAGAGTTGGGGAGGAAACCACTATAAGCAATTGTTGACGACGCCTAAGACTTGCGTTAAGACGCTGTGGCTTAGTGCACACTCTTTGTGTGTACTTTGTATTATAAGCACACACTCCAGTTGGCACACACACATGTGTCCCACCACAGAGTTCTCAAAATTGGTTTAAACGAATTCGCTCGTTTGTTCTTGCACAGAGCCCGTATAGCCAGGTAATATTCCCCAGATGTAAAAATGTAGCTATATTTTCTGATGGAATATAGTTATAGTAGAGTCTTGAGTTTCTTCGGGCTTAGCTTTATATTGAGCAGACACTGGTTGACAATGGTTTGACTGGTCTATTGCCCGCCAGAGAAGTCACCGGTCTACTTCTCAATTTAGCGTGGCTCTCTGACTATCATAGTTATAAAACATTGATATACAATGTAATATCAGAGATTCTTACTAGGGGTAATCATTTTGAAAACATGTTTGTTAATACCGTATACGTACACGAAGTCCACATAAATCTGCTGTATTTTGTATTTTGTGGTTCCATACGTGTGCATACATCTATGTCCCAAACCTTAACCAGAAGCCACTTTTTAAAACCCCAGTTATATTTATACGTCGCCAGATAATGCAAGATAATGTCATTAAGCATTATCAGAAGTCCAAAAGGTATGTCAACTAGTATTTCACTTCTATAAATATTTTCCACTTAAGCCACTTGAGGAAGAGCACAGTAGCCCTGATTCAGCCACAACCACAAAGGGTGCAAAGCTTGGTCCTACAAATGCGTCTTACTATGTGCCTTCAATGTTGAAACAGACATCAAGCTCACTTCCACTTGAGACCAGTGAGAAACAGAACTCAAATGTGTTCTATGTGGACTTCAAAGGATTCCTCCCTGGTAAGTTGGGGCTTGGTTGTCTTTAAAGTAACAGTAGAAATGTATGTAATACAGAGGGGCCTGGAGGTCGCAGGGGGCTTCGCTCTTCTTCTGATGTCACCCGACTGATTGTTCCGCGCTCCAAAAAGAAGTCTGGGGACAGTTTATTTTTTGTTGTTGCCCCTAAATTGTGGAACAAGCTGCCGTGTGCTATCAGAGAAGCGACATCTACTGCGACCTTCAAGCGCCAACTCAAAACTCGCCTTTTTCTGTATTTCATTGTATTTAATTCTGTGGTTGATGTGAGGCGCTGTGTTCTTTGTAGAGCGCCATATAAGGGCAGTTTCACGGGAAAGGTTGCAAAATGAAAAATAGGTAATCGATGCTTTATTTCACAAGAAGACTTTGTGGGAATTTGCTGGTTTTTGTCCTACAAGGACCTCTATGTTGTAGGAGTCTCCAAAAATAATTTCACAGTTTTACGTATTACGATTCTCAAATTATAAGCTCACATGAGTGCTAAAACACAAGATTTGGAGTCTCATTCACATTTTCTTGGAACTGCAATTGATGAGAAATAAAAATTAAATGCCAGGGAACCACCCAGACTTGCAAGGACATAGAAGTATGTCCCCAAAATCTGTACACCAGATTTTATTAGGCTGGGCCAACTCGTTTTTTTGTTATGCTATTTTGAGTGAGACGTTGATTTGTTCGTTAAAGGTTTTTTCAAAATGTCTGTGACGGCGGATTAAAAGACCGACCGGGCGCCCCATAGGATAGGGTTGGATGGTGATGAGGTGAAGCGCATGCGCAAGGAGAGGTGTCTCTCCGGCGTGCGTTCGTTCCATGCAGAAGCGGTGTGCGGCTACCTGCCCAATAAAGCCCGTTTTACCAGAAATTACTTGTCCATCGTCGTTCATGTGAGTGTTAAAGGAAGGCGTAGATAACCAGCTTTCACAGTGGCGCCCGGTGTGGGACCAATTCCGATTTGTCACAAAGGAATTTGACCCGAATTTGTGAGCACTCAATCGATCCATTCAGCTGTTCAGGAAAACGGAACCGCCATGTTCTTTGGTTCTGATCGGCGATGAATGGACGGGAATTTCTGCGCCGTTTTGTGTGACGAAGGAACGATGTCAGCACCGAACAAAGGTTTTTATTGGTAGCTAACACTAGGGTTTCCCAGGTTATGCTACTTGATTGCCAGTTAAAACTGTAATAACAAGTTTATTGCAGGTTTTATGACTCGGGGGCGTGTTGTGATCTGATTGGTGACGTCACTCGCTAAACCATTGCGCGACACGTGTTTTCTATGGCACGCCGTGTGTAAATTAATCTATATTTCACGAATTTTGCCTGAAACTTTAAAATGTTTTTCCATTCGGTTTTGCAGCTGTCTGTTGTGGGGTTGCCACTCAAACAGTATGCCGCGTGCGCGATTCAGGGAGAGGGAGCAGCCCGTCGTGTCTGATTCCGACTCGGATCAAGAGGACCAGCGTTTAGTAGAGGGGTCCCAGGCTCGTGGGATCCTTGTGTTCAGCGATTCGCTGCTAAGAAAGGCGGAAACGGTGCTAACCCACAATACCCTAGTCCGGACAGTGGATGTGGACGGTGGTGCCGGCATCAGTCGTGTGGCGGCCAACGCTCGACGGTATTTACGTTACCGACCGGGACCATTTGTGATCGTCGTCTGCGCTGGCTCGAACGATATTTTTGAGTATCGAGACTATACTCGCGGGCCCGAGACCGACTTTACTCATGAAGAGGCAGGTGTGCATGCAGCTGGCATTAACACCTACTACCGGGAGCACCGACAACAGTTAGCTACATGGGTAGCCGAACATAACACTCTGAACCAGATCACGTTTTGTACCATTCCTTCTCGGTTTAACCTGAACACCGGAGATGTTCGTGCCTTTTTAGGGGCGAATCGTGAGATCCGTCAGGACAATAGGATCCGTGGTGTGACTACACCGGACATCGATGCGAGGGTGTCACGATACCGAGTAGTCCAGCACAGCGACATTTTTCAGTACGCTCGTATAGCTAGGCTGAACCAGTCAGACGGGATCCACCCAACCCAGGAAACTGCCGACGCGTGGGCAGCAGAGATCTTGCGTATTGCTGTTCCTCTCTGTTAAGATGTACTGCGGTCGTACATGTTGTTTGTAATTTATCAAGGGGTTCCCTGTAAATTGCCGAATTATCAAGGGTTTACCTGTGAGTTACAGTATTGTGTATGTTGGTAACTCAATAATTTGTAATATCACTCATATTGGTGTTGTTCAGTTTTAAGTAGTTGATTCTATAGGTCAGGATGGCAGCAGCACGACCGAAGTTGAGGGAATTTTCTGGTGAGCCTGACGAGGACTTCACCCTATGGTTCAAGAGATTTGAACTGTTCGTACCAGCGGCCGCAGCGGACGCCGCAGGGGGGGTACCACGTCGTCATACGACCCTCCCCCTGTATCTAGCCGGTAGGGCGTTTATGACATACGACAGCCTGCCCGCCGCTACAAAGCTTGATTACGTGCTGACGCGTCAAGCACTCAAAGAGAGGCTGGATCCGGATGAGCACGCCTTGGTGAGACGCCAAGAGTTCATGACTCTCTGTCGTGACGAGGGCGAGGTGGTTACAGCTTTCGAGTTACGGGTTCTCCGTAAGGCGGCTACTGCATTTCAGGATTTCCCGGACGAGCACCGCAACACCATGGCCAAGGAGCAATTTATGCGGGGGGTCGGGGATGCACAGCTCCAGTTGCATCTGCTGACCAACAGCCCCGACACCATACGTAATGCTGTTCAAATGGCGGAACAGTACATTCAGGTGAGGAAAGTTATCACCCCTCAACCTGTGGTGGCTCAGGAACCAGCCATTCGCCAGGTCTCGCGGGACGAAGGGGTTGCCTCTCCTGTAGAGTCAACGGGAGAAATCTCCAGTCTGAGGAATGACGTCCAGAAACTGACGGAGCAAGTCCAGCTCCTGATGAGGAACCAGAACTCCGGACGTGGACGGACACAGGGACGCGGAGGTCGCAGCCATCGAAATGGACCAAGCCAAGGGCGTGGTCGAGGTCAAGGCCAATTTCAATGGGCTGATGGTCAGGATGACCCCAGGAACCGGAATGGCCCACACGACCGACGTATCCAGCCAGAAGCGTCCGGACGAGGTTCACAACCGCGGGGTTACCGTCTTGCGGACCAACCGCAACGACAAACACAGTTCAATGACCATTTCGACGGGGATTGCTATAACTGTGGGAAATACGGACATCGAAGTGCTGACTGCTGGGGTCCCCGGCAGTCGGGAAACTAGTATGTGCTGCTGATGAGGGTCGGTCGGCAGCCAAGAAAAGAGGGAAGACTCAAAAGATCATACCAAGGGTCCTGATGAACGTGAGCGATGAGGGGATACCGGTGTTATTCGACACTGGAGCGGATGTCTCGCTCATGCGCGAAGATGTGTGGAATTTGTTTTCGCCCCAGGAGAGAGGAACTTTGTCAGCAGAGCCAACAGTGATCTGTTCGGTGTCGGGAGACAAGTTGTCTTGCCTTGGAGCCGCCACAGCGCCCGTCAGGCTGGGACCTTTGAGTCTGGAATATCCCTTCCGGATAATGAGAGGCATCGACAGTCCAGTAATTTTGGGCTGGGACTTCATGATGGAGTATGCCGTGACTGTAAACCCCCAGCGGAAGGAGGTTACCGTTCAGGGTAAATCCTTCCCACTACTAGAGGCGGTGTTGATTCCAACGACAACAACAGCAAGAGCTTGGAAAGCCTGCACCATCCCAGGAAAAACGGAAGTCATCATTCCAGCATATCTACCTTGTGGTCGAGGGTTCCCAAACCTGACGTACGAAGGGATATTGGAGCCAAGCAACCCTCCGGGACTCATTGTGTCCCGTATCGCGGCAACGGTCGAGCATTCACTGATTCCGGTGCGGATTATGAATCCAGAACCTGAGCCGTTAGAGATCGACAAGGGTACATGTCTCGGCGATTTCCATTGTCTTGGAGGTAACCAAGCTAACATGGTTCGACGCACGTACGAGTTGATGGAAGAGTACAGGCCAGCGGGCGAAGATGACAGCGAGCGAGAGGCAGTCGACAGCGAAGGGGTTCCCTCCGTTGACTTGTCTGGGTGTAAACTCAAGAAGGGTCAGTTGCCACGGCTGAAGTCCCTTTTGAGGAAATACGATGATGTGTTTAGCAAGACACCAAACGACCGAGGACTCACCAACCTCGTGGAGCACCGTATCGATACGGGAGATGCCCACCCGATTAAACAAGCGCCACGTAGAGTCCCTTTCCACTTGCGGGATGAGTTGGAGGGACAGGTGCACGATATGTTAGAAGATGGGGTCGTGGAGCCTAGCTCCGGTCCCTGGTCATCACCAGTGGTTCTCGTGAAGAAGAAGTCGGGTGCGTTTCGGTTTTGCGTGGACTATCGTAAGCTGAATGCTGTTACCAGGAAAGATGCCCACCCTCTGCCCAGAATTGATGACTCGCTAGCATCCATGACGGGTGCTGCGTTCTTCAGTAATCTCGACTTGACAAGTGGTTACTGGCAAGTCCCTGTGAACAAAGACCACCGGGATAAGACAGCATTCTCGATTGGGACAAATCTCTATCGCTTCAAGAGACTACCGTTTGGGCTCTGCAACGCCCCTCCTCTCTTTCAGAGATTGATGGAGCTGGCATTCGCGGGCATGAGTTGGAAGGTCATGTTGACCTACCTTGACGATCTTGCGATCTTCACGACGACGTTTGAGGAGCACCTGGAGGTGTTGGAAGAGGTCTTCCAGCGACTACAGAAGGCCGGACTGAAGCTCCAACCGAGCAAGTGCCATCTCTGTAGGGACGAGATCATTTTCCTTGGCCACCGCGTGAGCCGCCATGGAATCTGGCCGGATCCAGCGAACATCCAGAAGGTGAAAGACTGGCCCGTGCCGAAGACAGTGAAGCAGGTCCAGAGTTTTGTCGGCCTGGCTTCGTACTACCGTCGTTTCGTAGAAGGATTCGCGAAGATCGCCAAGCCCATGATTCAACTCACGGAGAAGCATGTTCCATTTGTCTGGGACGATGCGTGTCAGGAGAGTTTTGACACTCTCAAGAGTCGACTAATGTCGCCTCCGATCTTGGGGTTTCCGAGATGGGGCCAACCATTTATCTTACACACGGATGCATCAGATTTTGCCGTCGGATGTGTCCTGAGTCAAGTGCAGGATGGACAGGAACGGGCCATTGCCTACCACAGTAGGGCTCTGAGTGCCACAGAGAGAAACTGGTGCACATACGACAAGGAGTTGTGGGCCATTGTCTGGGGTCTCCGGCAAACCCACATCTTCCTCTATGGTTCGAAGTTCACCATCATTACGGACCATAAGCCGCTGCTGCAACGAACCAAACTCCGCTGGGATGCTGATGTCACTCAAAAAAGGACGCGCTGGATGAATGAGCTCAGCACATGGGGTGACATCGAAATCCAGTACCGCCCAGGCGTGAGGAATGGGAATGCAGATGGCATGAGTCGCAGACATCCACCCGACCCAGCAGGAAGGTTGGGAGATCTGATTAAGGCATTGTTTGCCTTGCCTCCACCGGAGGTGGCTGAGATGAACGGAGGAGTGGCAAATACTAGGGTTTCCCAGGTTTCCACCCGTTATGGACATGACACGGAGCAAGTGGCGTCAGATTCTAGGGGTTCCCAGATCTGCGCCCGTCACAAGAGACGTCGTAGTCAACGTAAGAAGACACAAGGGGTGCGAGCGACAGCGCTTTCACCGTCAGATGGACAGGGACAACCTTCGAGTTGCATCAAGGCGCAACAGGAACAAGATCCTTCCATATCCCAAGTCTATCATTGGGTACTTGACAAGGATAAACCGTGCTGGGACGCAATCAAAGGTGCAGGACGTGACTTCATCACTTTCTGGCGCCAGTTTGATCGCTTTTCTATACAGAGTGGAATCTTGGTCAGGGAATGGACTCCACCCAAGAAGCGGACCACGGTCTACCAGCAGGTCGTTGCTCCAGGACTGCGGTCGCAAGTTCTTGATGAGGTTCACTCTGGTGTCACCTCGGCCCATCTCGGACGCCGTAAGACGTTAGGCAAGATGCAGAGTCGATTTTACTGGCCAGGACTGGTAACTGATGTGGCAGAGTTCTGCCGGACATGTCCTCAGTGTGTTGCACGCACTAAGCCGAATCCGAAGATGAAGGCACCGCTGCAAAGTATCTCGTCATCTTACCCGCTACAGCTAGTAGCGACCGATATTACGGAATTGCCAATCAGTTCACGGGGTTACCGTTACTGTTTGGTGGTTGGTGACCACTTCACGAAGTACGTGAACTTGTACGCTATGAAAGACCAGACAGCCAAGACTGTGGCCGACCTTATCTTCCGCCATTATGTGTGCGAACACGGGATGCCGGAGACCATCCATTCAGACCAGGGTCGACAATTCGAGTCCGACGTGGTGCAGGAACTGTGCATCATGCTTGGGATAGAGAAGACGAGGACGACCCCGTACCATCCCGAAGGCAATGGCATGATCGAGCGGTTCAACGCGACGTTGAAGAATGTCATTGCCAAGGTCACAATCCAACACGGAAAAGATTGGGATCTCCATCTTGGTCCGGTTCAACTGGCGTACAACTCCAGTATACATGAGACGACGGGTGTGTCGCCATTCTTCTTACAGCACGGTCGAGAACCTCGTCTCCCTGCAGACATCGTCTATGGCTGCCCAAGCAAGGACTATTGGAAGTCGGCAGGGAGCTACTCCAAGAGCATCCTCACCGAGCTCCAGGATGCTTTCGATGAGGCCAGGAAAACTTCCAGCATTGGTCAAGAACGCCAAAAGAATCTGTACGACAAGTGGGCGAAACACCATCCGTACCAAGTGGGGGACAGAGTGTGGTTACACACTCCAGTGTCCAAAGACCGTCACCGGAAACTGGCTTTGCCATGGATAGGGCCATATGTCGTGGTCAAGAGGATGCAGACAGCGAATGGTCTGCCGGGGATTACATATCGAATCCAGAGTGAGGACACAATGAAGCGCCACAGGCTGGTTGTCCATCACAATCGGCTGAAGCCCTGTGTAGCTCCTAGGATACCCCGACCATTGGCACGTCAGGAACCAGACGAGGACGTTCCTGCAGCGACGGGATCCGATGTTTCTGCCCCACCGAGGATGTTCTTCCCTATGATGGGTGGAGGAGTTGGGGTTGGTATGGGGTTACCGGCCGCACCAGCAGCCCCTCCAGCCCGAGAAGCTGAAGTCGAGGATGATTCCGATGTCACAGTCCCCGACGGTGGCCCTGGCGCTGACATGGGTTTACCTGCCGAACCAGTTGTCCCGCCAGAGGGTCAGGAGGTAGGTCTGGAACTTGATGGCAAGAGAGTTGCTGATGCAGAACCAGCTGCTCGACTGGAAGACAGAGCCGTCGAGTTAGGAGCTGGACCAGATGTTGGCATGGGTTTTCCTACGGCACCTGGTGTCCAGGCTCCAGAACCGGAAGTCCCTGGGATTCCACTTCATG
The DNA here is from genome assembly GCA_037893245.1 of Crossaster papposus. Classification (NCBI taxonomy): domain Eukaryota; kingdom Metazoa; phylum Echinodermata; class Asteroidea; order Velatida; family Solasteridae; genus Crossaster; species Crossaster papposus. The sequence goes on along the minus strand of JBAIAA010000547.1, from coordinate 48,843 downwards.
AGGAGGGACCAGCTGATGCTGCCCATGACGACATCGACCACGATGGACAGGCTGACGAAGCTGACGAGGACGTGGAGGATGATGCCTTGCACGTCGACGATGGAGCCGAGCGTCATCCCAAACCCGTTCAGCCGGAGGCTGATCCACTTCAGGGAGGAGCGATGGATGAGGAGACGTTAGTGGAAGCCGCTCCAGAACCACGCGTGACAAGAAGCGGACGTGGAGTCAATGCTCCAGCATATCTGGAGGATTATGTCCAACGCGTGAAACTAAAAGGGCGGTACTGAGGGACAAGACACGGGTATTTGTTACAACGTGGACGGGAAACTTCGAACATATGTTTATGTTGGTGACTGTGCATAGGACATTGTATACATGGATTGATAAGTGTGATCACGAATGTAAAACCCTACAGAGACTTATAGGACGGTTGGTGCGAGTTTTGTTTAGCTAGCTAGTGTTACTGTTAAGAAAAGTTGTGTTACTGTTAAGAAAAGTTGTGTTACTGTTAAGAAAAGTTGTGTTACTGTTAAGAAAAGTTGTGTTACTGTTACTGAAGAAATTCTGGAAGATGGGCTAGCCGGAAGCCAAACAAAGGATAATTCATTTTAAGTAGTGTGCAATGTTTTCCCATCACCTATCCGACCTAACTAGGGGTGACCCGGTGGTCATGGTTGCACCTCGTGTGTTCTGGTTGTGGCACCGATTGATGGTGTCCCCATGTTTGGAGCTGTGAGCTCGACATGGACTACTCCCCATGCTTGGCCAGCATGTGGTTTGAAGCTGCTCTCCCAGTGGTTTGGGAGGAAATTGTGCGTATGTCGATGTGGGGCACATCTCCTCAAAAGAGGGGCGTATGTGACGGCGGATTAAAAGACCGACCGGGCGCCCCATAGGATAGGGTTGGATGGTGATGAGGTGAAGCGCATGCGCAAGGAGAGGTGTCTCTCCGGCGTGCGTTCGTTCCATGCAGAAGCGGTGTGCGGCTACCTGCCCAATAAAGCCCGTTTTACCAGAAATTACTTGTCCATCGTCGTTCATGTGAGTGTTAAAGGAAGGCGTAGATAACCAGCTTTCACATGTCCTTTCCTGAACATGATATTTTTTCTAGAATGAAAAGAAAGGAAACACAACTTATTGCCTGTCAAAATGATGCTACATACTCCAGTAATAAAATATAAAAATATTGGAATTGGGAAATCACAAGTAAATTTGATAAAGCAGCAGTCACATACATTGTATGCCACGCAAATGTTCGTTAAAAATGTCCTTTCCTGAACATGGCCTCCCCTTTTTTACATGAAGTCAGAGATAAAACTTGTTTGACATAAACATGTACCTAGGGGTAGACTTACTTGATTTAACAGACTATACAAAGATTCAGACTCGAACCCTGCTTGCTGTTGTGACATTGTCGTTAAACAGCATTGTCCTTTCCTGAACATATAGTTTAACAGAGTACTTGCAAAAGCCATTGTTGCTTAAATTTGATGAAGTATATGCTTATATTGTCTGTAGAGTTTATGTTTTAAAATTAAAACCAACTATGGCCAGAAAGTGTTAGTGTTTTGTTCTTACAGGTCATTTACTCACTCGTGTTTACACACAGTATGCGTACACATGTGCATATATACACTTATCTTTACAAGTCACACTTAAATCCAATATTTGTCAGGAATTGGCTGATCTACAGTTTCATATCATCACTTTCACAAAATACATGCATTAGTTCGAGTCAATTTAATTATAATTTACTGTTTTAGTCTAGTTCTGTGTATTATAAAGTGTTCAGGAAAGGACACTTTTTTTAACGAGTTGAGCAACATCTGTTAGACACTCTTTTAACAGTTCTTTCTGTGTGTCCAGCCATTTGATTAGTTTTACCTATGTATCAGAGCTTTGTGACACACATGGTTAGTTTGCGAGGGTTGCTATTTTCTGTTAAAGTATATACATGTAGGACCATGTTGAACATTGTTAAAATGTGTGTCCTTTCCTGAACATAAATGAAAATGATATATGTATTTAACAAAAAACTTCTGAATTAATTTTATCAGAATTTTGTGTAAAACAGTAAATTTGTCAAGATTGGTATTCTTTTATTGAAATTGTCACTGAAAAACTTGTATATTAGACCACAGGGCATGGCTGCAAAATGTGCTCAGAAATTGATTTCCTTGGCGCACCTCTTGAATCTAAGTGGAATCACTGCAGTCTGTTAGCTGGGATCATGTGGATCACGAAAAACCAAAATCCCCAATCGCAAGTTCACCAGTTAATTAAATATTTGCATTTTTAATGACCTGTATATAGAGGGCGCCCTCTATTGACCAGGATTGGAAAGCTGTGTACAATTTCAATGGGAATAATGATTGCTCATTGCTGTTGCTTGCTAAAAAGGGACTATACAGAGACAGATTTCGATTAGGAGGAATTAGGGTGTGGTTTGATGTCCCAATACAAATTTTCATTTTGTTATTGCCATATTTTTAACTTTTGGATAAAGTGTCATTTTCTTTTTTCTTTTTCTGTTTTTTTATTATAATTTAATTTGTGTTAAGTATTTGTTGTTTTTTGGGGGGGGTAAAAATCGAAATCTAAATTGTATAAAAAAAAATATATACACGACCAGAGGGTTTTCCAGCTTTAGCCTTTGATACATGTTTATTCTTAACGGTAAAACTTAAATTTGTCCATGTCTTTAACAATGTACATTTGAGTGGGTGAACAACAACTCGTACTGATTTACATACACAATTCTGTTATAACAAACATTTTGCCCATTTCCAGCTGAGTTTTTATTAAGGAAAGTCGGATGGAAAGCAGACTGTGTGATACAATGTTTCTGTGGTGACAAGATCCTTTTTCTCGATCTGTGAGAGCACCCACTGATCTTTTTTCCTCGCTGCTTCCAGAAGCTTTCTTGCAGTTAGCGTCTGGCATTGTGAAAGTTTGTCAAGGACAGTTGTTCGGGTCTTCTTGTCCAAACCTCCACCTCTGTCTTTTTGCAGATGATGCATATACGTGGCAGTATTGTGAAGTTTTTGTTGGTTTCTTGGAAAGAAGCCAGAGGTTGAACGCAGTTTTCTCCTTGGGGGCTCAGTGCTGCATTCGCATGTGTCTTTTTCCGTCGTATCTGCATCTGAGAATATTTGGAGGGGGGGGGGAGGGAAATGGGAATATTTATAAATAGAGTGCCCGATGAATTGAAATCTGGAGATAAAATAATAATGGGTAAAATTATACATACAACAACATCTAAAAATGTTGGACAGATATGCTTCACTCCACTCTATAAAGTGGAGCATATCTGTCCACAATTTATTAAAGACACAGGTATAAACACAAACATGGAATGCATTTTGTTTATGAGAAAAACATTCTTTTCAAAGTACAGGTTCCAGGAATGCCGTATTTTTCACATTGATTTAACTTTAAAACTATGGAACCCTGATTAAAACCTTAAATGTGTACATGAAGACTACATTGTATCTCCAGCCGACCCCTGCTCTATGTATTTTTATTATATTTTTCTTGCTCCGTCATGCAAAATATCCTTCATAAATGTTGCATTCTTGCTTCGCCTCGTAGAATGTAACATTTCCTCTTTCAACTCGTACTATTCTGGACATTGTGTAATCACAGGAAAGTAAATAAATACAATTGGAGGGAAAAAACGAAATTTAAACAAAACATAAATATTGACAGTGAGGGGGTAAAGGAATACAATTAGACAAGCAGGCAGGTTTTTTGTTGTTTTATTTCCAGGAAAAAAAAAGGCAAGGAAATAAAAAAAGACTGACAAATAAGGACGTTATTATGAGCTTCCAGGTTAAGAATAGAAAAATGTACTGGAAAATGTACTATATAAATGTCCCTCTCCCCCCCCCCCCCTAAATTGTTGTCCCCCTATTTACTAATATAAAGTAATAACTGCTTTCAGTACTAGTGACAAGTTGCATGTATATTTGTGTTCCTACCCTAGTTTCAATTTCCATGTGACCAAGTTGCATGCCTATTTAGAGCTGGAAGCAGAACTATTTTATTTTGCCCTTGTGGAATTGAAGAAGATCGCTTGAGGTATAAAAACTCTCTAAGAATTATGGGTTCCGAATTATGACCCGACAGAAATTGTCAACAATGGTCATAACTCTTTTTAATCTCCATTTAAAACATGTTTAGTGCAAATTACACAATCTATGGGGACATAGAAGGAATAGGTGGTTCTTGGATTAAGACAAATTAATGCTGAAAAAGCCCTATTCCTTTTTTTTAACGGAATCTACTCAACTACATCATCACATACCTTTGACACTGATTCCGGCCGTACATCAACCAGTGCGTGTACGATTGGAATGCCGAGGATCATCTCTGCTTTTTTCGGCGATTTCTGCTTTGGTAGAAGTAGAAACATTCTTCCACCTATCGGCACAAGCGTGGAATTTGTTCCAACCTTTTTCAGTGAACGACAAAACCCTGGAATCTGCATCTGAAACGTGCATAATACACTTGTTCGTGTTCGAATCGCTGTCATCTGAGCAGCTCGTGTCGTCGGCCATCTTGCTGTAAACAGCGCCTACGCTCGCTCTATTTTACAGCGCCCGCTATTGGTCCATTTGCCCACTATTCGCACAAACGTACCGCACCACGACAAAAGGGCCTCGTTGATTGGTCGTTGAAAAATAATGACGTAATTGTTTACTGGGCAGTTTTGTGCATCGAAACGGGAAAAACATAAATTTTAAATGAAGATTTTATCGAGTACTGGTTCGCAGATCGTCTGGGGATTTTATTTGTGAGTTTCCCAACAACTTGCTAAGTAGTTTAAAGTAAGATTTATATAGATTCACGATATGCGTCAAGAAAGTGCAAGATAATCGGCCATGCCCTGTGGTCTATATTGATCATTGTTAAAAAATGTGTCCTTTCCTGAACATGTTTAAAACATTTAACAAGGAACAAGTACAGATACACATGACCTTCCTCCATGCATACAAGTGTACAAATACTTCAAACTGTTTTGGGCTTGATGTGCCTATTCCTTAGACCCCATTTTGTAGAAAACACCATGCTGACTGAATAAAGTTCACTGGATAATAGTTTAATTATCTAAGCATTTCTTGTTGGGGCATACACTGTACGTGTATCAATGTCTCAAATTAAAGTTATTTTCACCAGCAATGATTATTAATCATTTAAAGTGATGGACATTACTTTAGTTTACTTTATTGTCATGTAGGAAATGCACGGTGCTATGCTACATAGCTTGTTAAATATTGTGTCCTTTCCTGAACGTAAATACACAGCAGTTAGTTGCAGCATTAACAAGGTACAAACTGATCTGCCTCACAAATGTATAACCTCCCAACTCTAAAAAAAAACACCACCTAAATAACACTTTTACAAATAAATAAGTTACTCTAACATGCTTTACCTATGTAGTATGTTGGTGTACATGTATGCAGTAACACATCATGCACGCTGTATATCAAACATATTTTATCAGTTTTATTTAATTTTCTTAACAAACTATGTTCATGTCATTATATTGCCACTCTTTATTAGTTTTAAGGTTATATTTCTTGTAAAGTTCATTCTCATAAGATCAAATTTTAGACCGAATGTAGTATTTGTTAAAATTGTTGTCCTTTCCTGAACACAATGAACCCTTTTCATAGCCATGATAAAGACCATGGTAACTCTATAATGCAGGACACTATCAATGCAATTTCTTTACCAATTGTTCTACCATGCATACAGCCCTTGGACAAAAGTGCAAATAATCAGCAGGCTGCATGGTTTCCTGTAAAACAGAAATGAAAGTTTGTGTTTCAAGGAAAACAAGTTATAAAACTGAATTTTCCGTCAATATATGAAATTACATGTCATTTTTCGTAGCCTAGAGTGCATAAATATTCAAGACATGACTACTGTAATGACTTTCAATCATTTTAAAGCAACTCCAAGCATGTTTGAGATGTGGAATTAGCAGTTTATGATACCTACCTCCATTTCACCAATTCTATAGTCTGCAAAGTGTAAAGTGTCTTAAAATTAAAACGAAAAAATGTTTCAGCTTTGCCATTCACATTTTCTAGTACCTTTATGTATGTACTTTCAACAAATAACCATGTTTTAGCGATACAACAAGTTTCATTTTTGACCCCCCGTGAGACTTTTTTGCAACCTTTCCCGTGAAACTGCCCATAAATGCCTTGTATTATTATTATTATTATTATTAGAAATTAATTGTATTCGTCTTAAGACACCTGCTTTAGTTTTTCTCATCTTTCAGATTTTTTTTTCAACCAGTTCACGCCGGATGATATAAACGCAAAGTTTTCCCCAGATTCAAAACGGATGACGCATAAACACGCCACGAGCAAGGCCAGAAATGTCTGTCAGCACCGAGCCAGTACTATCGGCCTGAACACGTCTCGGATCGAGTTTCGTTAAAAATAATTCTGCGCATCGGCTCGGTGATGTTAAAAAAATCACGGCACGAACTGGTTAACAACTGAATTTGCTCTTCCAGGGCTCTGTATTAACTGATCTATTCAGCCTTATGTACTAGTCAGTTCCCTATAGAAAAAAACAATTGTCATTCCGTCCGGGATTCTGCCGGGAAAAACTGGCGGGATTTTTTGGCGGGATTATCAAGGATCCTGGTTGAAACTGGATTTTTTTTTAACCGGGATCCCGGTAAACTCATTTATTGGTTAAAAGCATGTACACTGATTGATAGGGTTCAATTCAATTCAATTTAATTCAATTAAATAATTTGTAATTTTATATTTGTTATTAAGTTACGGGGCTCAGACGGGATTATTTATCATGCGACATCGATGCCATGCGCTCGGGTTGAACCCATCACCTGCAGACTCATAATTATTTCTGCCTCGATCGTTGACATTTTGTTAAATCGCTACACACGTTCTTCGACGCGAACTGGCAATAAGACAAACTATTATGATTGCAATTTTACATGTAATAATAATTATTATAAAAACAATTTTAAACGTTTAAAAAAACTCAGACAATTAAACCTTTTTTTTTATTGTTTATGTAAGGTTAATTAGGGTTAATTAGTAAATACAAAGCAGTTTTTCAACCGATCCGGAACTAGGAAAAGCATGAAAAGCGTTGTCAGTTGTTACACTTCGTTACAAAACCCTCTTTTTATTCCTCACCTCGGCTCGCCTCTTGCCTGATGAAAACCGTTACAACTAGAGTTAACTCCGATTTTAAAAAGTGATCAACACATTTTAGCCAGTTACCTAATACAACTCGAATTTACTTAGCGCGAGGTGGTGCTGGGATCTTGACCAAGAAACGTTGTGAAGTTCCCGGATGACAGCCACTCGGAACATACCATTTTTAAAAGGGGTGTATGCACGACAAAAATAATCATCCAAAAACATCACTTTTTTAATATTAAAACCCAACTAAGCAGAACACTAAATTGATTTATATGATCAAATATACCATTGAAAACTGCTTTTTGTTGCCATTTTTGCAATCGTTTGACCCCTCAAAGGTAGTCCCATTAATCTTTTGGGATACCCTGTATTTTCACAATGGTAGGCCTTAAACCATGCAACCCCAGTTGTGATGAAACAAGCTCTCTCCAAACGCTTCATTTTTAGGAAAACATTCTGACGAAAAAAAGCCTACAACTCAATGTTATGCACTCTCAACTCTACAATCAAAATCAGAAGATTTAATCTTCTCTAATGAAGCGATAACGGGTAGTACGAAAAACAGGCTGCTAGCTGTTCACGCTTTGCGCACAGTTATTGTTTGATTTAATGCTTTGACCCGGCTAGTTCTGTGTGGCACAAGCACATTGTAGATTGACCTGGAACAATTTATTTGGAGCTGCTATAAGCACAAGAATTTGCTTAGCATGATAATTCTTCCTTAATTGGTAAAAACAGGGTTTCAAACCAAATGTTCAGGTGTTGTATATTGTTTGTGAATGGTATCCAGCTGAGTTTTGCTTAGCATGAAAAGCACATTGAGTTTTGCTTAGTATTACTGAGCAAGACTTTTATGTGCTAAGCAAGTTATCTGTGCTTAGTATCTCCATGAAATTGGCCTCCGATAAAGCCGTCTTTATAAGTAGACCCTGCAAAAGCACCAACCCATACTATTCATGCACAGACATTCATTGGCTAAACATTTGTCTCCCCTGTAATGATAGATGGATTGTTTCACCGGCTAATTGTTCGATCTCTGCGGAGGTCGCAGGAACTGGACGGAGCGGATCCCAGTCTGCAGTATGACCAGGGTCGTTTCTATTACGATGACCGACATGAGTTTGCACTGCAAATGGCTCACTATAACAACCTTGCCCTCATAAAAGTAAATATTTGATTTAACTGGTTTTTTTCCTAGTGTTATGACAGGTTTTGGGGGTTTCGAGTATCGAGCTGACTTTAAGTTTCGAGTTGACTTTTTGAGTTTGGAAACATGGAAACCACATTTTTATTAAAAATGTTGTTAATTGTGTTGCTAATTAAAGGGGTTAGAAAAAAAGTTACAATTGAGATATCCAGCATCACTGGGGTAATCCAACCAACTATCCAATACAACCCGTGCAAATTTAGCCCACCGTTGCAAAACCTTATGCCCCCCCCAGCACAACTAACCTTGATGCACATAAAGAAGTGAGGTCACCACTTTGGCAGGTTGTTTAAGCCAATATTCTCAGAATTCGAGTAGAAAATGTTGAAATTGTACATGTTTTTAACCAAAAAGTGGAAATTTGACAATAAACCTTAATTTGTGACATTTGTATGCGAGTAAACATTAGGCATTCACCAAAGCTAAGTAGAACACTGAAACGGTAATTCGGAGGTCGCTTCAAACCCCGCCCCAGTCAGTATCTTTGTTTAACTTAAACAAAATATTAACCAATCTGTAGCTCTAAAAAGTCAATGTTTATTGTGTGACTTTTGGTTATAAAGGTGAGTGTCATACTTGCACCAGTTGTCCTTCAAAACAACAAAAAAGCCTGTAAAAGTTTGAAGAAACAACAAGAGATGACAGTGCAGAAAACGCCATCAACAGATGTCACCAAAAAGGTGCAGTATTTTGCCATTATTTAAAGGATAATATACTTTTTGCAGCTATCCAAAAATTAACCAACCAAAATACTGTTGAAAAGCTTATTTATTCTAAATTATTGATGTTAAACTCCCTGTGAAATTATTTTGTCTGTCATGCTGTCACTTTGAAGAAAATAACAAAGGAATGCCATTTCTTAATATGCATCTCGGAGACTCACTTTTGGACATTTCTGCAAACTTAGTGCGCGCAAGTGTTCGAAAGGCGCGACGCATGTGTTGGCGCAACTATTGTACATACATCTATGTCCCAAACCTTAACCAGAAGCCACTTTTTAAAACACCAGTTATATTTATACGTCGCCAGATAATGCAAGATAATGTCATTAAGCATTATCAGAAGTCCAAAAGGTATGTCAACTAGTATTTCACTTAAGCCACTGGAGGAAGAGCACAGTAGCCCTGATTCAGCCACAACCACAAAGGGTGCAAAGCTTGGTCCTACAAATGCGTCTTACTATGTGCCTTCAATGTTGAAACAGACATCAAGCTCACTTCCACTTGAGACCAGTGAGAAACAGAACTCAAATGTGTTCTATGTGGACTTCAAAGGATTCCTCCCTGGAACAAGTGTTTGAAAGGTGCGCGGCGCATGTATTGGCGCTACTATTGGTTTGTTCAATGCTTGGCACATGAGTAGCTGCAATCCGCTGGCTCAGAGTGCGGCCTTAACGCAGATTGTAGTCGCAAATCAAATTGTGACTTGGCAAATTTTGAATTGAAATCGAAGTCTTAGTGTAAATATTGTTTTCTCGAAATTTGAGTTATTCACAGAGCTAAAACTTTGCAATGTTAGTTGTCAAACACCTTTCTTAATATTTTGAGCACTTTTGCTGCTTCAAACGATAAAAATTCACAAATGGTATATTGTACCTGGTTTATGCATTGGATGTGTTTGTGTTTGAGCTATTTCTTTTCACGGGTTCATGGGAGAAAAATATCCAACAGGCCCCGCTTGATTCCTTTTCTAGAGCAGCATCAAACAAAACTGAAAATCGTGTTTCGTTAATGCTTAAGGCCTTTGGTCTTGACTTTATAACATGTCATCCAACTTCATTACAACTATTCTTGGATCTGCCCAAAACTAAAATATTTCAATTTTGTTAATTTTAAAATGAAATGGCCAAAGATTAGATCCCTTTCACTCAGTGGTTAATTTTATTATGATGAAACTCGAGGGGGGGAGGGAATTTAAAGCAAATGGACTGCTACTTGTTAAAAATGCTTCTTCTAAACGTTTGCCATTTTTTTATGATAAAAACATCTCCATGCACTAGGTTTTATTTATTGCACATCACCCACAGATTCTGTGTCTTGATTGGCCGAGAGCAAGTCACATGGTATTTTTAATTTTTACAATCTTTCAGAATCTGTGCACGGCCAAAAGTACTATACCATTTATAGCAACCAAAGTACTACACCCATGCTGCGGTATTTGTGTGAAGATGCATGCTGAATTTTTGCTGATGTGCTCATTCAACGTTGTGGGTAGCGCGTATTGTTCCTAGAAGCATTTTGTGAAGGGGTTGTTTAGAAGATAACAAATATATTTTTTACCAATAGAATGCTTCATGGATAACCTCGGGGGAATAGATTTACTACACCACTCAAAGCATTCAATATGTATTTATATGTCCCCGTTCCCTTCTGAACTAAAGTTCAAAGTCTGCTATTATAATTATAGACTTACTTTTTCAAAAATAGGTACTTGATTTTGTAGAAGAAAATCTACAAAACCTGAAAGACATGTGGATCAAGCGAATCAACTACACGGTCAGCGTGAAATGTCCATGCAAGCGTAGTTCACTTCATTTTTTGCCTCTGGACAAGTGCTTGGAAAAGTTGAAGGTTCCCTGCAGGATTGATAAGTTATCTCAACGAGCGATCTCAACCGACAAATTTCAAGCCATGTTCAACCAGGAAAGCCCCGCGGATGAAGCAACAGCCCCTGGTAAGCGAACATTAATTGGTATTTTACATGTAACCCCGACCCAAAACAGGTCTTGGGTTATAGTATTATTTAATATTTTCTATTTGGTATGACTGTTTCCCATTTGTAAGACTTCCCTTTTTTTTTACTCAACTTTTATGGTTCTTTATCTTTTTTCTACTGGAGAGCTTGTTCCAGTATAGACCCTTTGATCTCTGCCTACCATTTGTAGGACTAGTCTTTGATCTTTTTATCTTTTATCTTTCCTGGAAGCTCAGAGGATGTTCTTTGTGTCCTCTGCCTTTTATTGGTGGCTGGTACACCAGTGTGTACACACACAATAAACTTCCATAAGCTAAGCAGGATGTAAGGACTCTTAATCCCTGCTTGTTTATGACATCTTGCAGGAGCTGTTAAAACAACAAGCTTCTGTTGATTTCAGATCTCCCTGGTTACTAAATGACCAATCAGTATAGAGTCATGTGTGACAATTTGAAGTTTGACCAATGAGAGCCTGGGTTGATCATGTGGTCAGGACATGCTTTCGGTGCCAGCTTGCCCTAAATTATAGTAAGACTTGGCATAACTGATTCTGCCATCGTGCTGACTGCATGTCTGCCATTTTCATCTGCTGTTTTGAGCAAATTTGTTGTTTTCGATTGGAGGACCCCGATTCCAAGTTTCCTCCTCTTGCACGAATATTGGCTCTCTGTTTTAGGTGAGTTTGATTTACTATTTATATTGTGTTTAGATTATTATATGTTTGCTCAGATTTTTAGTCATTGACATTTTACTGTGTTCATACTGACTTTGCGTAAAATAAAAAGAGATTTGTCTGAGTTGTATTTCTACGAAGTCTGGACTTCAGGAATTTGAGAGAGTCCAGACATATTGTTGAAGTAAAAGACTTTGGCGATTAATTATATTGTCAAGTTTGATAATGTGCTGAGAGATCCAAAAAGGATACTCTCATGATTTTGCATTTTTTACATGTATATTAACTTTAGGTAAAGTGTTTTAAGATAAGTTTGTAGTAAGTTGGATTTGCGCCTTTTCTTTACTCTTGCATGAAGCACATGCAAGTGGTTTAGAGTCCAACCAAGAATAAGTAATGCTCCAGATTTTATTCAGCATTGTATAGACTTTTGGTGTTTTTTATGAAGTCAGGGTGAACAACTGACTATGGTCCCAAATTCTGGGATGATTAGATATTTTTATTGAATTTCTATTCCGCAGTTATGATTTACTTGTTAAAGTGTTTGGCGGACATTTTCCTGTGGTTTTGATTAACCCAAGCTTTAAGACACAAACTGTTGTCTTGTGTTAGAGTTTTAGGCTGTATGCGAAAAGATGCATATTCTGGCTTTACAGTCACTTCGCCCCATTTCCACTTCGCCCCGTGCCACTTCGCCCCGTGTCACTTCGCCCCATTGCCACTTCGCCCCATTGCCACTTCGCCCCATTGCCACTTCGCCCCATTGCCACTTCGCCCCATTGCCACTTCGCCCCATTGCCACTTCGCCCCATTGCCACTTCGCCCCATCGCCACTTCGCCCCATCGCCACTTCGCCCCATCGCCACTTCGCCCCATCGCCACTTCGCCCCATCGCCCCATCGCCACATATAGATACACTGTATGTATCGACCTATCTAAGGCCGCATCCGAATCTCTTGTCTATGGCTATTGTCTTGGTGTTCGCCCATTCAAATACACGTGAGCAGGCTGACAATAGACGTAGCCGTTGCCAAACAGGACTGTCAATCCAAGTGGCCCGGATGTATCTAGTGAGGGCTTGAAGCTGAGGGCTGTCGGCCTGTCTTTCAAGGTGAGTGAAGACTCCTTCAATATGCTCATGTGGCAAGAATGGAAGGCTCAAGAGCATCCTGCAATAGCGATGGATCTTGTCTTCCTTGGAGTATGCAACTTGCAGGCCAAGTTCCTGGATTTTGCGCCACACAGCTTGACCCCAGTGAAATGAACACCCCTTGATGTTGACTCCTGGCAAGACTGCACCCACGGCCTTCCATATTGCCCTTTCAAAATCTACTAAAACCTCCTCTACCTTTGGCTGCCCTGGAAGAGATTTTAGTACCGCTCTGAAAACCCGTCGATAGTCCTTCTTCTTCCTGCCGGACATCAAAACAAAGGCCAATGGCACCTGCTTTGTCTGGCCTTCCTGCTTCACAAAAGCGTGTAGAGACAGTAGCTGGGTGAAGGGCCGCTTGACAACTTTGAAAGTCCCATCGGCATACCATCTCCGTGCCTTGGACAGAAGTTCTAGCATCTCAGGAGTGGCCATCAAGATATGCCGTCTACCATCAACCCAGATATCCTCCTGAATGAATGAATCTGGGACATGCTCCCTATCTAGGATGAAGTCCAAGGTTTGCGGATCCTTGGGCCTGCTCGCCTGTCTAGCCCTATTTGCAGCTCTGAGGAGGTGTTCCTTTCTTGGTAGATTGACAGGTTGCTCGGGCATCAAATCCAGGAGTACATCTCGAACAATTTCACCAGCTGGCTGGAAGACATCCTGCCGTGCCCGAGACTTGATGGCAGTGGAAATCTTGGCAGAAGCGACAGCACCTGTTTTAACTGGATGAAGATGTGACTGGGGGCCATGATTGTAAGAAACCCCTCGCTGCACAATGGTTGCCTTACACATCACGGCCTTGCTCCTTACCGTGCACTGCCAATGCAAAGTACCTTCATACCGTCTCTTAATGTTGTACGTGTAACCATCTGGGTCCACGAGCTGCTCCTTGCCACGGCGAGATGTGACTGTCTCGTATCCTCTCTCGCTGTTGTTGAGCCCGGCATCTGGTTGAAGATCAACATCTTCACTTAGGGACCTCTCTTCAACCGGTATTGGAGAAGTGAAAGATGGCAGAGACACCTCACTATCCATCAGCTACCATTGAGAAAAGAAAAAAGTATTAAAAATTACAACATGCACAAATAGCACAATGCAGTTCGGTATTCCAACCGCACAAGATTTGCTGCTTTGGACTTCAGGTGAACATTTGTCATTACTGTCGGAAAATAGATGGAAATACTCTTCACTAAAATGTTGTGGAAAACATTATAATTCTGAACAACTTTGATGGTACTTTGCAGGGTTTCACAAATTCAATACTGTACAAAAATCATGAAGATACAAGTAGGCTGTTCTTTTTTAAATATTTTAGTATCCGATTATCTTCAACTAAGTTAGATCAAATATGCAAATATTCAAAACTCGCTAATCATTTTTTACATGCGTCAGTTTAAACTGTGTACGGCACATTTTCTTTACTTGAATATTCAAACCGGCAATTTGCTCTTCAAACGTTAGGTTGATGATTTAATACATTTGTATTCAATTTATGCTCATCCAGTTCATACGGCATGTTTGCTTCATTCTACTTTGTTATATGCATTTTAACACTTACCAAATCAAAGCTGATTCGCTGCTCAGAACCCTCATTGCTGTGCTGGGAAGCCGACCGAGGAGTACTTTCTGCCGGTGGTGGTCCCAGCTCCATGGATTCATCCAGCCCATCATCATCGATAGGACGATTTGCCGGTCCCTCTGTCACTGGCGACATCTAAATTAAAAACAAATGTAAATGTTAATTATAACTTCAATCAAATTGACCACAGCAACCTTTTTTGACACTTTTGGAAAATACACCATTGCTAATTGCGAATCGCGATTTTTTTTTTTTATATAATTCTATTTTTCTGAATAATTACAGGCAATCATTTTGCTGGCTGCCTAGAATCATTATTTTCTTTTAAATAAATAAGATAGTTCTTAATAATTCGGTAGTAAATATTTTTGATATTTTGCAAATGGTGTATCCTACTTTTAAGCAATCTTACAACCACAATTTCTTAAAATTAAATTCACATTCTGTTGGACATCTTTTCAGTCTTTCCTTACTTTGTCTGGGTTTCGTTGGAACAGGTCACAAATGGTCTTGAATTCGTCCAAAAAAACAATGCAATGTTGCTCGCCAACTTACCGGTGTCCTATCGGCGGCCCCATTCCATAGTGTGGGCATGGCTGCAGTACACAGGGTACACTTCCAAGAGAATGGGTTGTCACTTTGCATAGCTGCCCTGTAGAATGCCAAGGTGATACCTGCCAAGATAAAACAATACACCATTCTGAATAACAGGTGAAATGGAATGAAGTGGAATTATAATGTAGAGTCAAAAAGTCGGTAAAGGGCGAGTTGGCCAGAAAGTGAATAAAGTTCAGCAACATAGGCCAGTGAATAATCATCGAGGACAAATACATAAAACATGATGATCAACAACTCACACTTTTTTATAAAAAGGGAGCATACTGTATTCCAAAAGGAAGCTTGTGAGAGCCCATATGTATTTTATTGCACATTCTTTTAAAAACTAAAGCTAAAAACTAAAATGCTAGGAATACTTCTCAAAAGAGGCTTGGGATATCAAGTTTTCTTTTTCATATATACAATCTCGAAATATAGCACCAATCATATTAACGATACATTCCGTGATATTCCATGTATAAAACTGAAGTGAAATTAAAATTTTGTGTAAACCACCATCGGATTTTTACTTTAAAAATAAGGACGTTGATATTAAATGCCTAATATTTGGTTTAATCACAAGTGACTTACATAGGATTCACTTAATCACCCAAGTTTGATATGTTTTTACTTTTTTTGGACTTTGTAATTATCAAGTTTGTTTCCTCAATGAGTACCACGTTATTTTCAAGTGAAGATTAATAAAGTTTGAAGTTTTTCATTTGTATGTGTACAAAATGCATGGAGTAGAATACATAGAATAGATGAAAAGGATACTTGTGAACAATTTGAACATGGCAAGGTTATTTTGAAAGCGATTGTGTAGGTTTTTCCCCAAAAAAGAACTATAAATTCCTCTCGGGATTGGCGGGGGAGGGGATGAATCCCCAAAGTTATAAAGTACAGTTTGATAAATATTGATAAGTATTTAATGAGCTTTGGTGTTTCACTCCAAGTAACTAGGTCTAGTTAACTTTCATATTGATAAAATCAAATCTGCAAAACATTTGACTAGAAAATGAGAGAGTCCATCACGGTATTTTTGTTATTACCGGTACCTAAACGTTAACGCAATGAAATGATACAAAGAGGAAAAGAAACTAACCTGTACAACATCGGCAATGATGGCATTCGTCGCACTCGATAGCATGTTGCTTCGATGTCACCTCCTGGCCACATTTGATGCAAGGGAACATCGGTGTGGGATGCTTCGAAGCCGGCTTCGCTTTCCTTGTGTGCACTGGCATGGTTGAAAATGGCTTGCTGGACAGTATAGTTTGGTGTCTTCGAAGGAATGACGACGAATGCGTAAAATGCCTCAATTTTATAGAGGAAATTTCATTTGATGTTCGATTTGCCGACCGTGAGTTTGTCAGTAGGCCTAATTATATGCAAAACTCGTGGTATAACTTGACTGACAACTAGGACCCCTGCACTGCTGTCAACCGCAAAGCCATCAGACACCTCCCAAGCGTTGCCGCCTAGTGACTCGGGACATCATACATCTCACAAGCGTTGCCGCCTACCATTGTGACTTGGGAGTTTAAAATCTCTATTGTGAGGTTGACGCACGCAAGTTTTATTCAAACGAGTGTATTTAACTTGCAAAGATGCGCGTCATATCACCCCGTTTAATACCTCATCAGGAAGAATAATAAGTTGGTAGACAGATTCAGCATTTCCTTATTCGAAAGCCCTTCAAGAGCAGAAGATAAAATCCGACCATATTATCCTATATGGCTTACTTTCACACTTCATACGAAATCTGTTCGGCCAAATTCGTGGGAGTTTAACCTTTCCACAATTGAGTTCAAGATTTTGCGATTATTGGGCGCCATTATTTCTTTTAGTCATCGACATAAGGCCTAAGTCAACACATATGCCTACCTGCAGCCTAAAACGGTCTATGGATGTGTCTTTAAAAAGTTCGTTCTTTTCATGTTCTGAATATTCTTCAAGTCTAACATGACACAGGCCTACATCTAAAACGTCTTAGAAACCAACATGCATACAATGTAGAAATCTAATTTAACACCATCGGACACACAAAGTACCAATTCCTACAAACGCAAATGCAGTCCCCCCCCCTTCTAGTAAAAGTAGCAACCTCATTGGCCAAATAAGCAACTTTATTGTATTTTCTGTCAGCTCTTTGATCTGATGGGTTGGTTCATCATCTTGCACTCCGTTTGTCGGACTGTTCAGATGAAGCCGACAGTTTTGTGGAGCTACGCGTCATAGCACCCAGTGCAACTTCATTAGCGTTGGTTTGCCCATGTAGATTTCCTACCTCCATGGTTTGCCTAGTGAATTGGCAGGTTCCGTATAGCTTTCTTGAAAAGGCCTATTTGGGTCTTTATCTTGGAAAAGGTATTTTCAAAAAATCAGATAAAAATAATTAAGATCATGCATTAGAGTTAATCCAGGTAGAATTTACACAAATCGTCTTTTCAGTTTTCACGAAGAGAAGAATCCCACTACATGTACAATGTATATACCTTGCCTAACACTTCAGTAATTTATACAGGGCGGCGTTACATCATTGGCCCCAAGTACACTAGCACTATAACAACAAAATCAAATTGAGGACTTTATACAAATATGGAAATGCTCCTCGACCCAACCTTTGCTAATATTCATTTAATACGGGTTTATTGCTAGTCTCAATGAAACTTTTTGTTGAATCATCACCCATTATACTACACTAAAGCAACACGCTTGACCGATCACATCCCCTTTCAATGGGCCATGCCAGCGGCTCGGCATCATCCACAGACGCGAGCGCTAACTGGAAGGTTCAGAAGTCGGCATCCTTTTGTGCCCGTTGTGTAGCAAGGAAGACCAATCATTAAGGCCGGTTCATACTCGGCTCGAAAGCAAACGATGGGAAAGCGTCATCATTCTTTTAACCAACCCAATTTCAAATGAAACTGTAAACAAAATTAGGCCTATAAGTTGAAGGTTTTAACTTGAATTTATTAAATTCTGAGCCAATTCTACAATTAAGAAACAAAATGAGGGGTTCACAGGCCTACTTATTATGTTCAAGGTTCCCAAAGTAGAGTTGCTATAAAACAACACGTTCCCGATGTCTTGTAATTGGGCTAGCGGGATTCGTGACGGAAAGACTTCCATACATTTCCGCCACTCATTTATTCCTTAAATGCCACAAGTTGTAAATCTGATGAAGAAACACTAGGCCCAATTTAGGAGTAAACAAAAAGTTACTCTTTGAAAATACTTTGTGCAGGAGCTAGGTCGAAGAGGCGGCGCGGTCGTGTATGGAATTCATGCCCTGATCACTTTATTGCAATTATCAAATTTTATAATATAAATTATAAATTATCATAAACGGGGGGAGGGGGAGGAGAAACAAAAAGAAACAGTAAGGGTAACAGTTAAACTAGCTGTTTCGGCTGTTTGAAAAAACTCTGTAACTTGTGGTATGTTCCTAATGTTGATGTTCGATCAAGACTAAACGTTACGACTGAATCGGACCTCTTCTTTACAGAGGATCTAATTAAGTAACCTACGTCATTAACACAACAATTTTGTTTTTAAGTATACAACTAATGTAGCCTAGAGATGGTAGTTTGAGCACGGCCAATAGCAGTTTGGGTATGGTTTGGGGAGTCCTTGTTGTCGCCCTCCACCAATGAATCCGTGATTTATAGAAAATAGAAACCCTCTTAAAATTCATGCTGACCGACGCGCGCAGCATGCAGACGAGCCGGCCGGGCGCGCCCGATGGGGCGAAGTGGCGATGGGGCGAAGTGGCGATGGGGCGAAGTGGCAATGGGGCGAAGTGACAATGGGGCGAAGTGGCAATGGGGCGAAGTGTCAATGGGGCGAAGTGGCAATGGGGCGAAGTGGCAATGGGGCGAAGTGGCACGGGGCGAAGTGGCACGGGGCGAAGTGGCAATGGGGCGAAGTGACCGACAGGCCATATTCTGTATTGATTTATTTGTAGATTCCGGTCTTTGGTGCCGTTCATATATTATTCTGTTATAGATCGAAACCAAGAGATACAAATTGTTCTCTCATGATCAAGTTTGGAACTTGCTATTCCTGTATTTGAACAGTTCGATTAAGATTTGGAGTTTCTATTTTTGATTTGTGTCTCGCGTATGAGACTGAGAGATGTAGTCTTTTTTGGTTATCATGTTTAGTTTTAAAGTCATTCTAAGGAAATACCTTTGAGTATTTCTGAGAAGTACTAGACGACAAATTGATTTCTTTTATATTTTTTCTATGGTAAAGAAGTTCATGCAATACATGTCAATATCGTGTACATGTAGGTTGCTGTTGTTAAATTTTAAAAAAGCCTTCCACATGATGGATAGTTATAAAGTGTGTTAAATTTGCATGTAGAAAGTCAGCCATTTTGACCTGACTCTGTAGTAATTAGATGGATTTAGTAATGTGGCATAGACCCCTATGCAACTCTCTGTTTTAGACTAAAACGACTGGATCGTGCCATTTGAAGGGTAACTTAGACCGGACCGTCTGCGTGTTCCCGACCTGCCCTCCGGGCATCCCATTCTGTGCTCCAGCACGTCCAGTACGCCAAGCCTACTGCTATCCTCGACGCCCAGCGACAAGACGTTCGAGCGATCCAGGCACAAGAACAACACAGCATTGCCCTAGACGCAGCCACTTCATCTTTTTGTCTTGTTTAAGACCCCGCAAGTATACTTTGCTTTCACATGTACATGTAGCAACAAATGACGAGAGTCGTCATTTCTACTTCTATCTTCAATTGAACTCTTCTTCAAGTGCTCTACTTCATCATCTCGTTCTACATATTCTTCAACCCCTTCTACCCCATGACTCCGATCTACCGAGGATGGATGAATCGCGAGCGTTAACTGTTTTTTAGGTTTTGGCGCCTTTTTTATCTGAGCTCAAACTTTGTATTTTAAATCATACTGGATCCTGTGTTTCATGTAAATCATCGTAACCCATTGCATTTTCATTTGTATTGCTATTGCCTGAGATTATTTTCTTTTTGAAATAAAACATTTTCTTTGTGTATGCAAATCCTGAATTGTGTGAAGTCAAGAGTTTTTACCAAAAGGGAGTTAAATCAATATAAATTTGGTTCCTGTTATTTTGGAATGTGAACCACGGGTTACATACAAATATTGATTGCCTTGAGCATTCAATTTATCCAAGGCGAGGCTAAAAATGGAATGCTCCATGGATCACCGGGGGGGCTAGATTTATACTACACCACAAAAAACAGTGGATATTTGTTTTATAACACCTCACCCACAGATTCTGCTTGATTTGAAGATGTGATTGACTGAATCTAAATACAGTAAAAATGCTTCAATTTCTATACAAAATTAGGTGGAAATTTACTTTTTCAAAACCACCCCTTCACCATATGTTTGAACCTAGCACTGAACCACTTGCGTGCAACTCGCACACACGTATTTGCTACACAATACCGGTGCTATGCAAATATACTTTGGTTGCTATAGCACTTCCGGCCATGCACAGAAAGATTGCAAAAATAGCGAATGCCATGTGACTTGCTTTTGACCAATCATGACACAAAATCTGTGGGTGAGGTATTGTAATTGCAATGTTTTCAAAATTAGACATGGTGATCATGCGACACCAAATTTCAGCGAACTCTCATCTTCTGCATTGCATGTCAATATTAGCTTCCCGAGGTATTGGAAGTTGACAAACGTCCAATACCAATAATATACGATTGTCAACTTCCAATACCGATAATATACGATTGTCAACTTCCAACTATGCTGTTTTTCTCTTGTATTCCCTTAAAAATACTGCAGAGATTTTAGTAAAGCTATAATTTTCATCTTGAATGATCTAAAATGGATTTTTTGCTATCAGTGTAGGAAGCTTGTCCATTCGTTGAGCATAGTATACAAATATTGAGTGGCTCAGAGTGAAATGGGAGGAATATTATCGCTCAGTAAAATCTGGATTGAAAAGTACAGATTTTACTGAGTGATAATATCCCTCCCATTTCACAATTTAAAGCCACTCAATATTTGTTTTATATAACTGACATGTAGATCCTCAAACGTTGCCTCTGACTTTTGACGTCGCCGGCCGCCATGATTCTGTGTAAGCAGCACAAATCGGGTCACAACCTTCTCCTCCGGGTTTCGTAGTGAGGGTCGACTGTTTAACAGTGGGAATGAGGATGATTCTAACTGTTGAATATTAAATCCCATTCCCCATGGGTGAATGGGGTATTTTGATCCCCAGCGTGAATGGAAGTAATGAATGTCACGTGATGTGAGTTCTACCAATCATATGACAAGAATGTCAGTTAATAATGACTATTACCCTGCTGCATTCCCAGTCAACATTCCCTAGTGGGCCCCACATGGGGCCCAAATGGGCTCCCTCATGGGTCCCATGTGGGCTGCCCAGTTGGGACCCACAGAGATTTGTCCGCCGGCGCCACTAGGGCCCCAAATGGGCAAGCCCACATAAATTCATGTGGGCCCCGTGTGGGTCCCATGTGGGTCCTGTGTGGGTCCCTTCTGAGCTTTAACCGGGGTATAAGTGGGCCCAAGTGGGCTCCAAATGGGCTCCCTCATGGGTCCCATGTGGGCTGCCCAGTTGGGGCCCACAGAGATTTGTCCGCCGGCGCCAGTTGGGCCCCAAATGGGCAAGCCCACATAAATTCATGCGGGTCCTATGTGGGTCCTGTGTGGGCTCATTCTGTGCTTTAACCGGGTTATAATGTCTTGTACACAAGTTAGCATGGGCTCGATCATTATTCAATTTCATTCGATTCATTTCAATTAAATTAAATTAGGAGCACCCACACTATAAAATCGGTTTATTGTGGGATATTACGGACCGGATATACTATAGCAAATTCAGGTCGTAGGAATAGAAGAAAGCATGCAAAACCAGTGACAAACAGTTGTACGTGTGTCTTGTCAAAACGTACTTTAATAACCAGAATTCGCAATGGTAATAATTATTTGGAACTTATTAATAATTTAGATTATTTTAAAACATGATTTGTGAGTCAAATGCACGGCCAACTCGATGCCATAAGAGAACTGGGTTTACTAACAATATGTCTCTTTTACAAAAGACGGTTTAGTTAATCCAAGCTATGCAGATTATGATCATAGAATGGTTTCTTTGATGGATATTTCTAGGATATACTGTTTCCCCAAACAGGACCTAATAAACACCTTTTTTATTTCTCTGAAAAAAAATCTAAACTATAGATGAGTCCGACTAAACATTATGTCCATGTGTACAGAGCTTTATATTATAGTGTAGCACAATTAGCTGTGGGAATCTTTGTGATGGGTAAATTGGTAAAAATACTAAATATACTACATCTGGATTTAAATCTATTGCATCACGGCCAAGCCACTCGTCTTTGAAATAACTCGGATGAAATAATCGTTAAGTACCTGGGAAAAATAATTTGACAGGCAGGTTAAAACGCCATGAAATGTGGTTTGCCAAAATTTACAAATGCACGATGAATGAAATAGTCTTTATTTTACCACTGTAGATATTAACCTGATTAAAACTATCAACAAGTATACTTCCTAAACATGTAACCGAAACAGTTTAACAATTATTTCCTTATTTGTTTTGCTCAGTGACTAACTTAATTGCGGCAGCTTGTTTCTTGATTACTTCGTCTTCAAGTGTGCTCGCTGATCCGCTGTCTCATCTCTGTCATGTCCATGGTCCAACCTTGTCGCTAGCCAGCCTGTGCGCTTCGATTCCTCAGTATCGGTTTGACTGTTCTTCTTGGTGGCTCCTAAAA
Organism: Crossaster papposus; assembly: GCA_037893245.1. Lineage (NCBI taxonomy): Eukaryota > Metazoa > Echinodermata > Asteroidea > Velatida > Solasteridae > Crossaster > Crossaster papposus. Next base: position 25,946 of record JBAIAA010000547.1, on the reverse strand, counting down.
CATAAAATAAATAAACAAATAAACAAAACCAAGAAAAATCAAATACGGTCTGAAAGACGTATGCATTTTGAAGACTCATCCAGCATTTTAGCTTTCAATGTTTTCAGTCACGAAATGTCCCAAATGTAGGCCAACAAGAACTTTAAAATAAAAACAGTCAGCATACAAAGTACGTTCATTGTTTTGTTTATACTTTAGCAACATTTGAATAATAATGTGTCTGGAAATTTACCGGAAAGAGTTTTGTATCCAGTCACCACAATAACACTTTCTGACTCTTTCTGAAATCATCTGAGGTTTAGGCCATACTTTTGGGAAACATTGTTCAGATATCCGATCCGATGGGTCGGGTGGGCAGCCATACTGAAGAGTCAGTCATGTATGCGGTGAGAAGTGTTATGTGGTGGCCAGATACGGAACTAATCTATATCATTCTGTATTAAAGGATTCATTCATTCAAATATGTTTAAACCTTAAACAAAAGTTAGAATTTCATGTTTTCGTAATTTTGCTTACAACTGAGTTGTAGGCAGTTCATGCACCTATCATCCTGAGTTTGTGACAAACACAAATTTAATGCGAAACTCTAGTTGTATTTGTTATCGATTTGTCTGCACAGAAGATAGGCAGCCCATGAGTGACATCCATTTCAGAGAGCTGACCAAAGACATTGGTAAAGAGTGGGAGCAGTTGGCATCATACCTGAAAATCAAAAAGGAAGACATCGACAAGCTTAAGATTGACCACAGACTAGTCGCTGAGCAAATCTTCCAAATGCTTGTACTGTGGAGGCAAAAACGTGGAGTTAAAGTGAACGAGATGCGAAAAGAGCTCAGTAGTGCACTCAGAAAGGTTGACAAACCTAAGCTAGCAGGTAAAGTGTTAAAATACTGAAATGTAACTCGCCATGGCCAGAATTATCGTCAGCTGTCTTAACTCAGAAAAAAGATGTTTGGCTTTTAAGGTTTTTTCAGAAGAGCTAGCCATGATACCGGTGGTTTTTTAAAGTTTTGAAAACGCCTGTTTTTGATGCATCACACGTTTACATTTTGGTTAAATGTTTTAAAAAGTGAAGTTTTCCATATTCTGAAGTCTTAGATTTTTTCTCATAATGCTTTTTTTGTAAAACTTTTCGCACTTTTTTTTAGTGTGTTTTGTTTCTGTAATGTTTTCCCCTCATTTTATTTCTGCTAAATTTAGATAATGTATATCATTGAAATAAAATACTTAGCAGTGTTTTAAATCAAAGCACATTGATAAGTATTGTGCCAAATGTTGCATTTCGTTTACCATTCTAAATGCTCAATTTATTGGCAGGCGATGTGTACAATTGTTAAAACTAGTAATGTAGTAACCAACTGATGACATGTTACCAATCTGTATCAATCGATAATGTCACACATTTTACTGATATTGTATCACAAACTGATAATGGTTAAAAAAAAATGTGACTGATAGTGTAGTAATTCGTATCCAATAATGTATCACGTGTATGTCGACGAGTAATGTAATAATAAAAAAATGTATTCGATATTCGTCTCACCACAGAAAGGATAGTAAAATACAGGAAACAGGTAATATCAGTGCTCACCGGGATAACAGAAGCTGAATTGATCAGCAATGAAATAGGTATTTAATTATTGTGACATAATAAAATGTCTTATTCATAACCATATTCCCTAATATAAAAACGTGCGGGGGAGGTGTGGCGGGCTGGCCAGGCCAGGTATTCCTCCGAAAGTGGGGGAAAATGATTTTTTTTTTACTTCCTGAAAACATGAATACATAGGTGATACTGATACATTATCGGCTAATTTTTGATAAGTTATCGGTTGATACAGTATCCGTTCTATGGTGATAGTTATCAGATACATTTGTTTTTGTACATTGTAATTACTTTTTCAGTTGACACATGATACATTATCGGATACAAATTTTACTACACTAGCCTATCGGTCAAATTTTGTTACATTATCGGTCATGTCGATATGGTTAGTGATAAGATATCAGTACAATTGTGTGACACATCGGTTGGTGATTATCCATTGGTTACTACATTATCAGTTGTATCAACAATGTATAATTACAAAAGTGAAATCTAGTTTTCTGCCTCTCCCTCCAATATGTTCTTGGTGTTCGCTCTGTTAAATTGTTGGACTTTTTTGTCTTTTGTATTTCTTTACTTGACCCATGTTTTTTTCTTTGTGCCTTGGTTTCTTACCTTGTCCTTTTTTATAAGATCAAACAGAATCCTTTCATTGGCTGTCTGTGTGAATCACTGGCATAATGAAATTCAAATTTCAGTGACCATGTACAATGTATACTGTGAGATTTTGTGCTTGTTGGATGTGCCTTAAAATAATGGTCAGAATGTGGTTCGGTCCATATAAAGATGAAATGCCTCCTGGTCCAACTGTAATAATTATTATCTTTCGTAATTTTCTGTTCTTTTTTACTACTAATGTTACCTTAAAGGTAGGATACACCATTTGCAGATATCAAAAATATTTACTACCGAATTATTAAGAAACATCTTACTAATTTGAAAGTAAATGTTGATTCTAGGCATCCAACAAAAGGATTGCGTTAGTTATCCTGTAATTATTCCGAAAAATATAATTTTATAATGAAAAATTCGCGATCGCCGGACGGCGATCGCGAAAAAACAAAGATAACATAAGAATAACTGCTCGACGCCGGTTGAAAAAAAAGCTGTTTTCGTGCTTTTCTCGGCATCCATGATTGTAAAACTTCGGACAGCTCAGTTAAACGATATTTACTATAAAATACAACCCCCCAAATCTACTCATTCATGATAATTCAAGCAATGACCAATGGTGTATACTACCTTTAACGCAGCTTAGTGCAAGCATAAAGACTTTGTTTTATCAAGACATTACATTTTTCCCTTTTTTATACAACATGTCTAAGTACTAGTCTAGTACTTAAATTACATACACAAGTTTTATATTACCTCCTCGCATTGTTAATGCCATCACGAATATATTAAGTATATCATGATCGCAAATTTAAATTTGAAGCTGTTTTTAAAAAGGTCTATGATAACCAGCTGCAGTACGCTGTGATGTACCTTTGCTGCTAGAAGGAGATATTTTTTGTAAACTAAAAATGAGAATACACGGTTTTTTTTAACCTGAAAATGGTGTCATTAAAATACTTATCTGGGAACATTAATATTGTTATTGTCATTATGACTTACTTAATTAAACATTTATAAATACCTGAGACAGTTTAGCCATTCCTATTTTGTTGAGAGCTTGGCACATGGGTGGTTTTTAACAGCCGATAAAAACACTAACTGACAATGTTTTCAGTGTCGCATGAAATTTGGACTTCTATGAAGTCTGCTGGTCCCTTTTAGGGGGGTTGAATCCCCATAATATGTTTTGACTTTTTCAATCGAACGTTTTTTACGATTGGAATAAATATATGGTTGGCTTGTTTTAAACAAGTACGTTTGGAACCGGCTTATTGGCCTAAACATTGTTTCATGCTTCTTTGCTGCGCTCATACGCATGAAAAACAGTTTATTTCTAATGGAAAAACAGATCACACAAAGGGAAGCAAAGAACTTGAATCTTCATAGTTTTATTGACAATATGGGAAAGGGTCTACACGAAGCGGCTGAATGTATCTACACATTTTACCTCCCATGAACGTTAACACACAAAAAATAATCTGGTCAAAATTAAGAAATTTCTGTTCTGATATAAGTTTTCAATAATACAAAATACATCAATAATTCAAAATTACATCGGAATTTTAAATGTGATTACACAAGATTTTTTAATCGAAACAATTTTAATAATCAATTGATTGAATTAATAACATGAATCCATATTCTTCTATTTTGGAAAAATCACCACCATCTACCAATGATTTGTAAATGTTAAATGAATAGAGCGAAATAGTCCAACATGTGAAATACATCTACTATTAATAATACAGACAATAAATAATGATCCTCCCAGTATATCAAGGTCCTCTAAACCCTTCGGGTATCTTCCCGGAATACTATATTTCGTCGAAAACAGCTGCCATAAAAAGAATTGGTATAAACAAAAAATTACATTTTACTAATCGCATATACAAATGTATTACAAAAGGCACAACTCATCACGTCTTGGTCCTTTAGACCCTTCGGGTATCTCCCCGGAAAACACTACTGTGGTCTTTCCCGACATACTATAAAGGAAAAGGAAATTCAATTGAAATTCTAATTTTGTAATTGATGTAAAATTATATGGCAACTTTTTATTTATTTATTGTTTATTATTTATTAAAGACAAGACTTCTCACGTTTTGGTCCTCTAGACCCTTCGCTTATCTCCACGGAAAACACTATCTCAAGCCTCTGTGGTATTTGGCATTTCTTAAATTACACAATAAAGAAGTATAAATTCTTAGTTATTATCAACACAGACATCATTATTACATAATATAATGGGGAAAATATGAAATTGATACCGAAAATATATATACAAGAGGTGGCTAGTTAGCGTATTTTCTTAGTCGGATAGTAATGCTGAAGAAACTGCTAATCTCGACTCAAGGTTTCTTAGTACATATCTATTCTTGGCATTGGTAGTCTTCCAGCGCCCATGTTGCATAATAAGTTCTTCTGATATACCTTTATTAGCCAAATGGGACGCCCCTCCAGACCTAAGGCTGTGGAGGCCATAAGCTTTAGGATCTTCAATACCTATTTGCTTCAACGCATCCAAAAACAGTTCCCTGCATCTGGTGTAACTCCATGCTTTATGCAAAATGGGTTTGTACGATTTAGTGCTAGAAAAATAAGACAGTGGGGTGAAAATAAAACATTCTTGGCCAATATTAATACTGCAAGCGGAAATATACCTCAAAAATAATGATACTGGTGAGTATTTAGTAAAGTCATTGGAAATGTAAGCAGTGCTCCCTTCTCTGAATACATCCGTCTTGGAACGAGGAATAAATAAACTAAGTCCTTTGTCACCTGGCAACAGAGTTACATGAGTAGCTTTAAGTTGAGCTAGTTCATCATGTCTGAACATCAGTGCATACTTCAAAGAAACATAACAAGCAGTTCTTAATTCTAGCAAAGTGTTATTGGGACCAGCAAATTTATCCATGTGTTAAAGGAAGAGGTTGTTTCTGCATAGGTGGTTTGTGAAGATTTTTTCTTCCACTTGTGATGATTTTGCTGCACAATCGGAGAATCTACTGGATTGGGATTAGAATTTACTAGAGAATGTAGCCATTTGAGAGAGGCGGCTGTAGAGACGAAAGAACTATCGGAATGACAATTCGATTTTTTATCAAACAAAAAAGCAGCAATGATTTCTTCTCGAATTGGTAAATTAATTGGAATTTGCAAATGTTTAAGCCAATCGAAAAATTGCCTAGCTTTATAAAGGTATGAAGTTATAGTTCCGTCAGCTTTAGCAAATAGAGCATCGTTGAAAAGGAGCTTCTTGGATCCTTCGAAACAGTGGGGAAATTCTTTCCAAAAACGCTGATTATAAATGATCTGTTAAGGAAAAGGAAGTATGAGGTGTCACAAACAAGAAAAATCTAGATGGAGTGCGCAAATTACCCCTGTAAAATCGGATGATCCTAATAAAGAATTCTTGTGTCTTCCCTGTTCCAACAAACTGGAGTCTTCAAAAACAATGACATCTGCAATCCAAGGCTTATAACAAGACCAAAGTAAAGGCCAAAAAAACAGAGGACGGCCACCTAGGAAAAACAAGTGTACCCTTGCCTTTGCATGCATAGATGTGGCTAAGAACGGAAGGAATCAGGATTACGGGAGGAACGAGCAGACAATTTTCCCCGGACCAATTTTGACAAAAGGCATCTACCCCGAGTGTTCCTGGATTCCAGAATCTGGAATAAAAACGTGGGAGTTTAGTATTATAAAAACATGCAAAGCAATCTATGATAAACGGCCCCCATCTGTCGGAGAGAATTTGAAACAATTTATTGGATATCATCCAATCGTCTGTATCTACAAGTCTACTAACTGAATCTGCTTGCTCGTTATTATCTCTAGGAATCCACTGAACTTCAAGTCTCACATTGTTCTGCAAACAAAGTTGAAAAATGTTAAAGGAAAGGCGATGTAAATCTGACTTCATACTCCCGACGTCTGCAATTCTTGCAGCGGATTGGCTGTCAGTAAATATCTTGATATCAGAATTCTTGATAATAGGCATGAATGAATCAATGGCAAATAAAATGGAATTAAGCTCGCGCCAGGTGGAATTCTGGCGAGATTCGTCTAAAGTCCAAAGTTTGTGTGTAGTGTGTACGTCATTGCAGATAATTGCACCTGAACCTGTAGCACTTGCATCCGAACATATTATTTTATTTACTAGAGGCTGTGAGAACAATTTTCTAGTGTTTAAGCGACGTACATTATCTTTCCAAAACTGTATATCACATTGACACAATTCATCTAAAGATATAACATCATCTTCATTTGCCGCATCTGCTATCTTTATTTGGCAATGCCTTGTCATAAGTCTGGTTATATTTCCACAGACGGGAGTCAGTGAAATGATTCGTCCTACGAAAGAATGCAGTTGACGAACAGTGATAAGAGGTGAGGATAGGATCTCTGCTATCGTGCCGATAATTTTTTCGATCCTCCTCTGCGAAACCTTAAGAGAGCCAACGTCTGTGTTCCAAATCATGCCCAACCAATCCGTTTCGGTAGTAGGATCCCAAGTAGATTTTTGGACGTTATAAACGAAGCCGGCTCTGATAAGGTCTGCTCTTACATGCTTGGAAACTGCCTTGGCGATTGAAATATGGGATTCTGAATTATGAGAAACCTTGGGGACAACTATAAACCCATCATCCAGATACAAAGCTACCAGAATGCCACATGATCGCCAGTGAGTCACAAGGGGCTTGAAGGTTTTGGTGAATAGCAATGGAGCCGAAGTTAATCCGAAAGGGAGAACATTAAATTCAAAATATCGACATACATTAGCGATGGTCCAAGAAAATCCCAAGTATTTCTGATGGTTAGAAGAAATATCTATGTGGTGATAACCAGATTTTAGATCAAAAGTGAACATAAAAGCGCCCTTGGAGACATACTGTATTCCTATTTTCCAGTCGTCAAGTTTAAAGTGTGTTTTCTGGACGAACTTGTTGAGATTACTTAAATCTAATATTAATCTTTTGTTTCCCGAAGCTTGCTTAACTACAGATAAGGGACTAGTAACGTAAGAAGGGTGGCTTTTTTCTGTTATTCTGTTAGAGGAAAGCAATTCTAGAATTGTTTCAGTTACAAACGAGTATTCTATTTGGGCCGACCGGTTATTGGCGAAAAACATCGGAAGGGGTTTCTTAATAAATGGAATTGAGTAACCTTCATTTATACTAACCGACATAACATACGAGGATGCGCCAATCTTAGACCAGAAATTGGAGTGCTGTTTAAGCCTACCCTTAACTGGAATGTGGTCAGAAAACAACCTGTCATAACCATATAAATCATAATCACATCGTACCTCAAGAACATCATTGAACTTGGCTTCAATATTCTGTATACGATCATTAGACCGATGGCTGAATGGCGCCGGGGGTTGATGCTGTTGCTTGACTTGTACTGGCTGGGCCTGAAGAGTAGATGCTACTGGCACCGATTGAGGGGGCGATTGCCGGTAGGAAGGCGGATCGATTGGAAATGGGGGCTTGCCAAGGGATGCCACCGGTGTGAAAACTGTTGTACCCAATAGCTGGACTGATTCGGCCTCTGGGTCTAACCCGACTAGATAGCGAGGGGGTGTTGTATGCGAGCGTGCAGTGTCTTGCCCAGTGACCTGGCATTCCACAGGTGAAGCATGCGTCAGTATTTGGCAAGCCTGGATAAATAAAATAGCCAAAAAAGGGAAAAACGAAAGCAGAACAAAAGAAAAACGGGAATTTCAGAGCAAGCTAAAATTCGTACATGTAAATTGTGCAGGCAAATAAAACAACAAACCAAATGGGTGACAACATGAAGGGAGTAAGCATGATTAAACAATGAGGGGTGCAAGTAATTTCAACAGATTCATGAAGACACAAGGGTGGGGAGGGAGGGGGGGGGGGGGCGGAGGGGGGGCAAGGCTGTCGACAAATAATCTTAGATTTTTGTCGAATAAGGCATCGACGTCCAAGGTATTGGCTTGATCCTTTTGAGACATGACGAAAACTAAAACCGGACACTCAGCGCAAGGTGTAAGACCTGAACTGGCGTCTATTGCCCCGATAGAGAATATATAGAGGAACGGTCCAATGAACGCAGATAATGGGTAGAAAGCATGCACCGAATGTCGGAACACATGGTTGAGGGGCGGGGATATAACACAATGGATCGTTACGCAAGCTGTAAGGCTTGCCATCTGTGCTCTGGTCATCCAACCGAACAAAACTAAATTTTCATGCTTCTTTGCTGCGCTCATACGCATGAAAAACCAGTTTATTTCTAATGGAAAAACAGATCACACAAAGGGAAGCAAAGAACTTGAATCTTCATAGCTTTATTGACAATATGGGAAAGGGTCTACACGAAGCGGCTGATGAATGAACAAAGACAAAGAATTTCAGGATTGAGGAGCTTAAATTGAAGTTTTTGCTATTTTACCTCGAAAAAGACTACGATCAGCAGAAGTAAACCTCGTATTCTTGGTATCATCGTCACGTGCAAAGGTCTTCTGTCGCTTTCTGGAATCGAACTCCTTTAGTGCAGAATCTTCGGCCGCCTGAACACGTTTCCGTTGTTCTGTCGTCAGATCGTCGGAGCCTCCTTTCTCTAAATGCTGGACGGTGGTCCACCCCGCTTTGCTTGCGTCAGCAATCTTGATCTTTTGTTTTCTGTCTTTGATGAGATCCTCTGCTTTCTGAATGGCTTCGATAGCCTTGTCAGTGTCTCCCGTCTTTAGATTGGCGATTTTAATACAGTCTAGAAAAATCTCTAGCTGACCACAGAACTCGTATTGAGCCACGTTTCCTGGTCTCTTTAAGTCTTTGGCGACAAGTTTATTTTTTTACTTCTTTGAGGGCGATATCTTCGGATTTCTGGTTACTTATCCGAGAAATTCTGTCGTCGAAATAATCTTTGAATTTGTCGAATAAGGCATCGACGTCCAAGGTATTGGCTTGATCCTTTTGAGACATGACGAAAACTAAAACCGGACACTCAGCGCAAGGTGTAAGACCTGAACTGGCGTCTATTGCCCCGATAGAGAATATATAGAGGAACGGTCCAATGAACGCAGATAATGGGTAGAAAGCATGCACCGAATGTCGGAACACATGGTTGAGGGGCGGGGATATAACACAATGGATCGTTACGCAAGCTGTAAGGCTTGCCATCTGTGCTCTGGTCATCCAACCGAACAAAACTAAATTTAATGGCTCTCGTCTTCGGCTTAACGCGTCTAGGTCCAACCTGCAGGTTATCCGTGTTAACTTCTGGTTCCAATGTTTACGTTCCACTTCCTCTGAATTAGTGCACGTGGTTTTAGTTAAAATGACATCATACTTGCAAACCGGATTAAACATTTTTGTTTAAAACCAGCCAACTACTATTTATTCCCTGATTAATGATAGAAAAGTATGCAGTAATAAAAAGAGAAAAATAGATGACCACATATTACAAAAAATATCTAAAGATCTTTTTTTGGCATCGTTTGTCAGTAACTTGCACATACAAATTGTGTGCAAACTTTTTGTTTGCAAAGCAATCTCCCAATATTAATTTATTTAAACGATTTCAAATGTTATTGGTCATATTTCCTTCTTTTTTTATTGTATACATTTCATGTTCTTCAAAGTTGAGTGAACAATTGAAATGTCCAAATTTAATGTTTTAATAATGTCTTGGTCCACTCTCACCGTACACAAAAAGTGCACTTTCTCAGCACTTTTTTGCATAAATTAATTAACTTAAAATCATTGTTGTAGGCAAAATAGTTTTGGCTGGATTCCTTAGAAATGTATGTACTAATTATTACCTGTACTGGTTATTTGACCAAAAAGTGCTTAGATTTAAGTATCGAGTGGACTTTGTGGGGTTTAGGTGTTTTACACAGTATTATACTGTTGCATGTAAATATGATATTGCTTTTGAAGCTGTTTTTAGAAGGTCATGCAATGACCTGCTGTATTGTAGTGTTCTGCACAAACAAATATATTTTACTATTAAATCGTTATGTGCATGAAATCAAATCACGATTGAGAAGGCAACCTAATCTAAAAAATGATGTTATAATTAATGTATATTGCTAAGCTATTGCTAAATTGCTGTAATGCAACTTTTTTTAGATGTGCCTTTAGGGTATAAACGTATACAAAGATTAATCCATTCCACATTATCCCAAAACAATGGTGCAAGTGGAATGCGTCATCTTTCTTATTAAATATTCAGCATTTGCTATTGATGTTTGTGTGAGCTTGAAGATAACTAAATTAGCTTTAAAATGTTGTTTTACCCTATTTGCTTTTGTCAATTCAAAGACATAACTATTAGCACTCGAAACCGAGTGGGTGCCATTTTTAGAGAAAGAATGCTTCTAAGCGGCACACGATACAAGCATTTTACACATGATGGGTGATTTCTTCTTTGTAGAGAATGTTCACACAAGACACAATCAAACTGGAAAGTGGCATCAATTGTTGGGTATCTTTTGTGAATTGGGTATATCTCTGATGGACAGACAACACAAAATCAGATGAAATAAGTCATCTGAAAGCCAAATCTGTAGTCTTTCCGAGTATGTAGCTTTTTGAAAGCAATAAGTTCTTGTTATAACTTTATGATTAAAAATGATGCGTTTCACTTTAGTACACCATGTATTTCCAAAAACCAATGGTGTATCCTACTTTTAATGTCATTTATCATGTCATGCATTCAAGTAGTAAATTAGATACGGATTTTGATACCAGCTGCAGGCCTATTAGGATGATGTGCCTTTACTGCAGATATATATATTTTTACTGTTTTATCTGATGAATTGTATTATCTGTTTGTACATGAAATCAAATAATGAGAATGCAAACTTAACGTCCAAATTAAGTCATAATAATTCATATCTTTCATTCCTTTTGAGTCATTCCGTTTTAAATCACCCAATGGGTTCATCACCCCCACGCCTTCAAATTAATGCATAGTTTATTTGTTTTATAAAGTTATTTTGGGTAACAATTTAAAATTGCATGTTTTAGCTGCATACCACTAGCGGTTTTCGTGCGCCTGCTATTTTTTTGGCGATTTTGGCCAAAATGGGCGTGGCCGCCAATATTCAAATTACTATACCTCCCTAACCTGTTGACCAAAGTTGTCGATTTGCTGATTTGCTGATTCGGTTATTATTTTAGTCTCGCTGAAATATGAAGACAAAAACCTGAATCGACCACAGCAGACTAAAGCTAGCTGAATAGTTGCTATCGGATTGCACACTAAAACGCCATCAAAATTACAATTACATGTACTTCAAAGACATGACGAAATGATTTTTGACTGGCTTGAAACCCGAAATAAGATATCAACATGTAAATACAACAATAGCGTACAAATTAACCGAAGGAGGATGTTATTGTAAGAAGACTATAAGAACGTACATGTACAAAGTTTAAAGAAAATGTACTCGGAAATAATTTGTCGACTGAAGCTTAACTAGAGTAGCAGCAACTTATTTATACCACGTATTTTAAGCACTATGCTCATCAAAACGGTCGAGTAAACCCGACATTGGAGAGGGTTTAATTGTAATTGTTTGCTTGAAGAACGAAACAACTTTTCGAACACGATTTTGTAATATTCTTCATCTCAATAAAATGATACTCGATAAAACGGCTTATGTACCTTTGTTTTTACGTTCTTGGACTTTGGATCGTTGGCCAATGTTTCAGGATTGCTTTCTGGAAGAAAAAGAATACCAAATTATCTGGAGCTAAAACTATTGGACCGAATCGGGATTTCTTGGTAGCATTTTTCTTCTACAATGATGCTCCGTCATTGGTATAGGAACATGTAGTTTTGGATTTGGGTGGTGACGTACGTGCTTGTTCGTCAACGTTTTTATAGGCTACTGCTGTATAGCTAATGCTTTATCGAACATGCATTGACAAAATGTATACATGCCGCTATGCACGCACTAGTTTGGTTGTGTTGTATTTTTGCAGAATTAAGTGCATTTTGTTAGTTTTTTCTAACAAAATTTGAAATATTACTTAGTCCCGGATTCATGTCTTTTCTACCGACATTTTTGCAATGGTATATTATGGAGAAAAAATGGTGTCGGAATATGCAACAATCTTTGACTGAGCCATTTTCCGATCGAACACGCCGTATGAGGGCCGTTTTCCAAACCCCCACTTAGGCTCCGTTGTGGCTCTATCACCATTGCCAAACTGCATGAACGAAGCCAGGTTGGGGACGAAGCTGGGTTTTAAGTTGCACCCGAGACACGAAATGAAGCTAATCGTTGTTTGGGAGGGGGACAGGCCGCCCCGGCCCTCGTGGCTAAAGACCGGTTCATACTTCATGCAAATTCGATGCGAATTTTAAGCGTGCGAATTCGTACACTGGGCGCGAATAATTTGCAGCGCGATGTGACGAATTACTTCGTTGCGAAATACGCAGCGAAGCAGTTGCAAAAAGGGGATAGGCCCTAATGATTTAAAATTCGCTTCGCATACGCATTTCCATGAAGTATAAACCGGCCTTTACTGACAATCGGGTATTGTCGTTAACGTTCGCGATCCTCGGGCGTTTGTGGTTAAGCTAAACAAAATAAAGCCCATCGCTCAAGATTCTCTATCTTGGTTTTAATGAGTAGATATGAAAAATCGATCCTGGAGATTTGCCCCATCGTGGGTATACAACACCCAGCGCGCTGAAAAAAAAGGAAGGAAATCCCCTAAAACAAACAACTCTCTCAAAACTCTCTAAAAAACATCTCTCTCATATCGTCGCGGACTCGGCGAGCATCGCTTTAGTGGTGGCTATCTCATCGTCGAGTCGTCCGATACCCGCTAAATTTAATTCTTGATTGCCTCTCGTCAAGGACGTAGCCAGAGGGAAAGAAGGGGGAGCAAGTGCCCCCCCCCCCCCCCCCCTCCCCCCCCCCCCCCCCCCCCCCCCCCTGTTCAGTGTCGAAAAATATTAAAAACCTATTTTTTGCAGGCTATTTCGTCAGTGCCTTTCTGATCCGCTTGCATTCCCCTAAAGTTAAACAATCAGAATCGTAATAACGTTCGTTAAAAATAGTCCTGCGCCTCGGCTCGGTGATGTTAAAATAATCTCGGCGCGAACTGGGAAGAAGATTTTTACCCAACATAGTATAACCCATCGTCAACGCATGTAGTACGGCGCTGTGGTACAGATTGTTAGTGATAGAACTAGTATCCATTTTATAATAAATCAACAAAGTTTTTTCTTTTTTATATATTTTTGTATTCCATTTTTACCCAGCTAGCTACCTCAGGTTTAGCGGGCTCGGGTGCGGTTGTCCCAGAGTTGTCCTGCGGGCTGCCTGTGTTTGGCTGGTTGACTAATATTTTATTGTACTAGCAACATAATGTTCTTTGTTGATAACTAAATGTTTTGACGTGATGTACATACCTACCACCGGAGACAACAGCAAGCGACCGTAGTGTAATTAACCTGGAAGAGCAGACTCGCCATGGTGATATCACGGAGTCTTCTTCATCTCTCTTCCGAATCTACGCGTAGATTGAGCCCCAACGGTCTGGCCATAATAGGTAGACCCGCGCTTAAAACGATGGACCCCATCACCCCGACTACTTCAATCATAATTCACCAGCCCGGTGTGTAAATGTACATAACTTGGTTTATCCATGTCAGATTGTGAGATCTAAGCCCCATAAACTCAAACTTGACACTAACTTCTGCATGATCAACGCCCGGTCAATTCGGAACAAGACAATAGAACTTATTGATTTTGTTTCCGAACATCATCTTGATATCATTGGTATATGTGAGACTTGGTTATTCCCCGATGATTCAGCAGTTATTGCAAACATGACACCTGATGGGTACACGTTTAAACATGTACCAAGACCTAACAGACGAGGTGGTGGTGTCGGCTTGTTGTTTCGAAATGAACTACAGATTAACATTCGGGATACTTCTCAGAACTACATCTCTTTCGAGTCAATGTAAGCTGAGATTATCGACAATGCAGTTACCATTCATCTGGTGATCTTATATCGTCCTCCCGGCTCACAATGCCCCTTCAGTAAATTCCTGGAGGAATTCAGCAGCCTTGCTGACAGTTACTTATTGGAACCTTCGTCGGTAATATTTACTGGCGACTTCAATATCCACGTCAATGTTCTAATTGCACCTGAGGGGATACAGTTTGCCACTCTTCTTTCTGCCCATGGCCTTCAACAGCACATAGACACCCCTACCCATCAACGTGGTAATACTCTGGACCTCTTCATAACACGCTCTGCCGATATACATGTGTTCTCCTACCTTAAGGTGGTAAGCGGAATTTCAGACCATTCAGCTGTCACATGCAGTCTGCTCGTTGGTAAACCCCGAACTAAATCCAGGATTGTAGTACACGCAACCTCCGCCTCATCGATTCGAATCTCTTGTGCGCTGAGATTGAAGGCAGTCTGTCGGTCCAATGCGGTGTTGCCAATGTCAACAAGGCACGTGACCGGTTGGTACACTGATGAGGTGTTCCAAGCAAAGCACAAACGAAGACGGCTTGAGCATAGGTGGCGTGCATCCTCACTTGAGATAGACCGCCAACTATATTGCCAATTAACGCGAGCATGTGATCTCGTTGATCCGTAAAGCCAAAATAACCCACTACTCAGAAATAGTCTCCCAGTGTTCCGGTGACCAATAAAACGGTTTCGTGTCGCCAATAAGCTTCTCCATAGGAATAAGGGATCTCCTATGCCTAAGCATGATTCCGACAAGTCATTGGCTGACCGTTTCAGCCATTTTTTCACGTCCAAGATTTCTTCAATTTGTGATGCACTACCTCCATCGGTGCCGGATACAGATACTTGCACCCCGCCAAAACAAACACTAATACCAGTCTCCGTACTGCTTCTCAAGATGAGATTCGCACTCTTATCTTTAAATCAGCAGCCAAATCATGTGATTTGGACCCTATACCAACCTGGCTGTTGAAGCAATGCTCTGAACCCATCATTCCTGCCATCACCATGATTATCAACCACAGCCTGCAATCCAGTGTTGTTCCTTCTGTTTTCAAAGCTGCCCATGTGCGTCCTTTGTTAAAGAAACCTACATTGTACATCAACGAACTCCAAAACTACCGCCCAGTCTCCAACTTGCCGTACATCTCAAAGTTACTTGAACGTGTCGCTTTCCTCAGACTGTCGACGTTTCTACGGAAAAACGACCTGTTGGATAGTCGCCAATCTGCATATCGTCAGAACCATAGTGTAGAAACATTACTTATTCATCTGTCCGACCACATTCTACGACAGATGGATGTTGGCAAAGTAACGGCACATGTGCTTCTCGATCTGCCATCAGCATTTGACACCATAGATCATGCCATCTTGATCAGTCGCTTACACTATTTGGGAGTGCACGACGCAGCCTTGCAATGGATTATTTCATACCTTGCAGACCGGCAACAGTATGTTAACATCAATGGATAATTATCTGCCCCTGCCTCCCTTGACTTTGGTGTTCCTCAAGGATCTGTTGGTGGTCCCCTATTATTCACCATCTACATTTTACCACTCGGCCAGATCATCCAGAAATACAACTTTCAATATCAGTGCTATGCTGATGACATACAACTGTATCAATCCTTCACTCCATCTCAACCCAATGCTTTGTCTGCCCTTGAGAATCTCGAGGCTTGCATTGATGAGATCAAGGTATGGATGATGACAAACAGTCTCAAATTGAATGACAAGAAGTCTGAATTTATCCTGTGTGGCTCAAAACAACAACTTTCCAAGTTTAACATCCCGAGCATTAGGATTGGAGATTGCCTCGTCCATTCCTCCAACAAGTGTCGCAACCTAGGTGTAATTTTCGACCCCCACATGTCCCACATTGATCAGATATCCGCAGTGTCAAAATCAGTCAGATTTCATCTCCGTAATCTTGGCTTTATTCGGAAATATCTCAATCGTATGGCCACTGAGCAACTCGTCCATGCATTTATAACCTCGCGCTAATTTATGCTACAGTCACACGGCCATGTTACGGACCTGCGGATGCCTGCGTATATTTGGATAATGAAAATGCGTAATTTTTAACCCCAATACGGAAATTTGAGCAAAAGTTACCTATATTCTGCGGACGATACGGATTAGTTACAGATGTTACGTATGAATTACGGATGTTACGGGTAAAACCTGCGGATGAACCCATCCGCTGCCAACCCGCTGGCACATGTTACTGACGACTTACGGATGACTTACGGACTTTACGGATGACTTACGGACGATACGGATGACTTACGGACGATACGGATAAGTTACGCTCGTGTCTGCGCATGTCGGCTTCCTCTGGCGTCCGCACCATCCGCAAATAAACCCACGTGGATCGGAGCTTGCTTTAGTCGCATTTCATCAAGTCTGAGATCTAGTTCCAGTTATTCAACAGTTTCTTCTCCATCTTTTTGATGTTTACGTACCCCTATGTATCCGCAGGCAACTGCACACCCGACAAAGTGTGCGGATCAGTTACGTATCTAACGTATCCTGCGGATGAGTTTACGTATCTTACGTATGAGTTACGGATGCTTACGTATATTTCATCCGCAGCAAAATTTTGAGATTTTCAAAATTCCGCTGCGGATCTGCGTATGTCTGCGGATCCTGCGGATTGAATTACGGATGGATACGGATGCTTACGGATGATACGGATCCTTGCGGATGCTTACGGACTTTTATCCGTAAGCATCCGCAGCTACCGTAAGTGGCCGTGTGACTGTACCATTAGATTGTTGTAACTCCCTCATGTATAACCTACCGCAATACCAAATCAACAGACTTCAACGCCTCCAAAATGCCACTGCTCGTCTCATCACCTTACACATACGCACCACTCACATCACCCCCGTCTTAAAGTCCCTCCACTGGCTCTCCATCATTGATCGCATTGCCTTCAAGATCCTCCTTCTCGCTTTCAGGTCACGACAAGGAACTTCACCGGACTACATATCTGACATTATCACGCAATATCAACCGTCACGTAGTCTTCGTTCAGCCAGAGCGCTACAGCTTACGGTTCCCCGTACCAATCACTCTTGGGGAGACCGGTCTTTTTCAAGCGCCGCTCCCGAACTCTGGAACAAATTACCTTTTGAAATTCGTCAGTCATCATCATTGTCTGTATTTAAATCTTCTCTAAAAACCCACATGTTTACCTCACGGTTTTGTGATTAAAAACAATCTGTATTGTGCGCCATGAGCGTCTCAGCTTGGCGGATACCGGCGCCTTATAAATGTTCATTATTATTACTATTGCTCATGGGTGCAGAATCTTCAGTCCTTAAATTTTGGACTCTCAATACTGTGTATTAAAGTCCCAAAACCTCAAGTATTTTATTCATTTTAAATGAAGCAAATGCTAATATTCTAACAAATGCTAAAAAGCAAAAAAGAAATACGTTTGGTTTTGCTTTATTTTTTACTCATACAGATGCTAGTAAATCATGGTTCAAAATTGGTAGTAATAGTAAAGTTTGTATTAATACGACCCATTTTGTGACTGCTTTTGTTTTCTCTGCCTCAGTTACATTCATCCAAGCTGCCAGACAAAATGGAATTTTCAGAAGCTCAGAAGCAACAGGCGCTTGGAGTGATAACAAAGTTACACTCTGTAATATGTCAAAAGCTTAGCAATTCTGAATTAGACAAGGTGAAAACATTCATACGCAAGTCGATTCTATGGATGCAAACTGGCATCACCGAAGATGAGTTACATCGAGCAAAAACCATCCAGAAGTTTACTGCAGAGGAAGGCATCGTCTGTTAGTGTTCCAGTGTTTCATAACTTGGCAGAGTTTATAAGGCACTTGGATCGGAGAGACCTCCTTGATGAAATTGTATCTGCTATTAAGGATTTATCAAACATAGCTGGTAAATACAGGTCACATAAAAAACACACCATTCATAAATACCTAACGCTCGGTTCAGACAGGCGTTCCACAGTCGCGACGAACCAAATTGAAATCAAGTCGCTCCTGAGTCGCTCTAACAACTCCAGCAGTCGATCGTTCGCCGTCTGGCGCGCCTTGTCGCCCTTATTTGTTTCAGACGTCAGACTCAATTCACTCATTTTGTTCGGCGCGACTGTGGAATGCCTGTCTGAACCGAGCGTTAGACAGTTTACCCATTTCCATTGGTCGAATAAAACACCGGGGGCCAGTTTTAAATGCTTTTCCAGTCTCGCCTGAAATGTGGATGCCTGTGACAAAATTAGGATCTGGTCACTTTAGCCTTTTATTGGACCTCGCAAGGCATGCGCAATACCACAGACGAGTATATTTTGTAGCTCAGTTGTCCATTTTAGCAGTAGTTTACGGATCATGATCGTGTAGCTAGAGGGGTGTTTCACAAAAGTATGCAGTAGGCCTACGGGTATAATTGTTTAAGAAAAAATGTGTTTTGTTTACGCGTTTTTTTTACGTATTTTACTGAAAGGTATTTATGAATGGGAATAAATATGTGGTTGGCCGGTATTAAATGTACGTTTAAAACTGACTCATGGGCCTAATATGTATTCCTCTTCATTTCCTTTCATTATACCCCAAACTATCCCTAACCCCCTTTACTGAAGACCTGAAAATGTCCCCACAGCTCATTCAGCTTTATTCAAACAAAATAAACTGTCCCCATAACTAGGTGTATGCCTACACACATCGATCCACTGACCTTATAATAGTTTAGTTTTTAATGATGCATACAACATTTTCAAGTTTGCTATTGAAGTGGCTAAGTGCAGAATCCCACTCCTCCCAATCTTGCTGGGTCCACTGGTCTATTTCATCCATATACACTGTGTAAGTGTTCTTGTTGGTTGGATCCTAGCTAGCACACTTTGTATTGTGTATTATGTTGCAAAAACATCCTATTTTTAACATTTACTTGATCTTGACAAAGAATCTCATGAGGCAGTTTCTTTATGCTTTTACGTTTTCTTTTAATAATAGGTCCAAGAGTAAATATAGACGTGGCAACAGGAAGTAAGTACATGCACCATGATTACAGTGTGTGTTTAGTTGCCAACAAGCCCGCTATCTATTTATGACCAGGCACCAGAGGTCGCTGTTGTTATATTATGCATTGGGCAAACGCGGAAGTACAGCTAGTGACGGCCACACTGTTCGGAGCCGTTTCCTATCCTCCATGTTTTAACTAAGTTCTGGGCCCGCCAGTTTGGTTTTGTAAGTTTTAACTTTCTTAGTTTTATTGCCATATTGTATTATGTTTAGCTGTTGTTTAGTCCTCGGGCACATTCACACTTTTGTTTTGCCCTGGCCTAGGCCGGACTCTATCATCGTTGTGATGACAATATCGACAATCGAGGAGAATGTTTCTTCAGGGGGGTTAAGGTTGAATAAGCCAGTTCGATATTCCCGCTGCGCGTGTGTACATGGAGATTTTATGATTTTTTCTTTTGAGATAAACATTTCAGCGATTGCGTGCAAAAGCATAGCGGGGTACCAGCGAATTTAAAGAGATCGTCGTGTTCTAAAGTGTTTTTTTTTACGTTTTGGTGTTTTCAGGTGTTTTGTGTGGCCAAACTTTTGTTCGAACAAAGTTCCCATCGTCTTTTCGATTTCACAAGAAAATGCACAAAATGCGGATTCGGTTACCACGTCCCCCATACTCCATAGCCTTGTGTGCATTTGTCTGCCGTGTTTATCCCGCGAGAAAAAATGTTAAATCTTGTTGTGCACATGCGCAGTTGGAATACCGAATTGGCTTATTTAAGCGCTTTGCCAATAAAATCATTAAAAATTCTTAAATTAACTAACGAATAACGATAGGGAGTCATGCAGTCTAGTATAGTAACACAGCCAGCTTTTTCACACTTTCTTGATATGTAGGCCATGCACTAGAGTACACTCTGTGCTGTAGGCCATACGACACGTCCATCAGTGCAATTTTTTTCCACTTATTTCATAGAAATTAAACGGTCTCCAACTCGGCATGCAGGTTCATTTATATCAATATTTTGCCAAAATTAGGACTTTCCGTTGTTCCATGATCCATCTGGTGTAATTTGTCTCTAAAGTCTGCGCGCTTTCGAGTCAACTCGTACCTTCGTCAACCCGTTCCTTCGTCAACCCGTTCCTTCGTCAACCCGTTCCTTCGTCAACCCGTTCCTTCGTCAACCCGTACCTTCGTCAACTCGTACCTTGGTCAACTTGTACCTTCAGTTAAGTCAACTCGTACCTTATAAAATATATTAATATAGGAATCGATTATAAATTGCGACAGGAAACCGGAATTCATTTTTGGAGTAAGAAAATACCCTATAAAGTGCATGGCAGAGATATGGCCGAGACGTGATTTCCCGTGTTGCGTCGCCGGGACTTTGCCGTGCAATTAGGCAGCGGCAGCTGCAGCCGGTGAGGCCATCCGTTTTGGGCAAATGAATGCAGGTTTTTTTTCATTATGTTAAAGTATTGTTTGATGTTACAATATATTTTCTCATATTAATATCTAAAAATATGTATCAATCTAATTTTTGTTTTTCCTTTTCAGGTTTTAGATTTGACAAGGACTACTTTGTTATTCGGAAACTTCTGTGCAAAAAGTAAAAGCATCGACACGTGATCCAAAAATTATGTTGGCTTTTTATGTTACAAATTATGAGTTATATTTTGTTTCTGCTAAAAATGAAATCCGAGCTTTTATTGTAGAGTCTCGCACCCAAGGATGAAATACGATATTGGTGCCTTGTAAATTTTTCTTGTAAATGTACTTTATTTTCCTCAAAAGTCTTTTTGTGCAGGAAGTTTCGTCATGCTCAAAATTGACAAATTTGAAATGGCACCGAGGACTGCAAACAGGTGATCTTCTCGAGCAGGATCACCTGTAAAATACAAAAATAAAATAGGGATAGGATGAGAGAATGTTTGAGATAGTTTTGGATGAAAACATAATAAAGAGTTTTAACCAGTTCGCGCCGGGATTATTTTAACATCGCCGAGCCCACGGGCGGGATTATTTTTAACGAAACTCAATCCGAAGCGTGTTCAGGCTGATAGTGCCGGGAAGCACACCCACGCATTTCCGGCCTTGCCCGCTGCTGACATACATTTCCGAACTTGAACTTGGCGTGTTTATGCGTCATCCGTTTTGAATCTGGGAAAATTTTTCATCCGGCGCGAACTGGTTAAAACATGACCCGTTAGTAATACAAATTTACATTGCCCGTGCACGTGGCCACTTTGACCGGCCAGTGCGCGCACAGCTAGCCGGCCCGGGGCGGCACGCACACCTTGCACGGTTACCTTGCACCGGCGCGACCGGGTACCGTACGGCGCACAAAAAGGCCGCGGCTTCGGTTGCTCCATGTAAAAATATTTCAACATTTTTGTAATAAGAAATAGAAAGCTGAATTAATAATGAAATTCATGTATTTAATAAGCAGTCCACTTTTAATTAGCGTGGGTTACGGCCAATTCGAGCGATTCACAATACCTAGAAGCTGCCGTTGGAGGCGCAAATCCTGCTATACCCGCAGTGCATCATGGGGAAAAGTCTGCATCAGTTTGAAAAAACGGTATTCATTTTGCATGAACTCATCAGTTTTTACGTCTTTTTGGACGCATACGATTAAAGTTCCAATTTTTTTCTGCAAATAACAATGTTTTAATCAACGACGCTTCCGGATACATTTATGTTTGTGTTGTACCTCGCCGTGAACAATGAAGAATAGATATTTCACTACAGTATGATGTACGAAAGAAGTCGACCGTAAAGTTTAAAAGTGGCTGTTTTGAGTCAAACGCTTGGTGGCGCACTGCATTGTGAATCGCCCAAATTCCAACAGGCTTATAACAATCCTGCTAACGGTACGAGTTGACTTAACTGAAGGTACGAGTTGACGAAGGTATGAGTTGACGAAGGTACGAGTTGGTATAACATTGGGTTGGCGAAGGTACTAGTTGACCAAGGTACGAGTTGACCTGCTTCCGTCTGCGCAGGCATGCACAGCTCGTCGCACCGAACAACAGAGGGCGCTCTGCTAGTGCCCTCTGTTGTTATGTTTGGTGCGACGAGCTTTGCACGCCGTGCCTGCGCAGGCCATTTTTTAGGTCAAATAAAGTGAAGACAGACGGTACATTGCCATGATACGCAAAGACCTCATTGGGGGCGCTGTCGTGAAGTACGACGTGCATGTGATGTCATATGCATAAACTTTATGTATACATTTGTATATATAAGAAATTTAAATAAGTATAACTTCCGATATTCATGAGTTAAAAAGAAATTATTTCTGAAAATATTTTGGAAAGAAACAAGAAAGTGCATCTATCGTTGGTCCACATGAGAAAAATGACACCATTTAAAAACCCAATTTCAAATTACTTTCAAACTGTGGACAGCTGCAAAAATAAAGTAGGGTCACAACAATGATGAACCAATTTAGAACCAATTTGAATTTGTATTCTTTTTGCCTAATTTGAATTACAATGTTTGTCATTTCATAATTATTTATTTATTTAGCAGCAATCCCATGAACACATTTATACATTAAACAGGCTAAGAAAAAATCTTTTTTACTTTTACGGTTTGCCAAGATAATTGTTGGGGTAATGTCTTCGCCATGATAATTAACATAGTCCAAATTATTAGAGACAATCCGAGCAGCTCTTTTTTTGCAATTTCCCCATACGGAACAAGCATAGTAAAAACATGGTTGAATGGTTGGTTTATAAAGAGTGTCAAGTAACTGACTATTATTGTCTAAGTCTGGATATCTATACCCAGCACGATATGTGGCAGAGGGGTACCCCCCTCTTATCCCTATACTTTATACGTACTCGACACTATTGTAACCTAACCCATCCCCCCTTGAAACCTAAAAAGGAATTCCTGAGATTCCGGGAACACAATTGTCAACACAAAAGAGGGGGGGGGGGGGGGGGGTGTTTTCTCTGCCACATATCGTGCTTCATATGTGGATATCTGGGCATTTGATTTACAGAGATTCCTTACATGTGGTTCTCAAGTGAGGTTATCATCAACTCCCAAATACCGAACACTGTTTACTTGTTCAAGCTAGGTGCCTTCAAGAACAATATTCAATTGGTCAGAATCGTTAGTATGACGAGATTGCAAAAGCATGATTTTAATCTTATTTGGATTAATGTGAAGTCTATTATTATTATACCAAGTAAAAATATCATCAACATTAGATTTTAACACCCATCATTGTAACATCAATGGATAACGGGAATTATGGTACTTTATGGACACCAATCGAAATAATCACGTTTAGATTTCCTAATAAGAGATGCGACATGATTTCTGGTCTTCTTATACTCTGCTAATGAGTCAAGGCACCTATTTTTATTTGAATGAGCGTTTAAAAAATCCCTCTCAATTTTTACAAGGGGTCATCCAGGGACAGAGTAATCTCAGCTCTGCCCCCTCGCTTCAGTTTAGGTTCGTCTTCTTTCTCCCGTACAACTAGCTTACAGCATTCTAACTCCAAATGTTTTAAGAACACTGACCGCAGCCAGCTGCACCTTGGTGGCAATACGATTTGGACGTGCAAGTTACAGTTACACACACAAGTCACCGATTTCTAGCTGTTTTCCCTGAGGAAATTAGGGGGAAAATAACTCAAAATTAATAAAACAATATGCAAGGGGTACTGATTGCCTCAATCATCCAAAATCAACCAGAATAATTCTTGTTTAAAAAAAATGTTCTCTTGGTGCAGGAATAAGGCTGTTAAAAACAAATGCCTAGCATAGACTGTTATGAAAAACACCTGGGGGAAAACAAAGCTACTAGCAAAATTCTTGACATTGCAGACTTTGATTATGGAGGGCCTTTACCCAAAGAAAAGTTCACTACCACTGCCAAGACAACATTTGTCATCATTACCCAGTACAAATAAAATAGAGTGTGTGTACAAGATTCACCTGTTGTGAATTAAAACCTATCCTACAAGTAACTACTGTATCACCAGTGATTACAAGAATTTTAAGTACTGGTACTGAATGAAACACTGTACATGTACTGTATGTGCATGCTTTATGTACATAACTTTGCATTTAAAGGTGTAAACAGCTACATGGAGTAACATACACATATATTTTACATTTAGGATAAAAACTACTTGTTGTAGTACCAAATTTGTAATTGCTTTAGTAGTACATATCTTTATGGTATACACTAACCCTTGGAAAGTTCTTTATAAGCTTCAGTCCTCCACAAATTAATAGGCCATGCCATGCCACATGCTACCCTCACTTATCCAGAATCAACAGAAACTCTTGTGCAGAAAAACCTCCACCCCTTGACCCTTGAATTCAACCAATAACTTTCTGGTTCATGTAACCTCAATCCTTTAAAATCAACCAGAACTCTGAAAGGTTGTTACTGTGCATATAACCCTCAATCATTCAAAATCATCTAAAACTGCTTGGTTGATTTTGGTTGAGTGAGGAAGGTAGGGTTAATGTACTACTTAAAACCAGAGTTGTAGTTGTAGTCTCTATGGTTCGAGGTCCGAGTCGACGTCACTTGTTTAAATAATTATATAGTTAAAATACTTCAACCAGTTCACTTAGTTGACTGAATCACTATTAATTGCAAACCAAATGTCGTTAAAATAAGAATTGAAAATGACAAAATAAAAACACTTTTAATTTAAACAAAGTTCTGTACCTGCAGTTTTAAAAGTTATTTTAGGTTCTAACATTAAAAGGGTATAGCAATATAGCCGCAGCCAGCCAAAGCCGCATTTTCGGATTCCGGAAACAAAATCCAATTTCTTGGTAATATGCATCAAGCACAAGCAGTGGTTCTAGTGTGTAATGTTGTTGTTCGTGCACAATGTATCGTTTACTGATATATGCCCAATGTTATTATGCGTATATGAGTTCATTCACTGCAGTACTTGACGTCATAGCGCCATATCGTACACCATACGACAGTGTATATTTCGAGTGCTAAACGTTAATATTCCTTTATTTGCATGACGATCGGCAACTACATTCGGAATTGTTTTTAAAAGGGAAATTCCAGGCTCAATAATATTTTACCTAGTCTAAAGCCCTGTTCCGCACTGGACTTAAAAGATAAAACGTACCTAGACGATGGGGTCCTTTTCCCATTTTAAGTCCAGTGCGGACAGCCTAGGACGTTTTCCTCTCTCAGGTACTCTCCGAGTCCAGTGGGTACTTCTACCGGGCCAACTGCTGCCCGGGAAAACGTCCATGGTCACTTTTCCTAGACAATAAGTCCAGTGCGAACAGTCGCACTCTCGTAAAAGCGTCCCCAGGAAAACGTTTAATCCGGCCCGATCAGTGCAAGATCATGCTACGCAAGACACCGGCCATGCGCTCTTTGGCTTTTGTTTACATGCGGGCACGCTGCATGCATGCAAATCGCATCGTGATACACTTCGCGATGTGGTTCTGCAAAAAGATTACGTAGAGTTGGGGTTCTTTTGGTCAATATTATGGAAGATATTATTATTGATAGTCGGAAGTTTTGATTGGTGCTAACCAGTGCAACTCATTCCAAATGATAATAAAGAACGTCAAGCTGTCTTACGACGAAAGAAAGCACGACAACGGATGCTTCGGCTAAAAACCGACGATGGCGTCAATTAATTGCGATCGGACGAAAAAAGAGCGCGTGCGCGGCAGAGTGTACACCGGGGTCAATGCAGAAAGGTCACGCAAAGACGGCCCTCAGCGATCATT